>SMMW01000651.1:1200000-1747500 GCA_004794655.1 Marisa cornuarietis
GTACTGAAATAGTTAATGTGGGAAGTTGGTTAACTTCCGTTAAGTAAAATCTGGTGTAATGTTTTGGAGGATTTTCTTGTTCATCATGAACACCAGAAAGAATTGTTAATAAAATACCTATGATTTTTCAGGGCATATCAGTGGCTAAGGAACGCCAGTTGTTTGTTGAATCTGTGTTAGACCCAGAGGAGTCCCAGGAAGCAGGCTTGCCAGCCTTCTCAGAGTATGTTCCTAATCCTTAGGTTCTTTTAAAGTTGGCATGGGAGGCCTAGGATTATCTAATGTTGAAATACAGTGTAGATGGTTTTGTGCATTCATCTGGGTGTTTGTGACATGAGAAGAATAATTAGGCATTAATATTGTACATGTAGCAATTATATGACAATTTACATATTGTCAAATAATGTATAAATGTTATTTGTTATTACATTTGGATTTTATTTTTCTTGGGCAGAGAGGAATCAGAAAATGAGGCTCCTGAACAGCCTAAGGTGAGAAAGTGAAAATAATGTTTCTTTTTTAATTCATTCAAGTGTAGTACATTTTTTGTAGGTGACATTTTTAATGACTAACTGTACTACCTAGCTCTGGCCCTATGCTCCACTGGGGGCAAAAAAGACTAAGAAGAAAAAATTGTACTACAACTTTTTTCTTCTGTGGTATTTACAGCAATAAACAGTAGTGGTTTCACCACTTATTACATTATTTGTTTCATGTATGTTGTTGACTGTCCAGAATTAATTCAAATACCCACAAATAGAGACTTCCTATTACTAAGTGAAACAGAAAATCTCTATTTTTAAGTTCTAACCTCTAATTTTAATTCCTTATTTATAAGTATTGTTTGTGGGCTGTTAGCATAGAATTAGAATTACAAAACAGAGAACACAGTTTTATAAAACAGATTTATGAAAATTTTTTAACCATCATTGAATTCCATCTTATTTCTCATTCTGTATTGGGTATATAGTGGCTTCAGTATTTTAACCACGCTTGACATAGAATGTTATTAGCTTGTATATCATTTTTGTCATTGCAATAGAAACCACACTTGACACCTACAGAGCTCTCACATAAGAAGGAGAAAAAGAAACTAAAGAAGTTCAAGAAATCCCCTGAAAAATCCAAGGTAACTGTAACTTAATTGTGATTAATTTTTGTAAGATTTTTGGTTTGGGGGATTATGGTTTTGTCTACCATTCAAAATCAAACCCCAAGTTTTCTCATTCAGTCATTCTCTTTTTTCATATCATAAGCATGCATGTGCATGCACACACACACAGACATAGAGAACACTTGCATAGATGCACATGTTCTTCCATCACTTCTTTATGTCAGTAAATTTCGAGAAATGAGAGCAGTATTGCATTCTGGCTTTATATTTGAGTTATTGTTCTATATATTTAACACAGACATGACAGCAGAAGTAATGGAATAATAATCGTGCGTGTGTCTTGCAGAAGCTACAGCAGAGGTCAGGGTCATCAAGATGGAGAAGTCAACAGGAGAAAGAAGAGGTGGGTGAAGTGGAGGAAGATGGGCCTCGGCAATGTTTTGGCCCTGCCTGTGTTCAGCAAGCAAGAGAAGGCTCTAAATACTGTTCTGATGACTGCGGCATGAAACTTGCCAAAAGGTAAAGTATGAGAACAAGCAGTCTTTCAGTCTTGCCACCGTTCCATAAAAAATCAAGGTTGAGAAAAACACAGAAGTGGGAGAAGACAATCGTCTGACCTTTGATGCATCCTATGGAGGCACCAAATAGCAATGTTTGAAGGGAGATGGTGATGTACTCAATCTAGGCTCACCTCCAACCACCATGGTTATAAGGGGGTAATTGTGATATAAATGACGTCGTAACTGACAAAAGGGTAGGATTTTTTTTATTATTATTCTGTAGAGATAGAAGGTTTCTTTGTATGATGTTAGGAAATAAAACAATTAGGGTATTTATCTGACTGAGCTTTGCAGCCTTTTTCCCATTTCAAGGAATTTGCAAAAAAATTTTTTGCAGACGTATTTATGAGATTCTACCCAGCCAGATTCAGCGTTGGCAGAGCAGCCCTTGTGTAGGAGAAGAAAACAACAGGAGAGCCCTGGAGCGTGTGAGGAGAGAGCAAATGGAGTCACGGCGAATTATCACCCAGTTAGACCAAAAGCACCAGGAACTGGATGCACTGTTGGAGAGGTGCAAGCTGGTCCCCATTGATCCAGATCTGGATGTAAGTTCTCATGTATATTGGTATGATGATTTTTCTCTATCACTTTCCTATCACTTTGGTGACACTCTGTGTCAGTCAGCTCAGTCCTAGCCATTAGTGCATCCTCCTATCACCATCAGTTTAAAAAATAATGAGCTGTGGATCAATATACATTTGTTGGGATTACTTTTCCATACCATTGCCAGCTGATCTGCAGTCCCAAATACTATTATTGTATTGCCAGGGAGCTGATGGGGATGACGAGGCAGAACTGAGTGTGTACTGTGTGACCTGTGGGCAAGAAATTAACCAGCGAGGTGCAGTCAAACACATGGAGAAGTGCTTCACAAAGGTCAGCTTTCTGTTAAGATGTATTTGGAGTTTTCAGTTTTTGCCGAATTGTCTGTCTTCTCTTTGTTTTTCTTTCTTTCAGCTTGATTCACATTATCTAGCTATCTCCTCTTTTCCCATACTCTTGTGAAGTACATATTAGCGTTTAATATAGTGCATGTGATTTGGGTTTGTGTGAGGTTTAAGAATTTGCCATCAAACTTCCTGTCAAACATATTTTTAAATCACTTTTAAATGTTCTGGCAGTTTGAGGCACAGACGTCCTTTGGGTCCATATACAAGACGCGGATTGAGGGCAACTCTATGTTTTGTGACTACTATAACCCCCAGCAAAAAACCTACTGCAAGCGGCTAAAGGTTCTCTGTCCAGAACACACCAAAGAAAGGAAAGTAAGTATCAAGTAACAATAACTGTACATTTATCATCACTGTCATCTTTTTCGCTATGTTCCCCACAACCATTAATATATCTCTCACTAAATCCATAGTTTTGAACAGTTTGCTGCTTGCTTTTCCCACAAATCTGCTAAGAGGGTGAGAAATACAAACAAGAGTTTTCCCTCTTTTCTTCAGGTAGGGCCAGATGAGGTCTGTGGCTGTCCATTAGTCACTAATGTGTTTAAAGAAAAGGATGAATATTGCCGGATATCGAAACGCAAATGCGCCAAGCACTTCTGCTGGGAAAAACTTCGTCGAGCAGAGATTGATTTGGAAAGACTACGACAGGTATGGCAAAAAACTTTCCTTTGCTCACAAAAAAGTCTTTAAAGCATTTGTAACAAGTGTACCTTGCTTCCTGTTGTTTTAGACTGTGTGATAAGTCGCTGTTTATGACTGGATTGTCGTTTTAAAAGAATATTCATTTTGCGTTTAACAACGTGTCTTATCCTTTTCAATACCTTGTCTTATTTCAGTGGATGAAACTAGATGAGCTTTTTGAGCAGGAACGCAACATTCGCATGGCTATGTCTAATCGCATGGGAGTCCTTGGTCTCATGCTGCATCAGACAATTGACCACGACCCAATGACACCAATGACCCCAATTAAAGCCTAATTTGAACTAACGTATGTTCCATTTTCATGGTCATTTCTTGCTTGTTTTAAGAAAATGGATAACATGCTGTTGACAAAAAAAAGCAAAGCTGCTTATGTCATGAAAAGGCCAGTTTTGTTGAAAGAGTAGATTTCCTTGAGTATCTGTTATGGATCAGTGGTCTTTTTTCAAGTCAGATTGTATACTTTAAATGTGTAAATCTTGTTAACAAACACAATCTGTGGCTACAAGGAAAAATAGAATAATACAGCAAACAAGAAATAAAAGGACTGATTGAAATTACTTTTAAAAAAGTTTTGAACAAATTACTGCTGTTATTCTTGTGTCCCATATTCATTATACGCCACATCTTTAAGTTTATAATAAACAGGTTTGGGATTATCAGTGTATGATTGTGACGATATGTGTATGATATGTGCGTTGATGTTACACTACAGAATAGGTCTTTGATTTACACAATGGTTAGCACCTATCACAAGGGAGGTCCGGTGGCACAACGGTTAGCGCCTGTCACCAATACAGTGACGGGTGGCTGTCCTGGGTTCAGCTCTTTTCTCGGGTACGCTGTTCTTTCTCTGCATGTGGCATCTATTTACAGGGCTGGCGGCTTTGCCATGATATAGCCGTAGTTGCTGGCTCGGCGTAAATCACCAGTTCATCTTCCTCCTAGCTCCTATCACCAATACAGTGAAGATTGGCTGTCCTTGGTCTCATCTCGGGCACGCTCAGCATGACCTCTATTTTCAACAGTCAAGCAACAAAAGCTGGTCTTCTGTGGTCATGTGATCCAGCATGACACCTTGTCGAAGACTATCCTTCAAGGCACCTTGGATGGTAGTCGACGCCGCAGTAGACAAAGAACTGGCTTACGAACGTTAAAGGCTGGACTGGTTGTATTGTACAGCAGGGGTTTTCAAACTTTTCCAGACGCGTACCACTTTCGAAAATTCGAATTGACCAAGTACCCCCTTCCAATTCTACATACTGCCCCCGTAAAATATATATACACATTCTTTTATTTTGGCGCATGGTGCTCGCGTACCACCCGTCATACCTTGGCGTACCAGTAGTGGTACACATACCACAGTTTGAAAACCTCTGTTGTACAGGACCTGCTATCGCCCAAAGTAGGCAAGATTGGCGGGCCCTGTCAGCTGCCACGTCTATCTATGAGCTCCACCTCCCCCCCCCCCCATCGACAGTGTCGGTCTAGGGACAGCTGACTTACTTTGCCATGTGAAACGCAAGGAAATTTTCATTCATATTTTAGCGCCATTGAGGTGCTCAGTCCCATGTATTTCATTAAGACTGTAGGTCTGCTAGTGAGATTCATTTAGGATCACACAAATCCCAAAACCGCATGCAAAAGCAGATATGTGGATACACTTGTTCCTACTAAGAATAAGCAAGAAGGAACCAGATACGTATGCTGATGAAATACACAACAACCACTCTAAATCTTTTGAAAGACCAAATGTCAGGAATTCTAAGTGTGTGCAAGCTACATTTTTAGTAATTCAAATACAAAAAATATCTTTTCCAAATCAAAGAAATATTTTTAGGAATGGTTTGAGCTGTAACTCAAACATGCAGCATGACGTTTGCAAAGGTCCAGAGGAGCTAAAAGAGAGGTGGTACCTATAGTTTCTCCCCTCATTCATCAGCTTTCATCGTGTATCTTAGGCCTTAGGGCGGTTTGTGGCACAGTGGGTAATATGCCTGTCAGCATGTCGGTGAGAATCGGGTGTCAAACGTTCGCATCTCGGCTCCAATATACCTCTTTTTGGATGTGACACCAGTTTGCAGGGCTGACCATCCGGTTATTTATTTTTGTTTAGAGTTTTTTTTCACCCTTTTTGAGTGTGGGCTGTGGAACTGTGATTGATTGCACAATGATGTAGACTGCCCCCGAACAACAAAAATGATTTCATTTCCGTCCAGAACCTTAATTTCTACGAATAGAGAAAAACAGGACAGTGATTCTAACAGAAAACTGACATGCTAAAACTGTCATTTTTGTCGAGCATAAACTTGCGGTCTCGCATCTCTTCACAGCACCGCAGCACATAACAAAGCTAGTTTACAATGAGTTTTAAGCAAGCACATGTATCAATACAAGCCGTGATTACACTCTGTCAACCTGCATGTTTATACAACCAAGAAATACTACCAATACAACTGAACATAAAATACTCGTACAATTAATGTCAAAGTTATGCAAGTATCCAGAAACACGGTGCACTAAGCGTACACATTAATTAACTGGGCAATGAACAGTCAAAGATAGTCGAAAGGGCCGCACACAGCTTCGCCCTAACACACCTTGTCAAAGGAGAAGAACAGTTCTCCACTCTCCTTCCGGCAGATAGATATAGCAAATCTGAAAGGAACCCAAACTGGCCACATTCCCCGCTTATCCTTCTATCAAGAGGGAAAAGTCTTACTGTACCACTTTGTTCTGGTGGTTAGTCCCATAACACCTCACGCTCTGACCATGACACTGTGGCAAACAGGATCAAAGTGATGGATGAAGATGAAAAACTGAACTTGAAACGGAAAGTAGTAAGAAAGATGTTTCTGAAAGAGGTGGATTGCAATGGTAGATTTGAAAGCTTCAAACCTAGTCTAAAGAGAAAGCGGCAAAGACTTCAAAACAGAGGAGAGAAGAAATTTTAACATATTCCCTGTCCCCACAAAACAAAAGTTTGTAATGAGTTACAGATTTCTGGCGCTACTGTTACACAGCATCCCCTTTGTACTTACTAAAGGTACAAAACTCTTCGCATGCGAAGGCAATTACATCCTTAACTCCCATTCTAAAATGTTTGTTTTTCGTGAAAGCTCCATTTTGACAAAGAGGCGTTACAAATTGGTACGGTAAAATTAATATTATTATATTTTCACTTGCTCAAAGTTGTACCATAAATAGTTCAACGGAGTTTTATCCTTTATATTTTCACCTTAAAGGTGAAACTTTGTGGGCGGTTTTTTAAATGGTTTGACCCGGGAGAGAGGAGGTAGGAGTACCCACAATGCAGACTTTAGGAGATCAGTCTTCTCTTTGCTATCCCGACCCTGAGGGTGGAGATCACAGCAATAAAAAGTCTTTCTCAGCCGAGTACTTGCTGTTAAGGGGACCCGTTGTTTTCTATTTTCTACTTGTTGTTGTTCTTTTTTTTAACATTAGCTGCATGTCTTAAACCAACCAGTGAGTGTATGTGAATGAGAGATACTATATATACCAGTGGCGTAGGAAGATGCTCGGTTTGGGGGGGGGGGGCAAGCTCCATGCTGACAATGAATAACGTTCACATTCTTGCCTTCCCAGCATCTTTTTTGGGGGGGGCAGCTGCCCCCCTTGGCCCCCCCCCCCCCCCCCCCCGGTTCCTACGCCACTGTATAATGATAGGAATAATGTGTGTGAATATGTATGGATATATTTCTAATTTCTCAATACCCCTTAGAGGGTGACTGAATAAAGAATCTTAATGGTAGTGTAGTTAAAACACTCGCTTTTATTACGTAAATAACTATTAGCCGGTAAAACCAGCGCGTCCTGCGGATTCATGTTCCCGACTTTACCCGACAATAGCTAACTGGCGATGTAAATTTAGAAATGCGACCTACATTCTCTGATCCGGGGAATTCCTATTATTGCGCATGACCATAAGACGTTCACCTGCCTTCTGGAAAAAACAAAACGCTGTCTACTCTTTTCGCAGAAAATAAATTTGTCAGCCTTCATTTTTATAATAATGCATCCGATGCCTACCCAAACGCCAGTGACGAGCAAACTGGTCCAGCAGGTCGAGGCTACGTAACCAGGCCCTGGGAAAAGGGAGGGATGGTTTCTGGAACGTCCGACCGGGGATAGGATAAATCAGTGGTTCCCAACGTTTTCTCACCCGAGGGCCGCTCTCGACACGTTACAAAATTTCGCAGGCCAGAAAATGGGTTTGCCAGAATCATGCCGACGTTAAAAATGAAATTATGTAGCGATATACCAAAGCATAAGATTTGGTTAGAAAGAAAGAAATTATAAGCCAAAATGAGCTGACCACATGAGGCACCTTCGCGGGCCGTCGATCGGTTGGGCACACCTGGGATACAGAATGCATTCTCTAGCTATAGAGAGAAAGTAGAGAAAATTCCTCTCTTGGCCCCCCATAATTGTGAGCCTTTTGAAACTTGTCCAAAGGCGGCTAGGAGATAGATGAGAAGAGCATTGCAGTAATCCAACAAGGGTGATACATTGTCGTGTGTGTGTGTCGGTGGCGGATGAGACTGACACTGCGTTCAACAAAGATGGATCTGCAAACAGCGTTTTGGCGTAGGAAGATGTTCGGCGTTGGGGGGAGGTGGGGGGGCAAACTCCCTGCTGACAGTGAACGGCGTTCGCACTCACACATTACGTAAAAAAGGAGGGGGTAGGTGCATGCACACACGTTGCACGGTGGTAGCATCACAACACACTCTGTTTTAGTCTTAAGGCAAAGCAGCATTAAGCAAGAAAAAACAAATTGAACCATGACTCCCGCGGCTAACACAATCACAAGAAATGCGATAAACGTTATAATAATAATAATAATTATTATTAATCATAATAATCAAGGTTTGCAGGTCAGTGTGCCAAACTGCGTCTTCTGTAATTTCTATGGCCATCTACCAAAACACAGACACATATATACAGACCAAACAGTATAACACAGATAACTAATGTTGAGTATAATACAACAATTACATAATCTTAATAGGGAATGCGAATAAGCTGCAACGTAAAATAAAACTGATAGGAGAGATATTATATAACACACAAAGAGGGATAGTGTTGTGTGGGAATAATTTGGCCCGGATCGCTACAATAAATTGAGATTTTACTTAACTATACATGGCTCCACTTCACATGCAACACTTACAGATGTCTCCAGCTGCTCCCTGAATGGTCGAAAGGTAAAGGTGAATTCACAGTAAATCACGGATTACCTCCACAGCGAATGTCCCAACGTTATGTGTACAATAAAATTCCCACATATACCCAATGTAATGTATGTTACCAGCGACAGTCCTTGATCATAAAAGAGAGCCCTTGTTTTACTTATGCACTTCCCGCTGAGTCGTAGACAGCAATAATACCAGTCTCTCTCTAAAGAAAAGTACGACCTGACCCTCTTGAAGATCTTCATTCAGATTTGAGCAACTCAAAAAAAAACTAAGATAGGGACTCTGAGAGTCTCTGCCTTATCTAAATAGTAAAGTCAAAGCCGCCAATTCGCACTACACCATTGATGTCTAGTAAGATAGATGGACGTCCTCGTGCTTTGCTAGGTTTTCACAAAGTGTTCCTGTCTGGTTGGCAAGACTGGGGTATTGGTATGCAGCTAATTCGTTACTGGTTTTCTCTCTTCACGATGGCCAGTGTGGCCCCTTTAGCTACCAGGTTGTGAGCGATAGCAGATAATTTTAGGGCTTTAGAAAGGAAACGTGGCGGCAGTGAGTGGGTGGGGGAATGTTTCATGTTGGTCAAACGACGCAGCCAAAGAAAAGGGGTAGCAATAGGGGGGAGTGAGTCGGAAGACCATACTCGATGTACCAATGTACTGTCCGGCAGGTCTTTCTTCGCTCAGGCTTCAACACAGCCTGCAATTAGCATGGCAAACCATACCAAGGGACTGTCGTTGATCTTATCGTCGGAGGTGAATGAGGTGTTACAGCCTCCGCTTACCTCAAGGCCGGCTTTTGTGACGTTGATGACCGTCTCCTCTCTCTAACTTCCCCTACCTTTTACGGTCATTGATACAGAAACAGGTAGCACGCGCGTCTTTGCGTTCGGATTAAGTTCTAGTAACCATTAAGCTATCTGCTCCCCCTTAATACTAAACGCGTATCTTAATGATCTCAAAAGTATGCATTGTGCTTAAATGTCTTTTAAATGTGTTAATAAACTTACAGTAAACTTACAATAAACCCTAACCCTTGTCTTTGATGCCTCCGAAAAAATGCGTAATTGCCCATTTGTATTTTTTAAACTGTGTTTGCGTGTGTATAGGGGGTAGGGGAAGGTTGTGAACTGGTGGTGGGAAGAAGGGTGAAAGCTGAGATGATTATAGGGCACCTGCCCCCAGGATGACCAGAACAACAAAAAGGACGGCAAGGAAATGTGATTTATGAGCACCTCCCTGGCAGGTCACTCAGCCAAAACCAGGAAGACATTCACCTGGCCTACCACATTCTCAGCAGCAGCAGTTAAGATTCCCTTGACTCTCTCTTCTTTACTTATTTTGCTCTTCGTGAGGGATTACGTCTCAAATATTGGGGGGGGGGGCAAACAGATATTCCTGCCCCTACTGTATTTTCATTGAGGGGGCGGCTGCCCCCGCTGCCCCCTGGTTCCTACGCCACTGATTCATGAGACAATCACGCGTCGCGGTTGGGAAAGAGAAATATTTATTCCAGAGAAAACAAAAGAAAAGGCAATACATATATCATCCAAAACTTCACACATCTTTATTTTTAAAATGGTTATAAATTCAGGCATGTCACGTTCACGTCCTATTTTCATTTGATATTTATATTCATTTTTCCGAGGTAATGAGGTAACAAGACTGTATGACAATAAAGCAAGGAATTTTATCATTCCTGAAATTTTAGCATATTCCCCGCCCCAACAAAAAAGTTTGTAATGAGTTACAGATTTCTGGCGTTAAATAGCATCCCTTTCGTACTTACTAAAGGTACAAAACTCATCGGCTGCGAAGGCTATTACATTCTTATCTCCCATTCTAAACTTATTTGTTTTTCATGAAAGCTCCATGTTGACAAAGAGGCGTTACAGATTGATACGGTAAAATTAATATTATTAATTTTCATTTGCTTATAGTTGTACTATAAATAGTTAAACGGAGTTTTATCCTTTATATAATCACCGTGGCATCGGTGACATAGTTCAAGGGACATCACTACCGCGTTGAAATGGCTGCCTCCTGCGAGCCCACGCTGTTTACACAAGCAGTTTCGAAAATATTGAACAGCTGGGCGGCTTTGCAGGTAGTTTTTATTTTCAACTGTCCGCAAATTGTATAGTATATGTTTTAGATGACAGCACAATCGGGTGAAACATTAACTACCTTCACGCACATCGTGGGAAAATGTAGGACAGAGCGGATTTAGGTACAACTTCGATATGGGGTAAGACGCGAAGGCCATAACAAATGGCTCCCGGCATTTGTCGTCTGCTCCCTCCACTCAATTGCCCAAATGTACCAAATAAACTAAACCTAACCCTACCCTAACCCTAACCCCAAACCTCTGACAAAATAACATAGACCGGCCTATGACGTAGCGTCTTACCCCATATCAAAGTTCTGCCCGGTGGCCGGATTTACTCGCTAATTTTTTTTTTTAATTCGTAGAAGCTGGTTATTATTTTTATTGTTTGCTATGTAGGCAGTCTTTGTAAATTTCTTTATGAAGGTAAGGTTAAGAAATTTGCTTTAGTCAAGAGACCGACTTAACTCACTATTCAGTTCCACATCCGTGTAGTCGGTAGTGTGATTTCAGGCATACGTTTATTTTTCATCATTAGTTTGAGTTTATGAACTCTTTTTTTTTTAAAAAAAAAAGATTTTTAATGTCAGACTCATCATACTTCTGTATCTGCCACAGTTCGCGGTCGATCAAGGAATAGGAGGACCCGAAAGCAGAGAGAAAGCGGAATGGATGGTGACAGCAATATGTACATGGTTCAACGAAAACAGTAAGATTGTGTTTTTAATTACTTTAGAATAGAGTGCAGTGCATAAGGTATCGTTCATTGAAAGTGTTTGGAATGTGAATTTTTTTCTCAAAACTACTGGTTCAACATCATTGTCACATCTGTGTGAACTATATGCTGTTATACAGGTCAAAACAACAAAGTCCAATTCATATGATTTGATTTCTTGTTTCAAGTCATTGAACAAATTTAATATAACTGAGCACTTATATAAATGTCACTGAAAAGAAACCAGCATGGTTCTAACTGGAACTGCAATTATGAATGAGAATTAGTTAAATGGATAAATCAAGTGAGAAATGTTTACTTAATCTTGATATTTAGCTCCAGAGTGTTCAGTGTTATTTAACAGGTTTGAAAATAAACTGTGTGAGTGTAGCATAGTGATAAAGTGGGAATAGACTGTGTGACTGTCACATAGTGAGGTAGTGGGGATGGGTGTTGTTTGGAATCTTGCTGCTTGTGTTGGTGTTGCATGTAAACTAAAGATGGTCTGAGGTATATACCAATGTCCTACTCATTTTTTTTTCAGGAGACATTGAACCAGATGAACTGGTAGATTTTTTGGAGAATGTGCTTGAGGCTGAATTTGAAGATTTATGCATTGAAGATGGCAGCATACAAATGGTGGGTTGTAAAAATCTTTGAGAAATGTAGTTTTATGGACTATGATTTTTATATTATTGAGTGTAATATATTACCAGTACATCTAGGGCAGTATGAGATTTATACTTAAACCCATAATGTGAACCAAGTTTTTGGATTTACAGTTCTATTTAGCTTCCACCTGGTCTTCTCTAAACACTAAAGAGCAATCTGATAATTCCTCTACATTGCATTTATTTTCAGTATGTGGATGAACAGATCCTCAGATGAAAAATGTAATTATATTTATAATAGGGTAAAAATGAGGTTTGGTATATTAAACTCATTACGCTGCTCCACAGGTTGCAGTCCACATCTGCCAAAGCTACAAGCTAATTAGTACTGGTCATGCATCAGAAGTTTTAGGGATACTGCAGCGACTGCCTTCAGTCAATGCTGCACAGTGTCGGCAGGCTGAAACTTCTAATGAGGAAGTAGAAGTGAGTGTAGATCTTTCTATTTGACATATGAACCTAGTGGATATTTTATGGGTCTTTGTAGTTTTATATAAATATAAGAACGTCAAGAAAATTTGGTTTGCTTTTTTAAATATACGGTGTTATATGGTAGGCAGTGTAGTACCTGAAAGTTCCCATAAATTTATGTGAAAAATTTGTGTTTTTATGAATGGAAAGGTGACAAAAATGCTTATGCAATCTTTCCCCAAAATAACTGTCAGTGGCCTTTTCTAATGTCTGGGTGTCAGTAACGATCTGTGAAGAAACCTTTTCAGCAATTTCCTGCATTATTATGTCTATTAACTACATTCAGTGTAGGGAATTAGCATGAGTACCTGGTCTGTGGTTGGTTTCTTTGGTGTAAAAATGGTTCTGATTCCACCTTGAGGTGGTCTCACTAAGGGGGAAGGATGATGGAGTGTGTGTATGGGGTGTGAGGGTACCCACAGAAAACCCTTGACAATCTGCCCAGTAAATATATAATAAAGTGTCCTGAGACGAGATCTGAACGCTAGACTTTTACGATCCTCACTGCAGTGGTGACGAGGGAGTGTTTTCTTTTTTGTACTACTCTACTTACTGCCCCATCCTAGGGTTTGAGGGTGATTAGAGTGACATGTAGATGATAGTCTTCATCTGTCTGCAGATGCCAGATGATCTGGTGGCAGCTAGTGCTGTGCAGGAGCCTTCTTTTGCATCTCACCCTGAAGCTTCACTATTAAACGGCACAGTGGAAGACTCCCACAGTAATGACAAGAGTGGAGAAGGCGATGCAGGTGAGTTCAGAAGTTATTCTAGGCTGCGGCCTTGTGGGATTCCTGCGAAATTTCGCAGAGGGTAACAGGGCTTACAGACTATGCGCCCAAAAAAACAGCTGGTGTGCATTTGAACACGGATTGCAACACTTTAAAAATAGTTATTGATATTCTTTGTGCTGGCTTGAAACTGATGAGAATTGGTGCTGATGATTGATCGGCTTACAGACCGACCTTTTGTTATCCAATGAGACAGAGACTGAGCCCACAACTAAGAAATTACATGCCCCCCGCTCAAAAAAAAAATAAAAAAAACAACAAAAACTAGTCTCTGTTAGTGCCTATTATCAGATTGATGTTGTCTGTTCATCGTCCTCATCATGTGTGAAACCCTTCACAACCATCACACTTCTATTTCCGTTGGTGGGGCCGAGTTACGTCCTATGCTTTATAGATGACATCACTCTGATAGCAGGATCTAGATGTCAACCTTGTGTACACAACAGCACTGTCAAATCTGCAAACCAAAGTCAAGCTTGCAAAGAAAGGTAAAATGCTTTATTAGCTTGAACTGATGATTAATGTGCAAGAACATAAACAAAAATGTTCCCAAAAGATTCAGGTGATGTTGCTTCTGCATTTTGGGTATTCTCCATGCACCTTCCTGCCTGTCTGCAGAAGAAAGAGCAACCTAAGGAAACAAAGAATATCTTGACATTTTTTTGGAAAGCTGGAGCAGATAGGCAGCAAAGTTAACAAACCTTTGCTTGGCAAAGCAGGATGTTTAGAGGAGCGGATTGTGGCCGAGAAAACTTATGCAGAATGCATATCATGGAGAGACACCCACAAAATCCCGGGAAAAAAACTATAAACTGTTTGACTTTCATGGGGATTCATTTCTCAAGTTACGATTCTTGAAAAAAAACTGTGCCTCCTTATGCCATACCAACTACAGACTTTGAGAGAGGCATCAGGCATCAAAACCTAATAAACTCTTCTCATAGAAGTCACCTTGAGGAGAAATATTTAAATATTCTTATAAGTATAAAAAGTGAACTGGACCACTTGCAGACCACAACCTGTGATGCTGTGGAAAAAGGGGGGAAAACACAAGTAGGATAGTGAAAAACAGTTCGAGTGACAAGATTCCGTCTGCATCGATGGGACAAATAGGAAGTGTGTTAATATTAGCTAATAGTACCAGTGAGACTGACAAAGATTAACATGTTTGCAAATTTAGGATGCTTTGATTGGATTACATATAAAGGAAGATGATTTTTCAATAAAAGAAAAATGATATTTGAATGTGATTAATCGTCAGTTTCTTGTAATAAATATTTTCAACTGGATTCAAATATTTTTCAGAAAAAAAGCAGTGAAAGTGTGTTTATTTCAATTTCATTTGAAGGCCCGCTGGGTTCCTCTTTTTGAAATCCTAGAATAACCTCTGGTGTAGTACATTAGTGTATGCTTTAATATACTCTCAAATTTAGCATTAAAATCATAGGAAAATCCATATGCAAAATCAAACACTGGTCTATAATCCTGAATTTCTAATTTTGGGGTAGGAGATCATTTTTAGTCTTGTATTACAGTATATTTTAGATGGTTGAAAAAGAAAAAAAAATCAAAATTCTACTTGGCCGAGACTGACGCAGTTGGCAGTTTTGTTAGGTTTGAAAGGCGAGAGCAGATTAAGCTACATCTAAAAAATATGCAAGTGTAAGCCTGTGGATGTTATATTCTCATGTACAATGTTGGTTGCAGGAGACTCAGCAATGGATGTAGAAGAAGAAGAAGGATGGGAAGTGGTGCAGCGTGGAAAGAAGAAAAAGTAATCAACATTAACAGACAAGTTGAGAAGCCAAAGGCTTCATAAAAAGCTTAGTGTGCATAAGCTGTCACTCTTTGAGTGTCCTTCGGATTGATGTGTGATGATGTGAGTGTAATTATTTACAGCCTGTTGCAGAGTCAAAGCACAGATTCCTCATCGGTAGTTTTGTGCTTTTTTTATTGGTCTGTTCTTTGGAAAATATATGAGGTGGTGCCTCCAGACGTTGTTGGACAGTGAAATCATGGACATGTCTAAAAGTTGAACTACCCTTGCACTGAATTTGCTTGTTACAGCTTTGTTGTCCAAGCTGGTAGCATGCAGGGTGTTACAAAATAGGTTTATAAATGTACACATTACAGTTGAGACGATATGGTATAGTTGCCACCCTCATGGGTCACCAAGACCTCCTTGCAACAGTCAAGCAGCACAAGTTGGTCTGCTTCAGCCATGTAACCCAGCACAACACAAATCCATTCTTCAGGAAAACTTGGAGGGATGTCACCACCAAGACAGAGGCAAAACTGGCTTACAAATGTGAAGGAGTGAAGTGGTCATTACATGTAGGACCTGCTCACCACAGGCCTAAGTGTCCAGCCACTGCATCTGTCCAGTTGTTCTCTCAATGACCTGTACCAGAAGACCACCATAACCGCTTGTCAGCTGGTACTGATCAAGGGATGAATGAATTACGTTTACACTGAAAATCTGGCTGTGACTTGTTTAGGTTGAAACTTGTGCTCAGTCCTGTTTTTAAAAGCTATTTACTTGTCTTGTGTGGCCAAAATGTTATGAAATATCCACAGATAATGAATAGTCATTGTTTGTTGCATTTAAATTATTTTCCCCTTCAAATTCACTATTTGGAGTGGGGTGGAGATGGGGAGAATGAATAACAGACAACTGAAGAACTTAAAAAAATAAAAAAGGATGGGGTAATATTCAGAACATTTCACACAAGTACAAGTAATCGTCAAGAATAAACAAACATCCTCGCTTATGGCAGACACCATGTTTTTATTGATGATATTTGCCATATACATAATTTGGGTGCAGTAAAATCAACTAGAAAAACTTGCATTTTTATTATTTTAGAGTTTATATGATTGCCATCAAAGGGCTGGTATTATCCACTAATGTATTCATGCTAAAAAAAGCTTGAACTTATTTTTTCTTCAAAAACTTGCATTTTATGGACATGTGTGCATCTGTTTGGAAAGCCAGTAATTTGGGGTGATATGGCATTATGTTTGGTCTCATTCACTGACAACAGTTGTTTAATCAGGAGTTCAAACACAAAAAAGCAGGTTGTTTAGAAAAGAAAAACCCGAAGATACTGGTTGGCTTAGGAAAACTAGGCAAAATCACTTATATTTGCAGCAACAAAATGCACAGTAGCTTGAAGTCTCATGATAGCTTGATTTCTGTCTAGATGACTGACAATGTCATAGGGTGCATTGTGTGGGAGAAAAACAGCCATTGGCTGAACAATTCTGTTGTACATGCTCAAAAAGTGTGATTATAAAAATGTGATGGTGCCTTTGGTTACTAATAATAGCTTCATAGCATGCAAAAAGACAGTGGACTGGGGTGGCAGTGGTGGAATTCAAGCATGTTTTCTCTATCAAGGCATATTACTTCATATGTGGTCTTCACCTTTACCTTATGAAATGAAGCACAACTGAAATGCTATTAGCACTTTGGATCAGTTCGACAAGTATGCCATGCGACAACAAAAATTAAATGAGAATCTGCACAATAACGATCAAAGAAATCCAAATGCACTGACATGAAACGCACACTGACATAAATAAACAAACAAAAAATAGCTCACAATGCTTCCCCATCCTTCGAAAATATCACTTGCACACCATAAATACCAAAGGCTGAATGAGGAGATACAGCATTGGTCTGAGAACTGTTGAGCCATGGCATATCCTTAGTGACAAAGCAAACATAGGTAGCAAAAAAAAAACCCATTAAAAAACCCAAACATATATTCAAGTGGGATTTTTTGGGTGGGATTGAAGACAAAATCTTTTACTCAACCTTAGGAATGCAACACCTGCATTTTTTTATTCTTTGGAGAGATGAGCTCTCCCTTGTTTACAAAAAGTTAACATGCATGATTCCTTCTATATATCATTGTTTGCACCCCCACAATATAAATGTCAAAGTAACCTGAGTACATAGATACACATTTTAGAGGGGTCATGTAACATGCGTGCAAATAACTGAGTACGGCACAGTTTCTTTAGAACTTTAGGATTGAATATATTACCACAGCAGCTTCAACAATAATGTATTGGCTAGCATAAATAAAAAGTAAATAATTTTTCAATGGCACAGCTAGAGAGGTTGTGATCTTGACTTCTTGACACCCCCAACTTCCCGTTACTCTTTTCCAGCACTATTTTTATTTTGGGGACTAATGAGTTATCAGAACCTTCATAAGTTATACCAATCAAGAACTAAGAGTGCACAGAATTTTCTGCCATTCCTTGATCTTGAAACGTCAACAGCTATAGATCAAACAACAAGCTGACTGGAAGTCCTCCATCCTTTCATGATCTCAATGAAGGCAAATTAAAGCAAGGCCTTTTAAAAAGGCGGTAAAGTGTAGGGGGAAGGGGATGAGAATTCTTTTACAAGCATGGATGGCTGCTTCCTTTCCGGTCACTCCCTCCCATGGTACCTCACATTTACCGCCCCTCTCTCTCACAAAAAAAAAAGATGAAGTGGCAATATATCTAAATGTATATCCCCCTGTTTAGGAGACTTTCAAAAATTTCCACTGAAAACTGGTTGGTACTTTCAAGGAGCCAAGAATGAAATATTGTCTGCAGAAGGAATGAAGCTTTTTAGTTCATATCATTCATTAATGTGTCGGGTGAAAACCATTACTTTCTCAGGCTGTTACTATTAATAAAAATAAAAAATATCATTAATAAAGAAGTTGATGAGCTTTGAAATTCTGGTAATTTTTGTAAAATTTTTAGCATTCCATTTAACAATTTTTTACGTTTTCTACATCATGGGTAGGGTATGTTCGACCCTGTCAAGGCAGTGAAACTACAGCATGACCAAATATAGCAGACTTATTTTTCAGCTGATCATTTTGTATGGCCTTTGACTGATCTTATAACTATTCAAATAGCCATTTGCCACTTCTGACATACTGAATTCAGTAGAATAGTATTTGTGCTGAACCTCATAATCCAGAAAAAATGTGTACATTATAGGCCAATTAAAAAAGAGCACATAGAAAAATCGGGCATTGATTAAAAAAAATATTTTAAAGCGATGACAAATTAGCATCACAAGAGTGAGTGAGGGAAGAACATGGGGGCAAGGTGAAAACCATATTGCACATAATCAGATATATTTGTTCAAAACTACTTGTTACATCTTTCTGATGGACAGGAGCTCTCAATGCAGAAGCTTCAAATAAAGTCTCTATACAGCATGAAATAGAGACTAGCATTACGTATGCATAACAGCTTTGGATGATCGTAATGCATTTTTCAAAATCTGAACAAAGAAGTCATCCCACTTTATGGGATGTGTCTAGCTTAAATTGAGTCTCATCACTGACATCAATGCTTAGATTAGCAAAGAATAAGAAATTAAGAATATGAAAGATGCTTTGACAGTCACTATAAGTTAACTCTCTTATACAAAACATTAACATGCTTTTAAATACTTCACTTTGGTCTTACTATAGTTTCTTAAAATGTTTGTCCAGAAAACTACTGCAACCTTCAGTTATGAAATACTATCAACATCAGAAGCTTATGTTAAAAAAAGCCCAATTTTAATTTTCCAACACCCCTCACATCTTTCATCAACTGATGTAACCGGCAGCTCAAGTAATAAATTGGAGCCATTGTTTAAATAGTTATGAAATTAAGCATGAAATAAGTTTCTGAGAAAATGGAAACACGAACATTACTACTGATGCTTTGCTTTGCGTGTATGAGGCGAGCAGGAAGCTGTTAAAAAAGCACATAAATCCCATTCGCTCATAACTAGAATATAGTTTTAGCACCATAACCTAAGCTGCTGGGTTTGAAATGAAATCAATGAGTCCACACTCATACCAATCTAACAAAAAAGTAACAGGATCTGTATTGACATCAATATCCTTTCATGCCACACAGTATCTGTACAAATTGAAATATTGGCAAACAATACCTAGTTACTGGGAAACCATTTCACCAACACAAGTAAAACTTGGGGGGGGGGGGAAAGCAGTTTTTTAACATCTGATAGTCTTACAAAAATATCTAGTGCACTCTAGAGTACAGTTTAAAGTAGGCCAAAAGACAAGCATGCAAGTAATTATCTAACTCTATAACAATTACATTCAAAAAAATAAAAGAAATCAACAAAATTTAACACACTGACTAAAATATGCACACACAAAATGAATTCACTACATTTACAAAGTGCAAAAAGAAACTTGGGAAAAGCAAACAAACATTTTTTTCAATGGGGGAAAAAGATAAACAGAGTTGCAGTTTTGTATACAAATACTTCCACTCAATGGCACACATTTAAATGTGTATTTGTATATGTGTGTGTGTTTATATATATATATATATGCACACACACACACCCCAATCAGTAATCCAGTTTTAAAATGAAGGTAGGATAGTTACCATGACAACTGACTAGTTCAGGCTCTTGTAAACAAGTCTTAATAGGTTAAATCAAATAAACATGAAATATTTTCCTAATTTATAACACTTCTTAAAGTAAATGCTTTCATCTATTTACACCTACAAATTTATAATACAGTTTAAAAATGGTACACATTTTATTTTATATTTTTAAGGCATGGCTGTGAAGCTTAAAAAAAACAACCCCAACCTGTTAGGTCTGATTATCTGCACAGTGTATCAGTATGCCAAACTCTTAATGAGTCATCAAAATTCACTGTTACTTTCAATGACAAAGTATATGGCTATTTCTGATTTTCAGCATCATATCTTCTGGAGCATCTGCAGAGACTAAGGTGAAAACAATAAATGCTCTCAATTAGAAATCAACATGAGCTTGAATCTTGCTGAACATTTGTAATTGGTTCTTTGCAGAATCTATTCCCATTCCAGAAGATGTACATGTATGCAGTTGGTACTAGCATCACAAACATATCCTCCCTTTTATTTATGTCTTACTAATGGACTTTAAAGTCCCTGAATAAATAAAAGTAATAAAAAGCATCTCTTAATTTTATTGTTCTCTGTTAAAAGATGACCTGCATCCTGATACAAGCTACACCAGCTCTTTCACCAGCATTTTGATTTGTGTCTTCATCAAAGCTTGCAGCAACCTCAGCAACCTTATAAATAATTGTAGCTGAGATTAACAGCACCACCTATGCGACAAAACACCACATATTCAGCCATTCAGATTTCTGTGGCCTGAAGGTGAAGAAACTAGACTTGATCATTTTTGTGATCTGGACATCGTTGTGATGTACGACACAAAAAAATCAGGCCAACATCGCCTTTTAGAAGACTTTAAAAAATTTGAGCAAAACCAAATATGTGGACATGATAGATAAGGAATTAGTTCATAACTGTGCAAAGCACTTGAGCTTGAACCTCTGCCTCCCTAATAAACTCAAAAAACCATCTGTGGTTAAATTCAAGGTTATTTTTTTTACAACTGACTAAGCCTATTGATAATGAAATGGTGTTTGCAAACATGTTTCTGCTAAATAGCCTGACATCTGATAATAATATGAATAACAATGGAATAAAGGGTAAACATAGGCAACCAATAGCAAGATGCTAATAGATCACATCATTATGCAACAAATTTTCCAATCACTTCTGGCCAACACTCAAAGAAATGGTCAACAATCCAAACATTGAGGAGAAACACATGCTGTTCTGGTCATCAATAATGCCCTTTATATCAATTCACCATTTTGTTGCAAAATTACTTTTTTACTTAAATGTTGAAAAATATCATTGTGGCCAAAGAAATTCAACATTGCCTGTGAGGCTGTGACTTTTCAGAAAAAAATTTAAACGTAGGATAAAAGTAAACAAAAACACTGCACCTTCAGAACAAAGGAACTAAAAACTGATGGTCCAGAAATTACCCAATTCAGTCTTAATAAAACATTGTGCTGTGAACAAATGAATTAAATCCCACTGCCTATCCAAAAATAAAAATAAAAAGCCCACCTCAAAGAACCAAAGAAAGGAAGAACACCATCTGCATATGTCGTCATCCTTTGACAGAATGGAAATAAAAGCTTGTTTGTAACAGTGTCAAATGGATAAACAAATCACAACAATAAATATTGTTCTTTGAGGAATGAGTTGCTCAACCTGAATAAGATGCTACTAAGGAGGCTCTTGAAAAGACAAGATGCATTATTGCAAACAGGAAGACTAGATGTCTGCAGATCAAAGTGTTAGCACAGTACACAATTACTGTGCTTACTTAGAATACAAATCCCATGTGAACAATGTACAATTACTTTTGGAAGTTATAAGAAGTGGAGGGTAAAAAATAAGTCATAAAATGTTTTCAAGCCATGCTCAAAATACAAACTGGTACTGCACTGTCTGATAAGCCTTGCTCAGCACAATAATAAAAATACAGTAGAACAGTCAGAATTATTGAGAAAGGTAAGCAGAGCACTGTTCTGGCCCCTGTGCTCTTCAAAAATTGTGAAATTTTAGATTACAAAAGGAAATCAAACACGTATGCAAATGCATGCACATGGGTGCACTCACACTCACATACATACAGATATACACATACACATGCAGACACGCACACACACATACGGACACGATATACATTTGCAGAAAGGATATCAAAATTCTGTAAACATCAACAACATCCCATTTGACTTGGAATACATCATTCTTGTAGGTATCTGAAAGACAAAAGTTAAGAAAAAAAAAGAAAAAAGAAAAACCAACCAACCAACCAAACAAGGTAAAGAACAACAAATCACATCCCAGATTAAGTTAAAAAGCATGCTATTCACTTTCAACTGGAAGACAAAATTCATATTTTAAAAATCTTCATTATCATGGGTGGCACTTCATGTAAACAGCAATTAATTTGCAAGCAACTGGTTAACAATTTCTTTATTGACTCCTGCATAAGCTTGTACTCTTATCTTGCAAAGAAGCATGCAGCTAACCCATTACCCCAGGGCAAATAAAATCTTCAATCAATCCCACCATTTTTGAGCTGTCAAAAATCTTTTAACGGTGGTCAAACATGATCAAATGAAGACTAATGTTTCACAAAATATGTTTTCTGATAAGCCAGTTCCAACTATTTCAACACACCAAAGTTTACACAGCACCATTTCCACTTAGCCTCTGATTACACCACAAAAAGAATCTCCACCAAATAAATCTGATTCTATCAGACATGAACTGCAGCAAAAGAAATAAAATAAACAAATAAATAAATAAATAAATAAAAACAAAATGAGAAATACAGGAGAAAGGCAGATCCAGATGGAAAACCTGACACATGGAACTTGTAGATATCTATGACCCTGCCTCCTGCTCTTGCCCAAGGCCCTCCAAAATAATACCCATTGGGGTGCGTTTTAGTCCTACATATTCCATTTTATTGGTGAACTTGTTCTTGATGCTGCGCATTCTTAGAGACGCGTGAATCAAAATCACTGCAAGAAAGGGAAAGTGTTAAACAACAACATCAAAGTTTTGTTACTCCTAGAATAGAAGGAATAAAAAAAAATGACGCTAGTAATTTATGTTATTTTAAAGCTTTATAAATTTAAAAACATTAGTTTCACCCATGATGACTATTTAAGATGTAACAGAATTCAGATGGATTTTATTCCCAAAGATAACTCCTTTTACAGTTCTACAGACAAAAAAAAAAATACAGATCTACTTATCTCGGCAAAATATTAAGTACATTTATTAGACAAAGAATATAACCATTCTGCCACATCCATCTCTAAGCCCACCCAAGTATTAATTTTATGCTTTAAGGGCATTGTGTAGGTAAACACAATAATTTACATTGCACAGAAATCATTAACAGATTTGTCGGTACAAGTTTTAGTATCCTCCATGTTGGTCCAGTTAAATATGCTTGAACTTATAACAGGAGAAACTCAGTTTAAGGGCTACTACTTTCAAGCCGAACGTCTAGGAAATGTTCTGCACATTAGGAATAGCTTTCACAGACTGCTATATTCTACATGAAAATGTAATTATTATGAAAAGACATCACACAGAGTATAAACTTACACAAAAGTGGGAATGCGATGCCAAACATAAAAACAATGACTGCTCCCAACATGTAGACCACAAGGTACCCAGCTGCCAGAATGATAATCACGCTGACCAGTGGATGGTTTCGTTTAAACTGCCGAGCCCGCCACTGGTTGTTGGTGCAATATACATAACCACCAAAGGCAACAGAAATTGCCGTAAAGCCCAACACCATTTTCACTGGATGCATTAACCTACAAGGAAAAGTATTATTATTATTATTAATAATAGAGCCCTTTTAATTCACAGCATCATCACCAAAGCAGGTCACACTCTCTGCACTGACTAATGATAATAAAGAAATGACATTAAAACACTGGCTAACAATAACATGCTAACATCTGAAATACAATCTTGAATGCTCCGGATAACAATGTGTTTGTGAGTGGGAGAACAGCATATATATATATATATATATTTAGTATCGTTTGCGAAAGATTGGTCAGAAGCAGAGTGAGTTTGAGTTAGAGTAGAGAGTGGCTTGCTATACAGGATAAAAAAGATAGGACAAAGTACGGAGCCTTAAGGAATGCCAGAGCAAATGCGGACCAGTGCAAACAAGCTGCCATTTACTGTGACTAACTAAGAAATGATATGCAACCTTTATCCAGAGCAGAAAGGATATCATTGGTCACTTTAAGCAAGGCTGTTTCAAAGCTGTGAAAAGGGTGTTTAGATAGCGCAGTAACTGCTTGAGAACTACTTTCTTGAGGATCTTCGACAGAAATGGCAAGTTCGAGACTGGACAATAGCTATTTAGTACATAAATGTCTAGGGTAACGTTTTTTTTTAAATAGAGGTTTTACTAAAGTGGTCTTCAAAACAGATGGAAATATGCCCAAAGATAAACTTTCATTTACTATTTCTGTAAGGCCAGAGAGAAGTATGTCTAGTCTATTAGTAACGGGGTGAGAATTGGATCAAGTGGACAAGTTGTATATTCTGACTGGAGCATGATGATTTTAAGCTCAGTTTCAGAAATCAGGTAAAACATAACAAAGGAAAAATTTAGACATGAATGATTCTCAATGTGGTTACGGGGAGAAGGGGATGCACAGGCAGGTTATCAAGTATGGCATGGATATCAATGATTTTGCAGAAAACCCCAGGCAGTGTGGCATGCTGAAAGACTGTTGGCAGCTGCAGTATGTTTGTGTGCCCTAACAACTAGCTGCAAACCTTAAACAGCCTCATAATCAACCCACAAGTACTTATCTGCACCTGAAAGAATGCAGTTTAAGATGAGTGAACAAGTTTAATGACTCCACACTTGGCAGCATTTAGCATCTACTTTTGAACAGTCAACCCAGTATTACACTTCACATAAATGCTGGAGTACCATGGTGCACGCCTGTGTGGATAGACTTGAGCATGCACAAGACCACATATTTCAGATGAAGAAGAATGACTTACAGTGATTGAAGTGATCAAAGAACAATTTTGTTAGAAATGTCTAGTAAAAGAAACAAAATCTACAGGAAATAGAACTATCCAGAGATCACCATTCAAACAACTAATCACAGCTCCTCTTTCACCAAGAACTTAAATGGCAGTTGCTAGTATAAACAAGAATATGAATAAGAAATAAGTTTGTCATATAAAGATGCAGGTAAAAAACTTAATATTCAGCCTCAGTTTCTCTATATGAATATGTAATTAACTCTCGATGTGGGAAGAAATTAACAACAAAAAAATAAATAAATAAATAAAAGTAACTGAGTAAAAATCATATGTCTAAGATGTAGGTGTATGTGAATTTTCCAGTTTTTTTTTAAGCAACATTACAGGCAACATGGGAATGAAGACTTAATGCCAAACTAACTAAATTACCATAATAATTAGTTCTAAAAGTAAACCTGATTCATAATTTGGTTAAAAAAATAAAATAAACACATCTCTTTCTATTCCTGCCATTGCAATTAAGGTTTAAGAATACGTGATTCGTATTATAATAATATCTGAACTGTTCACTTTTTCTCAAAACAATTTTTTTTCTCTCTCTCAAGCACGCGCGCGCGCGCGCACACACACACACACACTAATAATGCGCAGACAAACACACAAATTCACAACATTCGGTCGAACCGACTGCAGACGCAACGTCACACGACTGTGCAGACAAGCTGCGCTAACTCACCCTATCACCAAAAACATGATGAGTGCAGACAAGAAATAATTGGTCTGATAATACAACAAATTGTTCAGTACTCTATTAGCCCATTTGTCTGGATCTTTAACTTGTGGAATCTGGAATCGTGCTGACTCTAGCAAAAAATCCCCGAGAGATCGCAACGGCGCTAATTGTATTTCAGCCATGCTCTCAAAATGGTCAGTCGCTCAGATCACTAACAAAAATAGTTAATGTTATAATTGGAATAAAGATCCATTAAATACTTCAAAACAACTCTACTATTGATACAACTATTTTATTGGTAACTAAATTCGTGAACATTTAGTCCTGTAACTTTTTTTATATTCATTTATTATTGGCTTCATAATGCATCGTCTGCTTGATTTGTTTCTTCGTCAAATTTTAATGTCACTACGTTTAAGAAGATTTTTGTTCGGGAAAAATAAAGATGTACCAGTGTAAACACATTTCAGGACCGACCGTAAAAACAACTTTAGACGCTAGCAATTTTAAGATAACAAAGAGAAATTCATACAGCTGTGCATTGAAAGTGTAACATGAAATGTTTTATCTTGGGACTACACCTGGCAGTATATTACAGTTTTACCCACGTATCAAAGAGAACTCAAGATTTTTTAAACCCCATGGCGATTATTGTCTAAGGAGGCTTTAAAACTTGTTTTTTTTTTTAAAAAACAACTCCAAACACGTTTAATATTTTCGTTAGACTACATATACTTGTGGTGACATGGACTAATAAGAACCACTACTCCGTATTTTTGCCTAGAGTTACTACTCCCGTGCAGAAATTAGAAGGATCTAATTACACTTGACATCACTTTGTTGGTCATATTACAGAAAAAAGACCAGGAATGAGAGTGGAGTTATTTAACTGTGGTTAGGTTACAATAGCCGACCTAAACGGAGCGACATTCGACAAATAAACGATCAGTGAACTGTTTAAAAACAAATGTTTCTTGAGTTTTAAAAAATGCGATGTAGGAATTGTCAAATATGTTCTTTGTAACCTTATTTTGTGTTTAACAACCAGCAACAACTACATGTATGAAAGAATTTGACCTTGGTATCATTTTAAATATAATAGCAGATCTCCCCTCTCCCCGCCGCGCCAGTTTACGGAAACTATACCGATTATATTAAATTATTATAAAGTAAATATGCTTAGCATATTTCAACTGGGATATCAAACATAAACGTAGTTTTATGTTTACAACATTGCTGTAAAATTTTAATGAATTAGAAAATACGCAATGTTCGTCCATAGTGTGTTATGCAATTGTTTAGATTGTGGGGTTCTTTTGTGTGGGGGTGGGGGAGGTGAAATAATTTGACGCCTTCGATCTTTTAAAATAAATAAAATTTTAATATTAACGAAATTGAAAATCCAATTTTTAAAGTGATTTCCCTTTCTTGGAGAATACTCTTTCTGTAAACTTAGGTGTGAAATTTCAAGATCGTTGGTCCATGCTAGCTCCTTGTTGGGATGGCTAAAGTCATGGTAATTAACGTGTTCTAATGTGACTGAACTAGTGATCGAATCAGAAATTGTCCTATGTTGTGAGCTAAGAATACAGGTCCGCTGCAAGTGTTTTGTATATACTTAGGAAACAGCTTATCTGATGAAATGCAAATAATAAAACAAAAGGCTAGAAGACCTGACTTTCAAGGGAGTTAAATTTAGCTTCCCGACAGTTACAGCGTTTGGTTTCGAAGGGGACACGACTCCAAATGACGCCGTGAAAACAAATGTCCATGCGAACATACTGAGGACCTTTCCAACCCATTTAAACTAATTAGTTTCAGATCAGGGCTCTCTCCGCTATGTGTTGAATAATCCCTGTTGAAAGGACAAAGAGCTGCATTTCTGATGTGTCTGATAGCACATTGTCTCTAAAATGTTGAAAGCACTTGCCAACCAAGTTTCATCAGATCTAGATGATGACGACAACAGTTTATTGGAACCCGTTCTTGTTGTCGATGAAAATGAAGACACCGATTTTGATTTAAACATTCCACCAACAACTGGTAACGAATACCTGCGAAGAGTAAGGTAAAGAGTTGGAGGCAAGACAGTTACCTTGTATGTAACTTTGTATGGTTTATCAAAATTAATTTTGTGTTGATATACACAAATAAGCGTGTACAAAGAGAATGGTTTGCCAGTCTGAGTTTGTATTGTATTTCTAGCTTTTGCATCAGGGTAAGAAACCTTCTTACAAAATCTTCTGTGTATTCAGACTTTTGGTAAGATCCTGATTTATTCTCTCCACACTGTGGAACATCAATTAGAAAGAACGATTTGTGATTTTTATTTCTAATAACTGATGTCTCTCAGTTTTTCTGACATTTTAAGTAGGCCTATATTTATATGATTGTTGTTTGTGGTGTTAGACAGGAGGCTCAAAGTTGTCCCAAAGTGGTAGTGGCAAATTTGGACACAAGAATATTCAACAACAGACAGACAGTAAAAATCCAGGTAAGAAAATAAGGTATTATTTTTTTAAAGAGCAGTATAGATGCAAGCACTGATAGTTAAAGCACACATAATGTGTGTTTTCTTGCCAATCTTTGTGGATGTTTATTGTGATCATCACAATGTATTTATTAATGGTGGAGAAGAGGCAACAATCATGATCACAATCAACTTTTTATTCCACACTTAACAGACTTTTACGGCAGTTATTTTAGAAACTTTAAAAGCATTCATCTGAAACATTTTACAAATATGAGAAAGAGCTGGTAGTCTAATTTAGCAATGTATCCTTTGTTTTAGACAAAGGACTGCATGCCTGCACCACATGGCTTTGGTCCAAGACCAGAGTGGGTTAAGATGCAGATAGAAGACTTTGTACAACTGAGACAGGTAAGTGGGACTTGATTAGCTGTATGCAACAGTAAAACATGTCTACTTTGAAAGTGGAATGCCTTAATTTCACTTTTCTGTGTAATATTTTAACTATTATTAAAATAAACTCACAAACTTAAAACAGTTAGAAAAATTTCAGGGTTTAAAAAAAATCTTGGACAGTTTGTTTAAAACTTTTTAATGTATGTTCAGAGACATGTCTTTATTAGGTTTCTGCCACTGTCATCATTGAATTGTGCAAAAATATGAAGTGTCTTGATTTATTTTATATCAACATACAAGATATTTGATTCCTCTTCTGACATGTGTATACTGGAAAAATTGCAATTTACATACTTGCACTTGAATCCATTTTAAAAGTTTGATGCATTTCAGTGGATGTAAAAGAATGGCATGATTTATTAGTAGTCTATGATGTGTCCTGCCCATTAGCATGTATAACGTATGTCTGTAATTTACTTCATGTATGAGTAGTGTATGTTGTAGAAGTGAGCCTGTCCGTTATATATGAATATAGGTCCATAGTTGTTTATGATTTAGTCTACATGATTTATGGAAAGCGCCATGAGCAAATCTTTAGAAAGGCGCTGTATAAATCCTCATTACTATTATTAGTCTGCTGGATAATTAAGAAGGATATATCTTATATGGACAGGTGGATTGTTAAGTGCACTACACTCAAGGGAAAGAAGAATAAGTTCAATATAAACCTATTTCATATTCCAGAAAATTGCCCATTTCAAAGCCCTGTTGGCCAAGAAAAAAGTCTCACTGCCAGCAGTAAGTCTTGTAAGTAAGAGTTGGGCTTTATCATGCTCTGTTTACTTTAAAGATGTAGTTCTGAAAGGGGCTTAAAAATGCTTGAATTAAAAGTAATTTCTTGAGTGCTTGTTTTCTACCACTGACTTGTCTAGTTTGCTGGTAGCTTGTTTTTTGTTTCCAAGATCTGCTCTGGACTTTGGGCATACTTTTTGCCGATTCTTTGTATTCCACTTTTCACACATCGCCATATTTTTATTTTTACTTACCATTGTTGTTGTAAGCGTAACACTCATGCCCCATGCACCCATGCATGAAAGTTGTGCAATTTATATGATGAATGTTTTTATCTTTTTGATATTGTTCATTTGTTAAAAAAGAAGTTGTATGTGTGGTAGGCATCATATTGAAACTTTATTTTTTTGTTGCTGTTGAAAAATTGTGACAGAAAGTTCTTTGTGGGTAAGAATCTTTTGAAATAATATGGTTTACTATGATTGATTACTAATAAAATCTAGCAACACATATGTAGCCTCACTTTGGCACAAGGTTTAGCCTAATATTTACATTAGGAAAAAGTTTCAGTTACTTTTATAGTGAAATTAAAGTTATGTTGAATAACATGAACAGGAATTATGAATCACAGTATTTGTAACTTTTGTTTATTAAGCCCCTGGCAAATGATGCAGAAAGCTGGTGTCGTCTGAGCTTTGGGCGACTGCAACTGAAGACGTCAACACGTCGTGAAGAGGGCAATGCCACTGGAGATATTCATGGTGAGACACAGCTCCAGAATGATGGAACTGGCACACCACCACTCCTAAGCATTATAGCGCGCATGGACCAGGTAGGTATTTGTCATAGTAATGCACCTTGATGTGCATTTGACACCCATGCATGCTCTTGAGTGGAAAGTGTTTTTCAAAAATGAAATTCTGTAAAAAAAAAAAAAATTGGTATAGCCTTAAGGGGAAGATCAGAAACCTTATCTACCACAGTTACTGTGAACTTTTAGTGGTTCACCTTTTCTAACGCTTATCACATAGAAAGTGGAGCACAGTGCTCTTCTTTCACTTTAATTTTCTGATCAAGCAGAAACTGATTGCTGCTGGGTGAACAGGGCTAAGCTCCCTTCAGTGTCAAGCATGCTAACTAGCATAATATGAAGGATTTTGTTGAAAGTAACTGCTCCACTTTCTAATAATATCAACATTGTTTTTGGTTGGGAGAACAGATTAAGCTGTCATATCAGAATTTTATCTTAAATTCAGTAAAGATTGTTGATATTCTCATCATGTATGTTTTAAAAAAGATTGCTTTCTTTGAACGTAGCAACAGATTGAGCGAGTCCTTGAATATCATGTCAACTGGTTGGAGGCTACGGGATTTACCCGCAAGCAGGTAGCTCTTAAGTTTCTTGCAAGTCCAAAATCAAAAAATAAGAATATTGTGTCTTGAAGCAAAAATCATACAGAATGACCTCTCACATTCATATTGCATTCTAAATTTTAGAATCAAAGAATTGACCAAAAGATTTATATGAAAGCAGTAACTTTAACAAGAATGAAGGATTGAGTGTTATTCTATCACTAAGTGTAATGACTATGCCACCCCAGAGAGAAGTGGGTCAGCTACAAAGATGAAAGTGTTCTGGAAGGGAAGGGTCTATAATACCTATATTTTGTTTGTGAATATGCATGCAAAAGTGCATTTAAAATGTATGTTTTGTTCTTTTTTTTCTGTGTTCCAGGGCCAGTGGTTCTATGCATTACTTTCAGTGCTGCAGAAGCCTCTCACGCCAGAAGCATGTTCATGGCTACGGCAGCTTGCTCGCCTGTGCTCAATCATACGAGCCTCACTGGTAAGTTGGTTTAAGTGCGGAAACAGAATAATCTGAAGCTATATGTTTCTGGCAGCTGACAGAAAATAGTCTGAGTATACCTGACCTTCTTGATGTAGACACCAACTTAGTGTGAAAAAAAGACTAGATTACTTTTTTCAAAGGAAAGATGGTTGACTGGACACAACTTGTTTACTTGTTGACTGTGATAACACTTTGATGTGGCGTTCTCTATTGATTTTGCACAGAAAAGTGGTGTTGACTATTACTAAAACCTTTTGCTTCTTGCATGAGGAGATGATGTTACTGTTCCTGTGCAGGTGTCAGCAGAGGATGAGGCAGTACATCAGCTTAATTTACTTATCTGCTTAGTGGCCAGATACTTTGACCAGGGTGACCTTGCAGATAAAACATGACACTCCTCATAACTACACAAGCTTCAGTGGAATTTTTCAGTTATCATCTTTTTCATTTAAATTTAATATCTAATTTTAAAATCTTTATATAGTGAACTTAAAATTCATACTAAGTTTTATTGGCTTTGTGTAGTTAAAGGCTTTGTAAATGGAAGAGTACTATCGATGTTTGAGGTGACCATATTTCATCTGTGCACTGAACTGTTTGGCATTGATAAAATGGTGAAGCTTTCTCAGAATTCTGGTAATAAACGGTGTTTATGGACTCACTTCAAATGTTCTTCCATGTCAAGAAGGAGAATGTTGGTCTCTGCCATTTACATCATAATCTAAAAATAAAAGAAAATATGTAATTAACCCGAAAGCACTATAAGCACTTACACATTCCTACTGGGGATAATTTACCATGAAGTCAAACAGACCACAGGTCTCAAGATCGTGGTCAGTCTGGTGATATTTTAATTGCTATAAAGTCTAGCAGACCACGTTTCAAGATATTGATCAGCCAATCACCACATCCCTTTTCATATAACCATGAAAATGGATTGCACTCTGTTGTATGGCTTATATGCATTGTCTCACATTCATCTACAAGCAACAAGAGTAAGCCTATAGTAGATGCAGCAGAACTGAAGGTGATTTTGAAATCTGTGTTTTAACCATTTTTACTAACCATGCCAGGGTAGGTTCTTTCCATTTATAAAGTGTACATTTGAGAGAGTAAATGGGCCTCATAGGCTGTTTGGAGTATATAGACACATCCATGCACCCCTAATGGTCAACAGAAATGGTAATCTTTCTTTCATAAAGGAAGAATCTGAGGAATCAAAAGGAGTCACTTTTATCTTTATTGCTTATTAAGTTAAAACTATTCTGGTGTAAAGGATTCTGAAATAATTCCAATATTGCATTAAACCACAAAGCACAGACAAATGCATTTCAAACACTGCATTACAGTGGCAATTAAGTCTGTGTCCCACCAATTAAAACAAAGTAGAGAATCTTTAAAAGTTGTTTAACTAACCCTATTTTTCCAGTGTAAGCTTGAAATCATTATGATTTAGCACTTTAGTTAAATAACTAGCATAAAAGAGGGTGCAAAAGATTAGTTATGGGTCATAGACTATGGAGAAACACTAGTAAAGCTAGATATATTGCTATCTAGAGCATGTAGTGACTTGGTTTTCATATAACTGATTAATATATAATCCTTCATTTTCCTACCTGCAAAATTTACGATTGTGAGTGGAAATTTACAAGACCATGATGGAATCAGGCACCAATAGCTGATCTCATAGTGTTAGAGCATAATGCCAAAACAAAGAGGAATGGTAGAAGAATTTGATATGCAGATTTTAGTGATGCATAGTTTATACTTGTATCTTCTGTGGCAAAGGAATAAGTGAGCATACTTTTTCTTCCCTAGTAGCATCTTGTTGGTTTGGCAAAATCAGGCAAAGTAAGAAAAAGGAAAACAACACAGTTAACACCATTGTAAACTCATTAGTCAAGCCATGTAGTACAGCAGTGAATGGTAATGGTAAATATTAATGTAGAATAATAATGCTACAGTGTTGTAAGACTGAGAATTACCAATACAGTCTGTGACAACCAGTCATCAGATTAAACAATGATGTGATGAAGTCAGCAGAAATCAACAAACAAGCACTCTACGAAACAAGAATAACCAGCATCAAAATGTATGACTACATGAATCTTCCATACCCTGTTAATTGCAGACAAGTTCTAACAGTGAACGTGCCACATGAATAAATTATGCCTTGAAAAAAAAACCAAGATAAAATACTATGTTAAAAACACCCTCAGCTGATTGGATCCGGCTGTATGAAAAGGGATTGAAACATTCCAGATTTTTTTTTAAATTACACAATAGGGCAAAGCTGTTCAAAGCTACACCATACCCTTCAGGATACTGGGGCCATTATTATTCAAGCATGCAACCTTTTTTCCCCAAAGCCCATATATCATATGTCTTACATGATTTGAATCCTTCATTAAAAGCCTGTAATTTTAATAGCCTTTTATCTGTGATGATCTTTCTTGTGGATGTTCAAAACTGTGCTTGTGAGTTTAAAAAAAAAAGCAAATAATCTGATATGATAATTGACAAAGTAGATAAGATGACATGATAATGAGCACATAATTATGCTTGACTGCAAATATGCACAACCGATTTATGACATTTTCAAATCTTTCATTAGCTATAATATTGATAATTGTCAAATGCTTATATACAAAAAATGTTTAGACTGGTAATTTAATCAGAGGATGACAAAACACCACAACACCCCTTTATATTTTATATTGTACTGATTATTAAAATTTTATATTTTGCAATTAGTGTTTAAATGTACACTTTGCCTTAATGTTCTTGCCACCACAGAAGAAACCTGTGACAATTCACCACTCACATGGGTAGTGTATATGTTATGTTTAACAAAAGAAACTTCCCTCAGCTTGCTAAGTCTTATTCTTCACAGTACTGCAACGCTTGGACCATAAACTTCAGGAGATCCCACAAGTCATTTCACTTTTTATAACTTCAAATCTGTCACATCAGAAATATGTAAAAAGACGCACTTTCAATCACACACATTCATTGATCATTGGATTAGATAAAAATGTATTACTAAACCTTTCTACTTTAGGAAAGCTATTTTAGTGTACTATTACTGATCATTCATGCTGGTAGATAATTACTGATTGGTGATAATATAGCATTATCTCGTATACTGTATACGTAAAGACAAACCCAAAACAACTTTGCCCCTACTCATGCTAATGAGAAATAATAACTTTTCACACAAGCCAAAGCTCAACTGTGGAATCTCTGATTCAATTTCTTAAGGACGAGGGAAAAGAATTATATCAAAATGGGTGCTGACATCATCTCCTGGTATGTTCATCCTCAGCCATATCTGCTTACTTGCTTAGAGTTACTTCCCATGTAAGGTATGCTAGGATGAGGCATTTCGAGATTTCCTCCCTTGCAGTCCACCCAACAGCTGACCCTGAATCTGTTCAAGCATTGACGGCGTGTACAGACCTAGTTTGAGGCCTGTTTTAGCACGGTTGGTGTTGACATGTTTCACAGGAAATGGGTCAAACGGCCGAGAAGTCTTGACAGGTGAAGAGGATGGAAGCTGGCAAGATTGTGCTGAGGGATGATACTGCCGGGCAAGAAGGATCGATGATGCCTGTTGCACACACAAGGAAGCAGTACTGCTGCTGATTGGCAGGGTAGAGGGTCGAACTATGGGACTGGAAATCCCTTGTGGTGCCGAGAGGGAGCGAGCGATATTTTGGTAGCGGTGGCTGCAGTCTTGTTGATTGCTGTCATAACTGCCAGCACTGACATGGCTGTCAGGAAATGCTCGACAAGAAAGGTTTGGAATGGTGCTTGCATTATCTTTTTCATTTTGAGACCGAAGCTTCTGTAGGTCAGCCTCACTCAGCTGCTGACAGCTGTCCTTGCAGTTACCTGCCCTTTTTTCTGGGCTGGAGGTGGCTGACCCTTGAGTGGCACTAGATAAAATGATACCAGAGTCATCTTCTGACCTCTGTCGCAGACTAGCAGCTTCCTGCCAGCATACTTCTGTGATGTTCAACCTATCCTGATGCAGATCAGAGTCCTTCGTTTCCATTTGCTCTTCATACTCTGCAGGTGAATGCTGGCAGCCTAGACTGGCTTCTGAGTGCTGAGCATCAACTTCAAGGTCATCATCCCCAAACATACTGCTAGTGCTGTTACCTGCAGTATCCTTGCCGCCAGAGCTTGGAGAGACTGTGTCAGAAGCTTTTCTCACAGGTGCCTGTTGCACACCAGTGCTGCTTGCAACTGCACTGCTTTCTTCCCCACCCACCGATGCATCAGTTTTAAGACACTGAATAGTGGAATCCTCATCTGCCACCTGCTCAGGAAACCTGGCATTTATGCAATCATCCTCAGTATTGGCAGGAGCTGCGAGATTCTGAACAACTGAAGATGCTTGTCTGTCTGCCTGAAAAGATGAAATGTAGGGTACATGACATCCCTTTGCACTGCTGCAGGCTTTTAGTCTCTCTTTGGAGGAGGTCCTTACTGACACCTCAGCATGCAGCTGTTTTGTTGGAAGACTGTTGGAAGCTGCAAGGCTGCTAGCAGTGATACGAGGCCCATCAGTGACCATCCTATTACGTCCTGACATTGCCTGGTGAATACAAAGAAAACAACAACGAATGGTCACTACACACAAAGGATTTTCTTAAAATGTATCACAATTTGGAATAGTTTGCTACTCACATGGCCTTATTTGTGTAAACAATTTGGCTAAAGATTCTGAACAGCTTGTGTTTGAAAGCAGCACATGCAATCAACACAGCTGTGAGGTGATTTAAACTTATGAACAAAGATGTCAGTGATGTTTCAGTTGTTAGAAGTCTGTGATGTTTCAATCATTCTGAAAAATGCTCCATGACTGACATATTTACCTTGCCCACAAAAAGATGGTTCATAGCAGTAGGGGTCTCAATGTGTGGAACCAGGACGCTAACCTTCTGTCTTTCCTCTACTTTCTTCTTTGCTGAAGCTGCAGCTATCAGGAAAAACAAATTTATTAATGGTATGCCAGCCCTATTTTCTGAGCAGATATTTAGCAGATCTAAACAGAAAAAAATAGGAAGCAAAGAAAAATAAGCCTGTTAATGTTTCATCAGCCCAGTTAGCTAAGCAAATATTTAGCAGGTGTATAAGCAGATATCAAGTCCTTAGAAACAAAAGGTCCATGGTATACTACTGTGCCATGGAAACAAACAAGTTAAAATATGAAAAAGGATCGATAATACATTTTATGTGTTTATAAAAGTAGTACTTGATCCTAAACCATGGAATTAACATCTTGATGTCCCAAAGATAGGTGTATGCTATTCTCTCTATAAGCTATTCATGTATCTAGACAATAACTGAATAGCTAAATGGCATACCAGCGATAATGATATGTGCCTGCCTCTGCCGTTGTCGCAGTTTTTCATATTGTAGTTTCAGTGCTGTGATGTCAGTGCTCATACGCTCTAAGCAAACTGCTTCGCGTCCAACACCACTGTTTACTTCAGGTTCACTACCATAGACACCTGGTCCAACCAATGAAATATCTCCTGCTGATCCTCCAATCATTTCACCTGTAGGAAAAGAGTTGCTTAAATTTGTATAAGTGAAACATTGTAAACAATAAATTGTATGATTTTTGTGCATTCTTTCACTTTTTTAAAAGAAAAATATGAAATCAAAATCTTAATCTACAAATATGGAAGTTATACTTCTAGTCATACATGCCTGTATTTGGAAAACCAACTTCTTATTGACAATATTTGACTTTAATAAAGAAGTATCTTTGTTTATTGACATCTGACCTAAATAAAGAAGTATTTTTGCTTTCATAGCATACAAAGCTCTCCAATTTTGAAAGAATTATCTGTCATTGTTTTAAAATCAAACATGCTTGAGTTCTCTAGAAAAAAAAACAATGTTTATCTTGCAGGTTTTACAAGTAGTCTCCCTATGGTTAAAAGAAGTTAGGTGCAGGCCTCTCAAAACGTACAGTGGTTAATATCTCTACCCCAAAAACATTCTGTTTAAACTTCTAAAAAATCAGAAGATTTATTAAAATAGTCCTGAAGACCTTCTAGAGGCACATGGCATGTATAGAAAAAAATGAACGTGTGTTTTATCAAAATTGCATCTTATAAGTACTTCTGAATGAAATGAAACATGAAGCATTAAAACTTGATCCTGAGTAATCCTAGCGTTTTGCCTGCCTGTACAGATTTTATGCCAGGAAGGCATTGGCCGTTGAACTGACCTTTGCCCTTGCCAGCCTGCACAGGTCCCATGCCAGGAATGCATGCAATGGCCCTGATCTCGTCATCATCCATGTCGTCCTCATCACTGTAAAGTACAGCCTTTGCTATACGTGAAGCCTGCTTGCTTGGTGTCGGCTGGTTGGAGAAAGGCCGGATGTTATAGGTGTACTTCTCTCTAAGGTCTGTCATTTGTGGAAAAGGAAATGGTGCTAGGGTGTAGATAGCCTGAAAAGAGTGAATAATCATAAGGACATGTTAATCAATGAACATTTAGCTGAAGATACTTTTGAGTGCTCATCTAATTAAACATTAAAGCTTTGTGTGGTCATCTACCTAACACTTCACTAGTGCACCTGAGAACCTGTGAAACCCTCACCTTCTGATATTATGCATCATTATTATGTCTTGTGCTAAATTATTAAAACCATCTTTCTAGATATCTTTTTTAAGAGGATGGGGAAGTGGTCTATGATGATTTATTGCAGGCAGCTATTCAGGAATGATATTATAATACACAGGTAACAGAATTTCAGAACCACCTAGAAAGCTGCAGCAAACTTTCGGCTATACGATTGTTACATTTTAATATTGTCGCTAACCATCTGAACTCACCTTGACAATATCATCTCCATTAAACACACCCCCTTGCATCATATCAGATGACAATTCACCCATAAGTGAGTAGAACTCATCTGCACTTGTCACAGTCATAATCCTCCTGCATTATGTAAGCAAGCACCATTTACTATGGAGTATTATTACTTTTGTTTGGACAACCATACAATTAGTCACTGAAGTTAAAACACACAACATGGTCACTCATGCATGTATACACAACCCTAACATTCAACGATAAAGAAGGATGAATCTAAACATTAAATTCAGGCTGCTGCTCTACCTCTAGAACATATGTAAAAAGGTGCCTACCTAGCTAACTTGCCCCAAATGCAGAGGGCAGTTCTTAGGAGGACCTCTGACCCTTCTAGCAGTATTGCATCCCAAACACGCAGCACCACATCCTTGGGCAAACATGTAGCAAACAGTGTGAGGAACCACTGCATAGTGAACACATTGGTAAGAGGCGGCTCATAGCTTGCACCTGAAAAATAGCACCATAACTCTTACACCTGTTACTAATATGCTTATTTTCGTAACATTAACACTCATCCACCTGTCTGCATCATGACTTTTAGAATGATAATGATTTAATAAGACTGTTAGTTTTCCTTAGTTATAAGAAGACACAGAAGAAGTCCACAATAAATAAGGCAAAAAAAAAGTTTCTCAAACATTTTGCTCTCAGTCATATTTAGATTTTGTGTGATTAATTTTATTGCCATGAATTTGTATGTTTTGCAAAAATTACCAACCCTGACATACATAATGTCAAACAAAAGTTCCTGCAACTGATGGTACAAAACTAAAATACCAGTTGCCACATCCTGTGCTGCATGCTGCAGGCGATCGAGATGTTTGGAAAGTGTGGGAAAGGTCAGGTGCAAGAGGTCCCGGAAGACTGCCATGTCCACAGACAGTGCCCGCAGATTGTTGTCAAAGTAACTCTCAGGCAGAACCCGGTCAATTAGGTAAATCATTACCTGCAAATGCACAACTCTTCTGATAGTCTGGAATATATTTGTGTGTTTCTCTTTCTCTCTCTCACACACACACACACATCAAAGAGGAAGATATGGTAGACATGGCAGGCAATTAAGACATTGTTACCTTGAGGGCATCGTCCTCCTTGCGATCTGTGACGTCGAGAAGCAGGGCGGCGATGACGTTGAAGCCCTGACAGTAGCCGACCCGCTTGTTCCAGCGTGCGTATGCCAGCAGCACGCGCTTCAGCACTGCGCGGTCCTCCTCGTTGTCCTGCCCCGAGAAGCTGCTGCAGCCAGTTCTGTGAAGGTCCTGCGTCGCACACGTGGTAGCCATTCATTAAAAAGGATTATGATAAAAACTGCTACTATGTTAAAAAAGTAAAGGTAATCAAGAAACCTTACCATCGTTGGGGAATGAGGTGTTACGAGATCGTACCAACCTCGGGGCAAGCTTTTCTTTTTTTTCGTATGAGTGGTGTCTTACAACATTTCTACCGCCGACCTCTCTAGGGGGTGGTGGTGGTCAGGTGCACATTCAGCTGTTGGGTGAGTTTTAGCAGGAGGGAGGAAGGGCAGAATATGTTGCGCAAGACTGGTATGGATCCACCAGCATCAACGCCTCCGACTTTGGACACCAGTGTTCTAGCCACTATTCACTTCCCCTTGGCCATTCATTCCATGAATGGTGCCAAGACTAGAGTAGAAAGAGAATTAATTTTTTTACATAGGTCAAGACCAGTTTGAAGCCGTTCATCACGGTGATCCCAACTATACAGTGCATAGAGTTGTGTGATAAGAGTAAAGACCATGGCTGTTTTATATAGGTCCGGGCCAATATGTTAGAGTCGTATATCTAATACCTTTACTGCGAACCCTGTGGAAGCTGTCGAAACTGTGTAAAATACCATAATGCAGAAAAGGATACATAGCAAATGCATGTGTGTTTCCACGCAAGACAAAAGTATCATCTGGGCTTTCCAAACTTTTAACTGGAAATATCTATACCTCAGTTAACTGAAGAAATGCTACTTCACTATCTTACAATACAGTATTGGATACAAAAAAGAGATTAGCTCACATCGCCAGGATGTGCTGCTCTTAGCACGGACAGAGGCGACCCGAATAACAATTACACCCGCCATAGCCAGCATGACATTTCCTATCAACCCCCCTCACACTGTCTGTCTGTCTCTCTCTCTCTTGCGGGCACACACATACATATAAAGCGCTCGCACACATGTAGAGATACCAATACGTGCAAAGATATGCATGCGGGCGCGCGCGCACCCCCCCCCATCTCGCATAAAATGGATAAAAAATGTTCAGGCTTGCATGCCCAAGGCCACGTTCTTGGCCGACTGCAGGTCTGGCATTTTTGGTGCGTGTTCTTCTCGTTCTTGCCTTCAGAGTACATGGATTAGCAGGATGAAAGAGGCCGCTGCACTCGATAAGAGCACAGGGAAGAGTAAACTTCAGTCTTATAAGAAGTCTGGGGTAAAGCCCACAAATGCCACTAGTCTACAGCAAACACTGTGTAACAAATATCTACACAGCTAAACTGCCCACCAGGAACGTACGAAAAGACGATGGGACGGTTAAATTTTCAAGTCAGCTCACTGGTCGTAATGATATCGTTGACCCATAGAAACATTAGAAAAACAAGAAGCAATCGATTCAAATTTACTTTACATAACGGAGAATCAAGTCTCCTAGTCTGCCTCCCCAAGAGAAAAGTTCTGCACTAGACTTGGTTCGAGATTGGATCTATCGTTATTTGCTATGCATTACTGTAAAGATTCCCTTTTTTAACAAGTTAAAAAAGGGATATCTTTGCCCTAGTCGATAAAAACGCAGTTTTAGTATTCCTCTTGCGTGAGACGAGGCTTAGGAGAATGGGAGAGAGAGAGAGCGCGCGCGTGTGTGTGTGTGTGTGTGTGTAACAGAGAAAACGAAGGACGTGTGTATGTGTGTGAGAGAGAAAGTCTGGTGACGGAGAGAGAGAAAAAATGTGTGTGTGAGATACATATATATATATATATAGTATGGTAATAAAAAATCTGTGGGCTCTTATTTAAAGGAAAATACAGCTATTACAAAGGGACGCTGCTATCAACGCTGACAACACATCGTGATACCTTAACGATCTGTAGCCCCAGCTTGTCATCGTCCGGGTTGCTGCGTTCATTAAAGGCAAAGCGGACAGTCTTGTGCCAGTCCAGCTTCAGCTGGCCGATGTAGTGGTCAGCCAGGCTCAGCCACACCTACGTCAGACACAGACACGATCACAAATTTTGGTTTGTAGCACTCCTCGTTAGAGATAATTTCGCCAGGGTTAGAAAAGAGGTAAAGAAAGAACTTTCACGCTCACGATGGATTTGTCACTGCCACCGGCTGTATAATTTGGGGCAGCAGGGAACAAGATATGTAGGCACCCTAGCTCGTAGAGAATTCCTCTTACCAAGATATAAAACAACACATAATAGCCATCTTGGCTACCTAGGGATATAAGAAATAAGTAGGATCAACAACATAAAACGTTGGGGGAGGAGAGAACGCATATCCGTTTACCATCTCACAATTACGAAGTCTTTAGCTGATCTTTTTATCAAGATGTTGAAAGTCGAGAGACAACCGAAAATAGCCAAAACGAAAGAAACAATTCCAAACAAAACCTCTCAATGAAATATTCAGGACGACTCACGCTCAGTAACAAATGGATTCCATGTGAACAAGTTAACTGATTATTTAGATGAAACCATTGTCACGATCTTTAAGCCCAAAAGTAACTATCTATTTGTCATTTTACGAAAATGGTAAGTGCTCTCTCAAAGAAGGAAGAGGTGGGCTGGGTTTCGAGGGAGTGGGAGGCAAAGGCCGTCCCAATTTTTACAGTAGCATTGGGAAACACAAATGCTCCAAAACATGAATTAAGAAAATGCTGAGTCGTTAGCAAAGCAACAGCTTGCAAACCGAACAGGATAGTCTGTCGTCATTTGTTGTTATTGCTCGGCGAATGTCATAAATAATCGATATCCCAAGAGCTGAACAGACTACCTATTTTCTTCCCAGTGGAAATCATACGTGTGATGACGGCGAGTTTCGTTTAATTCCCTCTGAAAGACATATTCAGCCCCTCTGTCGATCAGTCTGTCCGCCTGCCCGATCATTGTCCTCTGTACGCAGACACATCTACGCACGTAGATGTATCGGGCTGCAGTCAGCGCTTCTCGACATCATCGATTACAAGCGAGCATCATCACAACCAGTAAACGCTGTACACACAGGCGCCAAGCGCGTAGGAGGGTCGCCTTACTGACCTTTCTGCGGAACTCGGGTGGAATGCCCATGGGTAGCCGCCCCACCGCTTTCATGGCGTCCTTCCACTGCTCGAAGGCACTTTGGCCCGGCGGCGGCTCGAGGCTGAACTTCATCTTGGTGTCCACCTCTGTCAAACACACAAAAAACATAAATTCATTTTCTGTTCACTCTCTCTCTCTCTCTCTCTCTCTCACACACACACACACACACACACAAATCTTTCTCTGTACGATCTGTACAACATGTACAATATATTTTTGGTGCCAGTGCAAAGTTCCTCCTCCTGATATCGTAGCATAACAAAAGGCAGTGATGTGTCCATCTCTTCGTTCATTCTAACATTTTGTTACATCAAGTCGATGGAACACAAAAGACGCAGTCTTTGTAGTCATGGACGTCGTGAATGCAAGCGCACGTCTTCCTTTCACACTCCCATTCTTAACTGGACGCAAGTGTTCTCTGTTTTTGCATTCTCTTGCACTCCAATTCTTATTGTGGATGTTGTCCCCTCTTCTTCCTCACCACCCTCCAGCACGTGCACACCTCACTCAACCATTTAAACACCCGCTTGCAGTCGCGGCACTTTCCATTTCCACCTGTTCCTGTGTCAGCGTCGCCATGACAACCTCATGGCCACAATATAACGTATGTTGATTTTACTGCCGTAAACCCGGCAGAAAGATAATAGGGAGTCAGTGTCTGTTCTGACCTAGCCAACAGAATGGCAGCCAAACTTGGAAATCACAGCGAAATGAAAGGGAGCAGCCTCATACTCTCCACTACTTCCCTCCCCCAACTGAGTACCCTTATTTTACTTCGTCCATAGCGTTAAATCACCTTTAATTGGGTTACTTACACGGGCTGTCGTTCCTATGTCGTTTATAACATATTTTCTTCACTTTGTTTCGAATGAAGTAATACATTTTCATTATAAATGTTTACATTATTTTCTTTGACTCGCAGAAGGATATCAAATGAACGAATTCATAAACACTACAGATTCATAAACACTACAAACTTCCCGCCAGATGTTACAGTTGATGTGTAAGAGGCAGTTAAGTACTAACCTGCTACTAGTCTTTAGACTTGTGATGACCATGCACCGGGTCCCCCCCTCCCCCCATTCACTGAATACCATCCGTCTAGTACACGGAGCTATCAAAGCATTAACATTCCACAAACAATGGAATCTGAACCCGCTGCTGAATAAACACAAGACAATTTCCGATTAATAGAGTCTAAATTTGTCCACTATACGACAGAGGTTCGACAAACACAAAATAATGAATTTGGTTTTTACAGTGGTCTTCAATCAGTTGACAATAACTGAATTTTTCTGTTTCCCTTTTATTATCTTCGTTCTTTTCTTGTATTTTCTTATAAATATTATTTTGACCCTTCTCCAAATAGCACAGACAAAAAATAAAATTATGGATGAGCACACTTGTTAACGTGCGCACAAAATTCACAATCAAAATTTAATCAGTTACAACGCCAACTTTTTATTTCCCACCCCACTCCAATTTCTTTCTTTCTATCCTTCTCTCTTCCTCACACCATCTCTCTCTCTCTCCCCCTCTGCGCCAGATGTTACCCTAAGTTGCCGGAAAGCATTCAAGCACACAATAACAATTCACTTGAAACGCAAACCGGAGTCTTAGACCCAGCTCTATCTCTACACGCTATAATTATTAGGGGGGAGGGGTTGTGCATGTATACAAGTGTGTGCGGGAGGGTTTATAAAATAAACTCACAAACCTATCTTAGACGAACAGCTGCAGCTTATATCATTAGAAAAAAATTCAGCTTGTATACGACGCGCAAATGTTCGATAAAAAGAGAAAAGGCACCCATCGTCGGCTCGTAATGTTCTACTCATGGTGTGTATAATACTGATTGTATCACTCGTGGCTGAAGGAGTACATAGTCCGTGTGGCAACAAAGCAAGGAACATTGAGACTGCTTGTTACAATGACACCTTCGGACATCAAATGACCCTTATGATTTTACACACACACACACGCACCGCATGCCCATTCAGGTAAGCATTTCTCTCTTATTAACCTTTCCCACACTTATAAACACTCCATATGCTCTTAAACACTTTCTACATTCTTAAACCTACTTAGTTTTAACATACAAAATTCTTTATGGGTACACAGTGCTGTGGCTGGTCGCCTTCCATTCCATCACCCAACAGTGTACCGTGTACAATCTCATGTTGGCAAACATGCGCAAGCGGTAGTGGCGTATAGTATTGCATTTCCATTATGTACAGTACGATATTAATCCGCTGATGAAATACCTGTACATACTGTATTTTATTTTGATGGTGCAATACAGTAAGAATTGGTTGTCCTTGGTTCAAAGCTGGTCTCGGGAAGAATCTTCTTTCTTTGAGTGTGGTACCCGTTTAAAGAGTCGGCTGCTTGGCTGTGATGTAGCCTTAGTTGCTGGTAAAACACCAGTCCCTCCTCCCATAAGCACTTAAGTACTTTTTCGTGCTTCTTTTTGTTTTATAGGGTCGTTTTATGTGTATTTTATGGGGCCGTTTTCTTTATTTCTTACAAACAGAATCACTCATGCGCTAACACTTGCAGCCGAGGTTATCCAACTATTGCTAAAGTTAGTTATTTTCCTCCTTCCCACTGTGTCTACACAGACACCCTTGCGACCTAGAGACAGAGAAACACATGCCGGTATGACAATAGTTAGTTTCTAGAATAGTCTGCCGATGCTAACCGAGTCGTTACGCATTTATCTCGTGACGAGCGCCCCAGAACCTGGAAACGGAAAGTCAGAAAAAATTTAAAAAAAAAAAAAAAAAAAAAAGGCAGCTGAAGTGGGGAAACGAAAGTTAAAATTGGAACCTCCAAAACAAAGCAGGGCCTCTTCAAAAACTAAAGCAGCCTGTCATTAGAGAGATGGAAAGAATAACAATTTTTTTTTGTCCACTCCATTTCCAACAGTATGTCATCGCGGTCCACGCCGAGAATTCTCGAGTGGCGGATACAACACAAATAAGTTATGAGACTTCATGTGCTCAGTTTGGTTTTTAACTGCAAAAAGAAATGAAACCAGGCCTCGATAAAATAATAATGAATTTTCTCATGAGTTCAAATAATTTTTTTTTAATGGTACAATAATTTTTTTTAAATACAATCTCTGTCAAAAGTATTCGAGAACCTATAGGCGATTATCTAAATAACCATTAGCTCTTAAAGATAAAAGAAGGAACATGAAACCGACAAGTAAACGTATTAAACGACCTTTAAATAAATCCCGTCTTTTAAATGACGCCCTCTCTGTGTACAACAAGGAAACAAGCTCTATCTGTGTAAGAGCAGACCAGGCAAGCAGACAGCTGGGGCGCGTGTCATCTTTATCAACAAAGTTTCTCCTCTTTTCATGTGTCCCCCCCACCCCCACAAAAACAAAGACAACCAAAAATAATCAGTCATAAGCGGTCGCAAATGTCCGTAAAGCCTTCATCGCTTCATAAGCATTACGCCAGGGAATCTTCAAAAAACAAGTTTGAAAGAAGAAAACTCACCTGTCAGAGTAGCCTGGCAGATATGTCTGACAAAAGCTGAGTCTACCCTCGATTTTCGCGCAAAAGGAAATGGCAAATAAGAGAAGGAGCGAGATAGAACGAGAGAAAGGGAAAGAGGTGGGCACTCTCTTCCGCTGCAATCGATTACTCCTCGAGTGCAGACACCAGTCGACAGCCAGACAGTTGGCCACAGGCAACGAAACCAACTGCTTCTTGCAAGCAAAGGATAAGACCTGTTAGTCTCTTCAGACGTTCTAACCAGTCGACAGACAGTTCGCTACAGCGAACACAACAGTTTTTGGGGGAGAACGAAAGACAAGGTCTTCCGGTCTCTTCAGACTTACTAACCATTCAGCAGCCAGGCAGATGATCACTTGTGAATGAAAATGCTGTGTGAACGTGAAAAATCGGACCACCTGGTCTCCTCGGACTGTCTTGCTTGCCTGCAGCATCGATGAAACGTTTTCGAAATAATCATCGAACAAAAACGTGCATTAGTCAGCATTGGCAAACTGACAAGCAGCCACGACAGTGGACTGAAACTAAGATTGAAAGTACAAGCATCATTACAGTGAGAGGCTTGCGACAACTCCTTTCCAATAAAAAAAAGGAGAAAATCCTCCGTTTACTATTTGGACGGCGGGCTTTCAGAAAGAAAAATCAAATCAAACATATATTTTTTAATGTTATCGGTATTCGAGCCCCGTGAAACCCATTTTTATTTTTACAAAAGAATAAAGTTACAACAAAATCATACTCCAAGGGAAAATCAGTGTAATTAAAAAACTAATGCACAAAATACTTATCCTAGCAAATTCTACCAATATTATTGCGAAAAAAATCGTTTATAATGTTTAAAATATAGATGGCGTTATACGGAAGAAGTGATACTGGTGTTTGAGAAAACTTTACAAATTTTTAAGATAACCAAAGAATTCAAAAAGATGTAATGGCGAACGCCGATAGTACGCATTAGCACCAAGGAAACTGATCATGTGCTGCTATTTCGGTGCGGTGGAGGCGGGACAAAATCTCTTAGTCAATAACATAGTTATTGCAGTTACATCAATGCTCAATAATGACGTAAAGGAACAAGAAAACATATCTTTGTTTTTCTTCGTCTATCTCACGCCATCCTCTTCTCCCCACCTTCTCTCTTTCTTCTCGTGTGCATGCGTGTGTACACACACTCTCTCTCTCTCTCACACACACACACACACACACTACAACTATAAAGGATTTAATTCTTCCCAAGGATGGTAATCAAAACCGCATATGTCTATGAAGAGCTTTTCCAAACGGGTTTCCAAGTGGAAGCCTTAAACCCTGAGCGTCACAAGTGTTCCATGCTAGAAATCAGAAGGCAAAGGATCGATATATGCAAGGGGTGGATACACAAAAACAACGCCCTCTTTCCTAAAGTAAAAGAGGCCAACATGTCAGTAGTGGATTACGAATCGCCAGTTCAAGATTAACTGATGCAAAAATTGCGGGTCTGGACTGAAAGACGCGAACACGCTGGTACTGCATTAAAAGACGGGATATTTCCAACATGTGATTTGTGATAAAAGAGCAAACTAAGCACGCTCTTGTGGATCTTTTGTGTATGGTGCAGTGCCAGTCAAGTGGAGAAAAAGGTTTACAGCGATAGTTGCTTTATGTATCGTCAAGATCGATTATCTGCCATGGCCAGATGTCATCACATCTTGCTTCCAGCGTTTTCGGTGGCAGTCCTTCACTGTGAAAGGCCATCTCCAAATACACAGCACAAAAGAAAGAGAAAAAAAACAGGAAGAAAGCAGAAGAACAGAAAGTTGTATAACTTAAAAAACTCAAGAGCAGAAAAGAAAGAAACAGAAAGAACAGAAAGCTGTTGATAACATTAACTTGCAGAACAGAATAACATAGTGAAGGAAAATACAGATGAAAATAATCTACTGCGACAATCACCGTGAGAAGACAGACACATCGTATACAACTGTCTTACAGAAACTTTGCCAAACTTAGTCAAACATTTGCCCATATATTACCAGTTTTGCCTATACCAAGCCCGTCTCCAACCTTCGACGAACATGTGACTGCATCAACTCATCCGACGATGAAGGTAATAACGCTGAGCTAGTCAGTCTGACGCGTACGGAGGGAAGAGGAGGGGTGTCTTCTGACGTTTATCCTTGAAAAATACTCCCGGGGTGGTGGTGGCGGGAGAAGGGGCGGGGAAGGACACACTGATGTACACGAGCAACTGTCACCTGGAGCCGGCACGTGCCTTCAGTCGATGAAGTTCAAGCCAAACGCGGAAGGTGCGCGTTATTGCGTGCCGCGCCCCACCAGTGTTTAATTCGCACTTCATCACAAACACAGATGGCGTCCAGTAACGGCCAAATTATTGAGCCTCCTTATTCAGGTTTGACTTACAAAGACAATGCTTAAGTAGATTCGGTTTGTGCGGCTTGACGTTTACTACCAGGCTAAGCAGTTAACTCTTAAGATTCCAGGGCAGATGAAGAAAATCGCTGGTAAAATTGCGCTAATTTTAAAATTCCTGCATTCTTATATCGTGGCCTAATTTCCTTTTCCAATAATAAAACAAACATGATACCTCGTTCACACGTCATTTGAAAATGTATGTTTATTCTTTGGTTTATTGTTTTGTTGTTGTTTTTTTACTATGGTTAGGGGAATGTTTGTTGATTGCCTTTTTTGCATTTTACAAAACACTTCTATATATCCCAGGTACAGATGGACTGCCGCATGCGTTATGGAGAATTGTTTGTTAGGGTTTAACGCCGTGCCAGCAACTAAGGCTATATCACGGCAATGAAAGACAAATTTATGACAAAAATTCCATCAGAGATCTTCAAAAAGATATAACAGTGCCATTCCAATAAAAACAACACAACCAAGAGAATTTTTAAAAGAGTGATTCTAGTATAAAAGTGGTTGTTGTGGCCAAAAGGCCGTCAACAAACCAAAACCATAAGCCAAAACTAACAGGAATTTAAAACTTAAATTTTATGAAAGAGTCCAATCCCTCTTAAAAATGCAAAAATTGCTGCCGATGGGACGGACCTAAACAAAGCAGACACAGAAACTGCTGTGAAAAAACGCTGACGGGTACTCTGGAGCTCAGGGCAAGTAATTAATACATGTTTAACATTTAAAACTTCTGTACACCACGGGCAAACAGGTGGTGGTTCACCTCGTAAGAGATACGATTGCGTGACATAGGTGTGTCCTAACCTCAGTCTAGTTAAGACTACCTCCTCCCGTCGCACAGGGCGGCACGGAGGTAGGCGGTCAGAAAGATTGGGAAGGGTGGCGTGTAGCTTGTTTTGGCCCAGAGTGTCCCAGTGGCGTTGCCACAGTGACTGAACATAGGCCGTGAAGAGAGATTTGCAGTCAGATGATACAAGCGATTTCAACTGACTAGACAATTTGCAAGCGGCCCTGGCAGCCTGGTCTGCTTGGACGTTGCCAGCAATACCAGCGTGGCCAGGTGCCCAAACGAAAACAATATCTTTGTTTCGGCGAATGAGTATTCCATGGATTTTGTGGATTTGTACCAAGAGAGGGTGGTCAAAACAACTGGAAAGAAGAGCTTGGAGGGCAGAAAGGGAGTCAGAGATGACCAAAAAGTTGTGCTCCGAAGAGCGGTGAACATGCTGCAAGGCTAGCAAGATGGCATGAAGTTCCGCTGTGAAGATAGAGCAGCCATCTGCAAGTCGGGCTGAAGCGGCCCGTTGCGGCTGGCAGGATGGAACTGCTGCCGCAGCAACAGGGCCACCGTTTGGAACTTTGGAACCATCTGTAAAGATACAGCAGAATCCAGGATAGTCAGAAAGAAGTTCCTGAAAGCGTTGAAGAAAGATGAGGTCACTAGTGTCCCCCTTTTTAAAGGCTGTAAGATCAAGACGGATCTCTGGAACAGGAAGAGTCCAAGGAGGAGTTGGCAGTAGAGGGAGAGGCTCTACCTGCTGGATATCTACTCCGGCAGCTTGCAGATGAGGTGCCACACGGAGTGATAATGGTTTTTGTTCCTTGGTACGAATAGCATACAGGGCAGCACGCTGTGGTCCAAAGACGGCACGGTAAGCAGGGTTTTCAGGATGAGACTTCAAGCGACAGACATAGGAGAGCATGAGTTTCAGACGGCGAAGGGACAGTGGAGGCTCACCAGCTTCTGCGTACAAACTATGTACAGGAGTGGTGCGAAAGGCACCCAAACAGATGCGGAGCCCTTGATGGTGAATAGGATCAAGAATTTTGAGATAGGACTCTCGAGCAGAGCCATAGATGATGGATCCATAGTCTAGCTTGGAGCGGACCAGGGCACGATACAGGCGAAGCAGGACCGTGCGGTCCGCCCCCCAGCTGACATGGCCAACTACTCGAAGAACATCCAAGGCTTTCTGACATGAAAGGCGTAGAGATCTGATATGAGGAAGAAAGGATAGTTTACGGTCAAAGATGACCCCAAGAAATTTTACTTCCTGAACTACTTTGAGTACCGTGCCGTTGACAGAAATACAAGGGTCTGGAAACATGCCTCGTAGTTTACAAAAGTGGATGCATACTGACTTTGTGGGAGAAAATTTGAAGCCATTTTCTGTCACCCACTTCTGCACACCGTTTACGCACAGCTGAAGCCGGCGTTCGAGGCATGGCAGCAAACGGCCTCGGATGCAGAGAGCAAAGTCATCTACATACAACGAGGCCTCCAAACCTGGAGAGACAGATTTTAGGATAGCATCTATTTTAATGTTGAAGAGAGTTGGTGAAAGGATGCTGCCCTGTGGGACGCCCATTTCCTGTTCCTGAGGAGCAGACAGAATAGACCCTACACGAACTTGAAAAAGTCGGTGAGATAGAAAGTTTTCAATGAAGATAGGCATACGACCCCGGAAGCCAAGGGCATGAAGGTCCAACAGAATACCTTGCTTCCAGGTTGTGTCATACGCCTTTCCAAATCAAAAAAGACCCCTAACACATGTTCTTTGCTAACAAATGCATCTCTAAGGAAAGTTTCAAAACGGACCAGATGGTCCGTGGTACTGTGGTGTTTTCTGAAGCCACACTGCAGGTTGGAGAGGAGGCCATGAGACTCAAGATGCCACGTGAGCCGGGCATTCACCATGCGTTCTAAAGTTTTGCACAGACAACTAGTAAGGGCGATAGGACGGTAAGAGTTGGGATCAGAGGGATCCTTACCAGGTTTTGGGATGGGCACCACGACTGCCTCACTCCACGAGGGAGGGAAACAGCCAGACACCCAGATAAAGTTAAAGATATCTAGGAGGAGGCGGAGAGAGACCTGTGGAAGATGAGTCAGCAGCTGATATGAAATGTTGTCTGGGCCAGGTGCAGAGTCATTGCACTTCTGGAGGGCCTGCTGCAATTCTTCAAGAGAGAAGGGTAGGTTGTACTGTTCAGAGTTGTTAGAAGAGAAGTCACAGCTAGAAGATTCCTGAACAGACTTCAGGTGCTGAAATTCTGGAGAGTAGTGGGAAGAAGAAGAGTTTTGTGCAATGGTGGATGCCAATGAGTTTGCAACATCCTGTGCCTCTGTGAGGATGGAGTCTCCAACCTGCAGGTGGCCTACTGAGCCCGCCTGAAACTTTCCCTTAATCTTTCTTATGGCCGCCCACACTGCCTGGGAGGTGGTGCGGGATGATAACGAGGACACAAACCTCTGCCACGCAAGCTTTCTACTCTGTTTAAAAATGTATCGAGCTCGTGCTCGGCTGCGTTTAAAATTTAGCACATTTTCTGGAGTGGGATGGCGAAAGGCAAGGCGCTGAGCCTTCTTTCGGTCGTGTTGAGCCATCCGACACTCCTCTGTAAACCAAGGGACACGTAGATGTTGATTCCGTGTCCCTTTTTCGGTATTGTTTTCGAAGCAACCTCGGTTAATATATTTGTAAAAATTCTAACAGGATGCTCTTTATCATTACTGAACTTTTCTAAGTTGATATCTAAAGTAGAAGAAAGGCGGGTGGAGCAGAGGGCTTGGAAAGCAGGCCAGTCTGCCTTAGTCAGGTTCCACCCGCCATTAGAAAAAATTTTGTCCCGTTCCAGAGTACTTAAAAATTTTAAAATTATAGGAAAGTGATCGCTGCCGCACAGGTCGTCGTGTACAGCCCAGTTAAAATCTAGTAACAGTGCTGGGCTGACCACTGATAGATCTACTGCTGACACTGTGCTACAGTATGGACGGCAAAAGGTGTTGGAGCCATCGTTCAAAAGGCAGAGATCACTTTCCATAAAAAGTGATCCCAACAACTCTCCCCTAGGGTCACTCGAAGTTCCACCCCAAAGGGGGTGGTGCCCATTAAAGTCCCCTAAAAGAAGGACGGGAGAAGGAAGTTGGGTCAGAAGACCCTCAAGGTCTTGTCGGGAGACCCGAGCAGAAGGAGGAAGATAGATACTGCAGATAGTGATAGTTTTGCCCAAGGTAACCCGGGCAGCAACTGCTTGAAGAGGAGTGGAAAGTGGTATCTGGCTAAACAAGAGGTGGGAACGGAGAAGAAGAGCAGTCCCACCTGAAGGGACGTCAGTCTGTGAGTCCTGACGCAAAACCTGAAAGCCTTTAAAAGAAAAGGTGGTAGAAGGTAGGAGAAGAGTCTCCTGAAGAGCTATAACATCAAGAGAGAAGCTAGATGCTAGGCATCGAAGTTCTTCAAAGTTTGCTCGGATCCCTCGACAGTTCCATTGAAGGATTGTAGACATGCTATCTGTGAGGGAAAGAGGCTGAACGCCTCACAGTAGCAGAGGTAGAAGAGGGGAAAGGTGAAGAAGGCAGGGGACGGCGGGATGGAGAAGGCGACGCAAAACGCCGCTCATCTATATCCATCCCCTGCTCGCCAAGAGTGGCAAAACGATTTGAAACAGGGACTACTGTTGCTGCTGTAGTGGCCCCAGATGTGCTGTGGTGTGTAGTGGGTTTTTCAGGTGATTTAGGTTTTGATTGTGCGTTTTTCTTGTCTGTCTGTTGTGTAGTGTTTTTTCCTTTTGGTGATTTTGTGTTACGTGCTTGTGGGCGTGTAGTTTGTCTGACTGGTGAAGGTTGTTTGGCCTGTGGTGTTTGTGCTTGTGTGGTCTGAGTGGTCTGAGGTGTTTGTGTTGTTTGTGATGACTGGGTGCCACCACTGCATGCAGGAGGAGGAGGAGGAGGCATAACATGTCTGACTGGGACAGGGCCCTCAGAAGAGACCCATGTCATGTCCGTCTGGATAGCAATAGAGTTCGATGGTCTTTTTCCCACGACTGCAGAGTAGGAAATGGAGCCTACAGTGGGAGATGGGCCACCCACAACGCGACGGCGAGCATCGGCGTATGAAACGCCAGATTCCGCGCGTACGCGCTGAATGGCTGCCTCTTCCTTCCACTTTGGGCAGTCTTTGGAAGAAGCCGTGTGGGCACCATCACAGTTGCAGCATTTGGCGCTTGAAGTGCAATCAGCTGCAGCATGGCCAGTCCCACCGCAACGAAAGCAGCGGGCTTGGGACTTGCAAAAGCTTGCCCCATGACCATAACGCTGGCAGTTGAAGCAGCGCAACGGAGAAGGTATGAAAAGAGAGACTTTTACCTTCAAATACCCAACATCAATGGTGTCGGGTATTTTAGGAAGGCAGAAAGTGAGAAAAAGAGTGTTGGTTGGTACAGATTTTCCATCCTTCTTTAGGGTGACCCTCTGTACTGCTGTGACCCCTTGGTATGCCAGTTCGGACCTGATGTCAGGTTCCGACATCCCAGCCAGGTCAGGACAACGAATGACCCCTTTGGAAGAGTTGAGGGATCGATGTGCAGTTACTTTAATAGGACGGTCAATGAACCGTTTTCCGTCCCATCGGCGCAGGGCCTCACTTGCCTTCTGGTCTGCGCACTGTACAAGATACTGTCCAGAGCGCAAACGTTTGATGGATGAGAAATCTGTTGATATATTTTTGAAGCCCTTTGAAATTGCAAATGGTGAAAGGGATGAGAGCGGCTGGGCCGGCTCTGTACCCTCAACCAGAAGAAAGCGGGGCCAGGCCCCCTCAACATTCACTCTTACATTCACTCGAACCTCTTCCTCACTGTCCGAAGACTCATTCTCACGTATGCGTTTCCCCAGATTTGATTTTTTTTTTTGCCATAATGAATTTCATTTGTTTCATTCCTTATGCTCCCCACCCACCATGGAGTCCAACAAGGGGATGCGACCGAGCGGTACCACTTAGGGCATTTCCAGCAGGGTCGCACCAGGGATACATAAGGAATATACTCTGGCCTACAGAGTGTGTAGACCAGATTGACCCCGGCCGCAGCCTTCTAGCGAAGCTAGGGCAATGCACGACCAGCCGATTGATTGGTGTGGGCCACACCAACCTCCCGTCTAGGAGAAGTCCGGGCCAAAGAGGTGTGTTGGTATAGTAGGCCGCAGCCCACCAGGGACCTCAACCTCCAGGATCCCATCCTCCCCCGTCACGGGTTGCCCTGCACGGCAAACACAGGGGGCCTAAAGGAGGCCACAGAGAAAAGAGCTGCATTGAAAGAAAGGCATGATTGGAGAAGATGATAGGGAAAGGCCAGTGTAGGCAGAAGATAGAGAAGGCAAAACTGGAGTGTGATAGAGAGATGTTTGTTTAGAAAGGAATGAAGGTGAAAGGGCCAGTGAGGGAGAAAGGAGAAAAGCCTAAGGGAAAGGGGTGGGCCAGCTTGGTCACCCAGCCAGAGAGAGGCTGGGTGTTCACCCCCGGCACGAGAAGCCGGGCCCACGGGGGCGCGTTATGGAGAAAAATCGAATACTAAATCTCACATTGACATATGAATTATATCTTTCACGAAGGGCAATGATCTGTTAACAATCAATACCACTGATCAGCATAGATGCACAGTGCGACGCCCGTAACAGACGCAGACTACTCTAGGTAATAACGACAAATTAGAAGTTAAAAAAAGAGAGGCAGCCTATTCGAGTTAACAAGACGATACGCAGTCAGGTGCGACAGATGTTAATGACACCCCTTTCACTCTGCACCTGCCTCACGTGGCTTCAAGCACATTTACAGATTATGAAAATTCCATCAACAACAAAATATAAGCCACGATAGGAATACTAACAACCTACAAATACGCAGAAAGTGGTTTGTACTTGAGCTTGAGAATGCGCGTTTGTGTGCGTTTCTTAGTTTGTTTGCCTTGTGTGTGTGTGAGAGAGAGAGATATTGTCAATATACGGAGAGAAGAGAAAGTAATGAGAAAAGGCGGCATAATCATACCGAGTAGAAATGAAAAACAATATCCTTAAAGAATGAAAATAAACACTGCGAAGATGAATGATATGGAACAGCTTGCATGTTGTATACTGCGGTCTAATGTCGCTAGTTTACAGACAACACCGACCGAAGCCTTGGCGCTACCGATGGTATCAGTTTACGGCGATCGGACTGCATTCACCGTCTTTATTAGAAACTCGCAGGGCTGGAGGTGTGAGGACGTAGGTAGCGTATCTCTGGGTCTCTCTAAGACCCGACATTCAGTCGTTTTTGTTTCGCAACACATCAGCACCGTGATGACAGAAAATGCATTCAACCACGCAAACTCCACCTGATGAAAAATGCACAAGAACTCTTGTCCAGCACCAGCAACACATTTGGGTGAGGTGCAGTAGCAACCGACTCAATCGCCTGTAAGGTTGTGAGTGGGGCGGTGGTAAGTATGTGAAACGCAGGCTGGTTTAATCTTGTAACGTCGTGACCGAAACCCAGTAACCTTTCACAGTGTGAAAACACCAGTATTCTCTTAGAGAAAGCGCATCTTCTATGGACTCTGAATTTTTATATATGATTATCTGTAACTGTACTGAATACAGTTTTTTTTAATTGAAGAAGGTATCTTCACAACTATTAGAGTACAGAGTTGCACTTTATGTAGTCTGGTAGAAGTTAAGGCAAAAAACTAGCTGGTCTAGAGCACAGAAAGATGCAGAAAGAAAAGCAACCACGAGCGGTAATGGTATTATAAGTTGTAGGTGACAAAACATTCGTGACGCAGCATCTCCACTCGTAGGTCTGTGGAAAGGAAACTGTGTGACAGTAGGAATGCGGGATGCCATGGTCACTCTTAATAATCCAATGCATCCACGAAGCATTTTATCCCAAGACTTCCGAAACAGCCACAGGAACAACCCAGCTCGACTATCAACAAGTTGAGCTGGACGAATAGCAACTCTAAGTCGTTTCCGTCCACAAAATGCAAGGAGTTTTCAGTCCGCCACTTAAATCTGTTGGCCCTTGAAGGAAGAAAGGTTCGCACTCCTGCTCTAAGGAGTCCGGAATCCATTCCAAAGCTGGATAAACTGGGGAAAGTGCTTTGGATAGAGGAGGAGCATATTAAGGACATGCGTACCGCCGAGAAACAAAGTAAATCCAGCCCTCCAATTCCCAACAGACAAATGTGGAAAATCGTCTATGGCTTCGCGCTTTCACTCCCCTCTCCCACCAACTACAACCACTCAGCTGTCCCTTCCGTCCGATCTTTGCAGGTCTGAGAACAGAAAACCCAAATGACACTGTACCAAGCTCTTTCCGATCGGATGCCCAAGTCAGCATCGGTGGCGAGCAAAAGCAGTTCAGCGACGTGCCCACGCACTTCAAACGTTATCCTCCTGCAGGTTTCTCCGACTGCAGGCGTGAACAGAAAGCGGGCTTCTTGGTTTGCTTGCAGGACAATGGAGGATTAAAAAAAATAATAATTGCAACGTTGCTGAGACAGAAGATAAATCTCGAAGACTTGGCGAGCATCGGCTTTCCAAACTTTTTTGTGGTGGTGGTGGGGTTGGTTAAAGATGGATTGGTGTGCTAGCGAAGGAATAAAAAAAAAGCCTGCAGTTTGTAAAACATTTAAAAGAGAAAGCGATTCCCCAAGGATCAGATGCGTCTTTTCCAGTAGCCTGATCTCCTAACTGTTGGCAAAACGTTTTTCCTCCCTCCAGAATGATGCAGAGGTTATGCCTAAAACAAAACACATTTCTAGATCGCTTATCTCAAAAAACAAATGACATCGGTGAAAAGACCAGTATATTGAGGCTTATCACCAATGAGAAAGCAAACAAGCCGCCATGAACTTATCAGGGAAAATATATTCAAAGACAGACAAACTAACGTTGCTTTCTGAAGCATTTTATTAACACATCGATCTCGAAGCATAAAGAAGCACGATGACTGCAGATTAACTAACCATATGAAATCTCACTGTGGTCAATCAAAACGCTCTAAAACGCGAGACAGCAACAAATATACCCACGAGGAACCTCTCAAGATCTATTATGGAACCAAACACGTATTCTTCATCCTTCGCCGAAGCTCTTAAAGGGGTGTAATGACACGACTGTCAGAAAATGCGTTATTGATGTTGTACAACAACGGCAAGCGATAAACCCAGACTGATCACAATAATTTCAAACCTTTTGTCTTGCCAATTTGAACCACAAAAACGTGCCCAAACAAATCCAGACAGCTTACAAGTAAATCCCTAAGTGCAGGGGGAAAATGTCCGTTGTTGCTCTCCAGACTTCTCTCCAGAAGTAGTCCCCAGAAATATTTTCGACGAGACGCTAGCCTTCCATTAACTTCGACGCCCAAGCTGTTCGAGAAAGGAGGACGGGCCGCTTGTACAGACCTTCACCGTGGCCTTTTCAGGACTAGGGGGAAGTAAGGTCGATGATACCAGCATGACCGGTGAATGTACGGTCAATGACGTCACCAGGACAGCTAAAATTAAGGTCATGGTAATCAAAAAGCTGAAATTAAGCTTGATGGAATCATTCGTCAACGGTACAAATCCGATGTTGAAATTAAGGTCGATGACATCAACAGGACTGTTGAAATTAAGATCAGTGACATCATATGCCACTGGTACAGATCCGATATCAGTGCCTAGTCATATACCAATAATAAAACAATAGGTGCTTATGATTTGCGTCACAACGGATCCCTCAGGTGCAAGGGGTAAAGGGGAAGTTAGCGACACTCATTTGTGAATAAGCACCGTGTCTACAAAATCCAACCCTGCATCAGTCTTCCTTTTGTCAGCTTTGAGTCTAATAAAAAAAAATTTCATCCCTGTTCTCAAATACTATTCCCCCCCCCCCTCAAAAAAAAAAAGTTTAGACAAGGTGTGGGCACGGTGATGAACGTAAATCAATCTCTGCTCGTAAATTTCTGCGCATTGAGCGAGGTGCAAACACCTGCATATCAATTTGCAAGATCTTTTCTCATCATCCAGACATAATCAGTTTCAGTTACTGTCAAAAAGTGTTGCTAATTCTCATCTATGATATGTTTTGTGTGCTGTAAGTCTGGGTGCCTGCAACTAAGCAACGAAGACACTGATCAAACAATTCGCGAATAAGAAAGCACACACTCGTTTGAGTGGAAAAATGACTTTGCATCTTCGTCATCCAAGGAAGCCATGTAATCCACTGGGTCTTTAATGACCACCAGCATCTGGCACTGAAACGTACCACTCAATTCTGTACAGGGAAAATCCGACAACTGTACTAACAAACGTAAACAATAGGGAATAATAACTGACAGAAAAATCACCCTGGTGACGATGCTGCTACAAAAACTGCTACTGCAAACTATTTTTAACTTGCAGATGCCGCGTGTTCTAGCTAAAGAAACTGCAATTGAACTTCCCTATCGACAGGGGGAAAAAGCATGAATTTCAGTGACATCATTGTAATTGTTAGCAACTAGCCCGGACTGATTTCCCCGTAAGTCCACCCACCACCAAGTTATGGATCATATACTCTCTTTATGACACCATTTTGCCTCTCGTCCAACAGGAAAGGTCGCGAGATAACTAGTTGGAATTGTATTTGCAAGACTCCCAACCTAAGGTACAAGGCGCACCCACAATGTCACTCGCGCAAAGAGGAGTCAACACAGGGACAACGTAAACTCATAAAAACAGTACCGGCAAGACCGAATGAAAATTGGGTTTGAGAAAATGTCTTGATTTGATTTGAAAAGTGACTGAAGAAAAATTTCTAGTGTTGAAATAAAGAGAATTCAGGTTATATACCAAGAACGAGCAGTCTACATTTGATTTTTTTTTTTTAAGTGGGGCAGGTTAAGGGGGTGGGGGTGGAGAAGAGAAGTCTAAACGACGATGACGCTGATTTCGACTGTAAACCAGCCGCTGTGTCTTGCGACACGTTTGCCGTCTGCCTACGATCTATTTTGTGCCCCTAGGTGTGACAGTGACGATGCTATTTATAGCTCTATTGCGTCTCTGCACGTGAAACTCACGTTCGTTCTCCCCTTCCCATCCCCGATAACGAAGAGATCTGGTACCGCCATGAACTGGCTGAAAACCTGACTTTACAGTTCCTCGCGTTCTGTTCAAATAAACCTGCAGCTTTGAGAAAAAAAAAGACCAGCTAAATGAATTCACGCTAGCGAGAAAGAGACTGCTAGAGAGAGAGAAGGAGTGTGTGTGGCGGGGGCTCGAGATAAAACGTAAGCCGTTGAGAGAAAGAGCAGGCGCTAGAGAGAAATTCTACAATCTGATGGTATTAATATCGAACACACGAAGACAAAGAAGCACGCACGCGTAACTCCCTCACTGTGTGATGTTGGAATACTTTCTAGGTCGAAGAGGTAACCATGGATACCTTCAGCCCACGCCCAATCATGCAGGATCACCGAGTCATTTATGGGGGCGGTGGAGGCTTTATTCCAATCGCTCATTTGCCTGTCCACTGATGGCAGTAGAGCTAAAGGAGGGAACTGCGAATTAGTTTCTTGTATGAAACATACCTAGCCGCTCCGGTCACAGAACAGGGTATACGTTGTCTCTAGTTCTGTGGCTTATTCGCTGGAAAGAATAAACACGTTAGGGTCTTCTTAATCGAATACGTTGTCAAATTGATCATGTTTGAAATTTGTTTATGTGACAATCATATACAAGTTTGCCCACTATAGTCACATACTTGATAATGTGTTAAGACCCATGGTTCATTAAAATATGTTAATTGCCTGCTTGTTCCGTTTCCCTTCAGCTGCAGAAGCATGGGACCAGAAGCATCTAGCTATGCGCAGTAAGGTCTCGAGTTTTGCTGTGATTTATGGAGTGGAATCTTCGCGTTCACCAATGATCACGAGAGTTATCCGAATCCACCCCTCCCGGAACTGACCATCGCGTAGACACTGAAAGGTGTAACATCCCCCCCACCTCCACCCCCCACACACACCCAATCCACTCCCATCCCGTTTAAAACTGATTTACTTTATGATGTGCTGGGAATCGATTAGGTGTCCGATATAACCCAAGACCTTTCATAATTTCTAGGGAAATCGTCTGGACGCGTTTCTTTATCCTCTTTACCTCCAGCGCCGCTACCACTATTCACTTTCACCGACTTTTCCGATTTAAGCTCATGCGTCAAGCTGTTGTCGTTCTACTGAAGACTCATTGGGGTGCTGAAAGTCACGTTCTTCAGAGTACAATGATTGATACACTTTTCACTTTTTTCACACCCTGCTCGCTGTTAGAAATCAGCGAAGAGGAAGAAACTTGTCACAACATTAATAATACTACATATGCATACTGGGAAAACCGTAAGACCTTCGCGCCTGGCATAACGCACCTACTGAACAGTACGAGGGTTGTTACTGACCTAAGGCTTAAGAACTAGGCGAAGTTCATGAGCGTATGCGCTTCTGCTTTCAAGTACAATGGACGAGGACGAGGGGTGGGAGGAGAGGGAGGAAAGGAGTAGGGGGTCGTCCTCATCGCAGAGCTATTTCGATCACTAGTAGAGAAGAGAGGGGGGTAGAGCCAATAGGAGTGGTTGCCTATCGATCAGCTGGCCCGTCCGTGGAAAGTGCCAGCAACGGGGACAGACATTGCCACAACACAAGCCAGTAGAACGGCCTGACAAGTAGCGCAAGAAAGGCTCGCTGCTGTTTCAAGAACAGTGCCAGAAGCTGTCTGACATCAAACCCTCTCACCCCCCCCCTACCCTACTACCACCCTCCGAACATAAAATGGCGTCAGCCTCGCATGCAGCCCTTTAATACGGTTTGCTGTAGTTTGCCAATCTCTTGCCCATACCTTTCCTCACCCCACTGAATCAGGAAGCGTTATTGTGAAATACACTGTTGTGTGCTGGTGTGGTGTTCTTTCATTTGAAAAGTGCCATTCAGTTGTCTGCAAACTGCTCGGACCAAACTCCAACGTAAATGATTAGGCGTGGGGAGGAAAGTTATAGAACATTTTTTAAATGTTCCGTTCAGGAAAGCACGTGACCACGCACGTACATTTTTCGGTGTCCTACTGTGGAAATCATGCATTCTACTGTCATCGGTTTTATTAACACCATACACCTTTTAACAAAGCCAAAAGCCATTTATAAGACGTGCGAATACAAGTACAGGGCAGACTGTCTAGTTGTTTCTCTTAAGTTTCCTCTTATGATTCACGAAGTTGATTTTGCGAGAACTTTATGTTTCTCGTTGTCATTATCGCAAAGAAAGAGCTCAAAATTTAAAAAAAGAAGTAAAAACAGCCAACCTACAAAACTTAAAAAGTGTAACATTACTTAATCTTCAGCAGCTATATCAGACACATATGCTCTTCCTAGGACGGGAGAAAACCTTGGATCTTCCGAAACCCATCTGGGCTGCTTTAATCCGTAAGAAGATGAAGATATAGCAGAGTACGGTTATCTAGGCCAATTTCCAACTACGTGATATATCAGAGTTGATTCTTAACTGTTTCTAGCCACTTACCTGCAACGTGCCGTTAAAACTCTCCTGAAACTGTTCAGCCTACTCCCACACAATCCAGAGATAGAATGATGCCACTGCCAGCCTCGTCTGCGACGTTTACCAGCCAGTCGATGACGGCTCCATTGACGTCACGACAGTTCCTACTCTGCTGCCAAGATGAGAGCCCCTCTGACGTCAGATGTCTCCTGCAAGGGGCGCTGCCTCGAGTGACGTTGCTGCCTCCACTACTGCCGGCATTATTCTGTTACACGATTCCCCCCCCCCCAACTCCATCCACCGACAGCTGGTGAATGTGGCTGCTGGCGATCGAACAGACTGCGAACCCCTCGCGATTGGTCTCTTTCTGAGACAAATTTGTCCCAACGATCTGCCTCTTACTGCGTCTGGGAGTGAGGCTAGTCAGTGGCTAGTGGCAGTGGAACGCGCGGCGTTTGTAGCCACAACCAAGAAGGCGTACAACTTTGCTAATTTTCCAAAATGTGGAAAAGTCTCAAGTACGTTCACAGCCTTAGCTGGAAATAGGTTACAGTGACCAGAGACTATGCCTGTCTTCTGTGCAAGCCTTTTCACAAAAGACGGACCAGAGAAGACGATTACCAGACTCGAGAATTTATCAATTTTCTTCAGCGACAAAAGAAGTAGGTAAGAATATAAAAAAATAGCTGTGAAAGGTCAAATGCATCCACTGACGACGCTTTTCAAATACTCCCGCTCGATATAAAAGACCATTTCCAGGGGGCGTCTGCCAGACTCATCCATGGATTTGTTTTAACGTAGTATCCTTGTTACCGCTGATTACTTCAGGCGTACATGAACTTTGCCTTCACCCAGCCTGCCGCCAGCCCGCCTGTGCGCGCGTCAGCCTGCCTGTGACGTCAGCAGTTGTCATCGATCTGGCTGATTCTACTTGCAAATCGGATCTTTCCTGTTCTGCTCCCTTGATGTGTTCGATATAACTTGCAATACATAGGCGCACAAAAAAGACCTCGACAGAAACACCAGTGTGACAAAGCTCATCAACAGCACGCGAAGTGTTCTACCTCAGTGGGAGGGACAGCGAAATCTATTTTTGACCCCTCTCAGGCTAAGCGCAGTAGTAGAATATGACGCAAATTATTCTGCGCCACACACAAGACCAAAATAAACCTAGCAACTTTGTGAAATGCAACAGGAAAAAATTGTCAGAACTGTAATTGTTTACTTCGTTTCCTTTCAATGCCTCGACAGCGCCCAGAGACCGCTAGGAATGAACGTGCACCGCAGATTTACGGTCATCAACGAGCATGACGTTGAGGAAACCCTCCACGACCAAGGTGATGACAGACAAGGCGATGGGTTAAAACTACTAAATAGTAAGTACGTTTTATTGTTTTGTCGTTAAAAGCAACTATCCGCAGCCAGTCTCAAGTTCGGCTTGTCTTCTAATCCAAGAAAATGGTTTGACCACCTGGTTCTCTTTCCTTCCCCTTACCCCCAGAGAGAGAGGTGACCACTTGTGCAATATCTAATATTGTGGCAAATACCCGCAGAAAAGTAGATTTATCTTGATTGAGGCCTATATCCAACAACCCCATCCCCACTCCGCTTTATCTTTGTCATCTCACAGGTAAGCGCACACAACAATAACTATAATAGATAAAAACACTTCATATTAGTCGTTTGCTCAAAGACTGAACCATCGAGTCTCTCGTCACTTAGCCGTACACTCAATGAGTGCGTGCGTGAAGGAAAAGGGCAAAAGCATTTCTCGAAAATCAGTCAGATTTAAACTTTTAAAAAAAACCTGAAGAGCAAACCAAACAGATGCAACTCATGCATATACGGACTGCAATCAATTTTCGGTTAAAGCTGGGTGAAAATGGTTAAGGCTTTTTCACATTTTTGAAATTGGCAAAGTTGTATGACTACATACGCCGCCTGTTTCACTGACACTAGCCTCTGAGTAGCCTCGCTCGCAATCGCAGTGGGAGGCAGAGCGTTAGGACAAATTTGCCACAGAAGGAGACCAGTCGCGGAGGGTTCGCAGTGCCCTCGATCACTAGATCCATCCTTCGGCCTGTGGGACGGTAAGGGCACATCTGCCTCTCGCGAAGTGCTCTCCGGGTTTATGGGTTTGCGTGTGTTTCTGCGTGCGAAGGTGAGAAAGAGGGATGGAGGTATAGCAGGGCAGAAAGAGGGAGGGAACAAGACTCAGAGCGTAATCTAATGTTGTGCAAAATTTACCTCAATTAGTGGCCAGCACACGCAGAGAATCCCTCACAATCAGGGAGTAGGAAACATCCTCTACTCTCATTACCGGCCCAGCAACTTCCAGCAGGCGATCGGTCGGTGGTGGGTGGGATGCAGGTCAGAATACGACCAAACACGTAGTCATTAGCACGGCTTTCATTAGAATGCCAGGGTCGAAGGCAGGACATAGATGGATAGCGGGAGTGGGAAGGGGGAACCAAAACGCGTAGATTAGGAAAACGAGAGGCCTAAACTAAAAATGTATGCATGTGTTACAACACGCCCTTTGTATCCCCTACATTTAAAATGTATACATGTATTACAAGGTAGGGAACCCTTTTTCATTCAAGAGCCACTTTGATATTTTTAACATCATTTGCGGGCCAGACCAAATTATCGACTTAAACATTAGCCTGCTATATTTGGTCAAGCTGTAGTTTCACCACAGTGTGTTAACACTTTTGTAACATGTACTATCCCAGCCTACCTGGCACTGCTGTTCTTTGATTCACCACAATCCCCCTCTTGTAATTAGATGCGCGAAAAATATGCTCTTCTTATGAAAAGCATAGCGAAGCAGCTTTTGGGAGTCTGTGAGTGTAAAATATACATTATAAATATATATGTTTATAATCAGAAAATTCCGAAAGTAAACAGAATATACAGTAATAAAACCTTTTGTCAATACGCACAATTTTCTGTTTGTGATTGTGCAGTGAAGTATATTAAAAATAATAATAATAACCACGACTATTTAGTACAAAAACCTCTTCCTGACGGAGGAGTTCATGACATTTATAAAGTCTTTAAACACTTGCTACACATGTACTAATAAACTCATATGCCAAACAAACTTTTACCAGCCATAGCTTTAGGTTATCTTTTGTAAATCCATAAAAGGATAATGTTGAAAATCTGGGCCTTAATTGTACTGAGGTACACAGCACTGTCGACGATCATTTTTCATTATTGTAAAAGCCGATATGGCCGAAGAACGCTACGAACATCAACAGCCAAGTGGTTTATCCTCGTATTACGGTAAATGTCACTCTCAAAAATCGTCCATAAGAAGCATACCTCTTTGTTCCGTCATGTACTCGTATGTGGCCTGCCTATCCCGTCGAGGACGTTGCTTGGTTGTCTCTCAAAATTTACATTGTTATTATTATTTTTCACTTAGTATACTGTATACATTTATGTTTCTATGAAAAATTTTTTAATTTACTGAAAATCTGCAGTTGCCTTGGTAGGCCGGATAAAACGATTTCGCGGGCTGGATGTTCCCCATCCTGGATGTATTACAGCATGCCCTTCTTATACTCTAAACTAAAAATGTATACATGTATTACAACACGCCGCTCTTGAAGCACTCCATGGAATTATCTCGAGTTGCTATGCTAGACCCCCACCATTTTTCTTGGTCTCCTCTACCCTCATCTTATTCTTCTCATTAAACAAAAGCCTCTTTAGGATAAGGGGGAAATGACTTGTTGACAACCCGTATCTAATATCGGCTATTTTCAGCTGTGCAAAGGATTGTTGGCTATCATGTGTCAGCTGCTTTGCAACTATGCTCTATCGTACCTGCGTTGTGCCTTGAAATGATGTCCCAGCCATTCAATACTACTGCAGGTCAGACACAAAAGGAAAGATAATGCCATGCTCACGATGATCTAGTGGAGTAATCTCCCCCGAAGTTCTGAAGTAGATGTGCTTCGGTAATGCCGGGTAAGTTCAGGCCACTCAGTACCTCGCACGCTCGCTCTCATCGTTGTCCACGTTTGTTCTAAGCAGACGCATGCCGCAATTTCTTCTGCGTAATACTGTTTCATCTGAACCTACCGGTAACATCTTAGAACGGAGAAAATAAACATGCACTGAGGAAACATGCACCTACCAAATGCAAGCCACGACCGAGCCGTAATCAAAATTATTCAGAATCATTCAGCATTAGAATTATTACATCAGAATCTTCCTGCAACTTTGACGAGGATCGGACAAACGGCAAGTTTTGTATAATTATCAGCCGCCACAAACACACACACACTGCTTCATTTATAAGACACACGGATTCTGGATTGGGTAAATCAAACACGGTAAGGAAAACGGACGTGGTTAGTCTCTAGCGCCAGCACTGTGACGTACTGTCTTCAGATGATAGGTCTACAAGCGTCTCAAGGGGTTGGGGAGGAGGAAGCGTGAGGATGGTTGGCATCCCGCTGCGCGTGCCGCAGGGGTAGGTGACATCGACGACTGAAGAATGCTCGCTGAAGAGTTGCGCAGATGAACTTTGTGTACCTTACTAGACATCTTTTTTCCCCCACCTAGACTCATCTGCCAAACTTGAGTGGTTATACGTATTTTGTCCGATGGTGAAGTACGTGTGGATGTTCCTGTACCGTAGCCAGTTAAGATCAAAATGTACGGCATAGTCCATGTCTGGTGGTCATCAACCAAGCCCGACAGCACCCTCTATAACGTCTTCCTCACTTTGGCCTCTAGACGCCAGCTTAGTGCCCTGTAAAATAGGGATAATCACGCACAATCGTTTCGCTTAAACTGCAACAGATTACTTGAATCTTTAGAGCTTTCCACAGCATAACACGTAAGGGCAATTTAACCTATTCTCTCTCTCTCTCGACACCTTTCCAACTACCTCCATTTTCACCCCACGCTTACACACAGAAAGTGAGACCTTCTTCCTGCTGTCGACTTTCTTCTGCGCTCATGGCATACCCGGCTGTTTGGAATTTTTTTTAGTCATATCTCTATTATTATGCGTCTCTCGTATTCTCCTGTCGCCTGAAGATTGCACGTTAAGATCCACCAAATTTACTAACCAAGCCTTGCAGGCATATCGTGCGCTATGCCAGATTCTCTCGTTTCCTCAGTTTTGCACTACAGTCGAAGACTGCATTTTCTACTGCGCTGAAGCGCATTTTAGCGCTGGGCATATCCTCCATTCACTTGTCAGAGTAATAACAAGCAAAGCACCTCAAACCTCTCGTGTGTATGCAAACGTAATAATGGCTAGCCCTTGATAGCGCGATCTTGAATGTCCTTCATTGGCTTCTTTTCACTGCACACGAATTTCACAATATAAGCTATTCCCCAAATAAACAGTCTATTCTATGTGCTGTGGTTTGAAAATTCTCTTTGGCTCTCTCTCTCTGTAAAAGGAAATGCCTTTTGTCTATCAGTATCTGAAAAAGAACCCTTTTACCTTTTTTAAAGTTCACCCGAGAGTAACTTTCTCTGTGCAACTTCGATTTTAAAAGACAAGCCGAGTGCAGATTTTTTCTTTATGATCGGGTTACGTTCATTTTAAAATAATAATTCCCAAAAGATGAGTACATAATTATGTTTAATTTTAAAGATATAAGCCTTTAAACATCAGCATTCTTACCTGCCACTAGGAAAGCAGGACAAAATTACTCTCCTATACTGAAGAGTTCTCATACGCGCGAGTAGTATTTACAACAGCGAGTGTGGCTCAGTAACAGAAATCTGTGCACGTCTTCAAGTGAAAAGAAGAAAAATCGTTCAGGTTCTCGTGTTCAAGAGGTGACTTTTTTGCCCAGAAAATAAAACGACTGATTTTGGAATACAGCCCTACAGATTTGAACTTTATTTAGAAACTGACTAAAAAAATTAAAAGGTCCAAACCTAATTCACTCAACAGGCTAGTAAGTAAAGCGTCTCCTGACCAAAATTTAATGGGCAACAATTACGGACATTGCAGTCTACGCTGTATTATTACTGATTGTCTATAACTAAGTAGACGCATTTGAGTTAATTTTTCCATGTGTATTATTCTTAAAGATCAAGTCGATCGCTGAGCAAAAATCACTGGAAACAAAGCACAAAGTATCACAAAACGTATTTTATGACAAAGAGGCATGATAGATTTTATATTAATATTTTTCTCTTAAGCACACCTAGCTTTGTCGAGAAAACGAACGTATTTCTAAAAATAGTGCCGTCTGCACTAGCTGAAGTCGATGAGAAAAGATGAAGTCCTCGGTAAAAGAAAACTGACCAGGACACATTGTGCTGTTGCTGAATGTGCTCTTCGACACTCAGATGGAGTTAGTTTGTACTCATGAAGGAAATCCTAAAGATAATGGCAACAAACGCCAGTGGATTAACTTTGTTCAAACATGCCGTGCGAACTTGGCCCCCACATTTTACTCAAGAATTCGCTCAAAGCATTTCAAAATCGATTGTTATCAGTCACTTATACAGTACAAGCAAGTCTTGGACGTTCAGTAAACCGAAGAAATCTTATTCCTACAGCAGTGCTGACTATACAAAAGCACGAGATGTTAAAACCAACTACGACTGCTGGTAGTTCAAGCACCAGATATGCTACATCGACGGTTTTTACACCATCTGGTCTACAAGTAACATCGTGTGACAGTCACAAACACATCATCATCAGTCGTATCTTTATCCAGCATAATGCTAAAAACAACTGACAGTGTTAGGGCACCATTGATGTGCGTGATCGAAACAGCTAAAAAAGGAAAAAAAAGAATTCAGGGTGATAAACATATTACAAGGAACACGTGCGAGTATCAGTTAAGTAGAACATGTTGCGTGCAGCTAAATGAAGAAGAAATGTTTTTACATCGATAAACATATTTCAAACTATCACTAGATTTTTAATTGTAAAAACTCCTTATCAGCAGTCAGTTGTAACTATTGTTTCCCATTAAATTTTGATCTGATTGACTTACCAGTCTGTTGAATGAGTTCAGTTTGGACCATTTAATTATTTTTATTTTCATTCGAAGCTTCTAAGTAAAGTTCCAATCTGTAGGGCTGTATTCCAAATTCAGCTGTTTCATTTTTTGGGCAAACAAAATCGCTTCTTGAACACGACAGCTTGAGCGATTTTTCTTCATTTGACTTGAAGACCTGCACACTTGCTGTTACAAATACTTCGATCGCGTAAGAGAACCTCCACTACAGAAGAGTATTCTTTCCCACCTTCCTAGTTGCAGGTGAGATTGCCGATGTCTGAAGGCTTATATCTTTAAAATTAAGAGTCATTATGTACTCATATTTTGCGAATTATTATTTTAAAACGAACTTAACCCAATCATAAAGAAATAATGTTGCGCTTCTCTTGACCTTTAATAATGTATAAATACATTTCAAATGTGCGCCTGTCTAAGATAAACTGTAATTTTTTTATTTGATAGATGGTTAATTTCAAGCATTGCATTTCTATTTTATAATTACAACTGACTGCTGATAATGACTTTTTATAATTTAAAACATAACAATAGTTTGAAACATGTTTATTGATGTAAAAACCTTTTTCTTCCTCATTTAGCTGCATGCAAAATTTACTGATTACTTAATGATACTTGCATGTGTTACCGTTTAAGCTCATCATACGTTTATCATCCTTTTTTTTAGCTGTTTCAAGCTTGCATATCAATGGTGCACTCACACTGTTAGTTGTTTTTTACCATTCTGCTGGATAAGGATACGACTGATGATGTGTTTGTGACTGTGTTAAAAGCCGTCAATACTGTATATCTGGTGTTTGATCTTTGTTTAACTTTTTCCACCAGTCGTATTTGGTTTTAACAGCTCGTAGTTTTGTATAGAAAGCACTGCTGTAGGAAGATTTTTTTCGTTTTACGGAACGTCCAAAGCATGCTTGTACTGTGTAAGTGACTAGACAACAATCGATTCTGAAATGTTTTGAGCAAATTCTTGAGTACAGTGTGGGGACGAAGTTCGCACGGCACGTTTGAACAAAGCAGAGATCTGTATATATATATATATACATCTATGAACAAAGTGAATCCACTGGCGTTTGTTGCCATTATCTTTAGGATTTCCTAAATGAGTATAAACTAACTCCATCTGAGAGTCGAAAAGAACACTCAGGAACAGCACATTGTGTTCTGGTCAGTTTTCTTTTACCCAGAATCGCATCTTTTCTCTTTGAAATCAGTTTAGAAATACTTCCCTTTCGTCACTTCCTGTTATCTCGACAAATCTAGACGCGCTAAAAAGAAAAATATTAATATAAAATCTCTCGCGCCTCTTTGTCATAAAATACCACCGGAATATGTTTTCGTGATACTTTATGCTCTGTTTCCAGCGATTTTTGCTGAGCAATCGGGTTAGCTTTTAAAGGCTACAGACCTAAGATAGCTACTTTTTAGTTGTAACTACACATCAGGATAGGCCAGGTGTTCTGCATCTCGTCGGTAATAGAACAAGGTCTAGCTAGCTAACGATGTATGTATAAATGGACTCTCTGCGTGTCTAGCTACAAGAAGCAGAGAATTTCAGTCTAGTTTTCTATTTCTCCTTCTTGCTAAAGACAAGCTTAGACAGCTTGGTGAATGCCCATTAAAGGCTAGCCCAGGTCAAATATAAAATTAAGCTCAATGTTGCCCTCAACAGAACGCAGAGCTGCCGTTAGTTTGTTTCGTAAATGTTTTGTACATTTTAACGTTTGTTTTTTTCTTACAAAACGTCGGTTGACCTTAATTCTCACCAATGACTTCAGTGAAGATCCCAGCCAATGCGAAAAATTCGAGCACATGCTATTTTGGTGACGTTACATGATAAAAAGCCTAGATCCCTTTCCAAAGCCCCGGCGAGAACTGCGATGTATCGCCTTATATGATTCAAGTTCTTTACTTAGACTTTTTGATTTATTATAATGTAAAGACAAAAAAAACTTGCTTATTCTAGAAATAGTTTTACAATCAGGTCAGCTCGGATTAACCTCAAATGACCCCACAGCTTGCTCCTAACACTTTTTGATTTGAAATGTCAGGCTGCTCTCTACCTAGGGTCAGACATCGATTCTGCTCTGACGTTCGGATTTATTTTTTTCTTCAACGGCAGCACGATCTTTCCCCCCTCCTCCAACCCCAGACGGTAAGCTGTTCTTTCTTGCCACTCTTCCCATCTCATCAGAATTCAATTAGCGAAAAGCAGGTCGTTTGTGTCAAATAAGATTCCCGGATGTACAATCATCTACGTTGTGCAGTAAGGTCTCTTTAAGTCTGACCCTTGCCTTTGTACCACTGATCTGAAACTATTTGACAAATTCTACGCGCGCTGAAGCCACCACGTATGCATCTATTACCCGTAATAACATGTAATAAACCAGCATGGGGCATGAACAGACTGACCTCAGTTTTCAAACCAAAGAACTAAGGCAGTTAACAAAAAAGCACACAACGTTGAGAGTTTATATATATATTTAAAAAAAACTAAAACACAGATGCGGTATCGCTTTACGAGCACCAATATGTCGAGAGCGCGCTGGTTCAATACCCGATAAGCGCAGCATACTTCCCCCAGTCGACCCAGCTGACGGGGATGGGTACCTGACTCCATAGAGGGTTGGGGGAAGGTAAGGCAGTGAGGGAGATGAGATTGGCACCACCCTCATGTAAAAGCTGGCCCCGAGAAAAGTGGGGTCTCTAACACTTCACTCCCCAACGACCAGAATAGGTTATGGGATACCTTTACCTTTTTCCTTTTTTTAGATCTTTAACAGATTGACCCTCTTACATGTGCATGCTTGCATGTGTGTGTGTGTGTGTGTTTTGCGCGCGGTGAGCAGCTTCTAGCTAGAACAAAGTGTACTAGAGGAAGAAGAATTAATTCTAACACTAGCTTGAATTTAGGTAATAAAGTAGGAGATCGAAGTTTTAGCGCGAGATCAAGCGCAGTGCTGGTTCATTATTCCATTGTTTCAACTCCCCGCCACCCCTTCTTCGCCAAAAAAGCTATTACGTGGCGGTGACCTTTAAGGCGAGTGTCATCACTCACTCAGATTCACCTAGTGAACCAGTCGATGTCAATAGCACAAGTCCGACATGGGGACACGACAGCTTGCGTTTGCCCATACAATGGAGCTTCGAGACACTCCGGAGCTTTGACTCTTAAGACTTAAGAGGGATTACATTTCTAGACCTTGTAATGGAACTGCACAAACACATCTTTCCAACGCTGTTCTATTTTCTACTGAAAGGTATTGAAAAACTAAGACTATAGTAAACTGACGTAGGCCATTGATTGGGTCCACTTTGATGTGTTTTATGGTATTATTTAGCACACATGCTCTCTGGTATTATCACGCGAACTAAAATGCAATATAAAATATCTCTCACAAGTGACCTCTGAAGAAAACGTCTGTTCCGTTTTTAACTCTGAAAGCGTCAGTCATAGAAACTAGACGTCCCGGGATTAGCTCGTCAGTTCAAGGGAAACAACTCACGCCACAACGACGATGACCTCTCTTTAAGACACTAGCTCCCATGCAAAAGTTATTGCGCAGATGGTGTTGCAGATGCTGCAGGATTAATGGCGGCAGCCAGTTAGCTAGTTCGGCTTCCTCAGCAATGTCGGCATGTATTAAATTTCAGATCTCTGTGTTTATGTAGTGTATATGTTTGTGTGTGTGTGAGAAAGAAACCAACGGAGAACACAAAAACAAGTTCTCCTAACATATCGCTATCGTCAGAGCCTTTCAACTACAGCTACAAAGGTGGACACTTCAAATGTTTTCCAAGGAAAACATTTACACGCAAGAAAAAAAAAGGTAGCACCCACTGAAGCTTTCGTAGTTTTGCATTACAAATGGTGCTCATTCTTGGTTTATAGACATCCCGTTTAAGTTTTTGTTTCTATTGATTCTTCAGCAAGGTCTTGATCGATGCCAACAACAAAGACCCTTTAAACTCACCAGCACAGGAATTTGCAGTGGTTCTCATTACATACACATCCAATATTTTTTTTAGTTTGTTTTGCTGTTTTCTTCAGCGATAATTCCCACCAATATGCGTATACGCTGCTACATATGCGTAATTTGTGAAAGAAAATAAGACTTTGAATAATGTTATCTGGAATGGATTCTGTGTTAGGTGCTTTTTATTTTAAAAAACGCAGGTGTATTTAGTTCAATCATCTAAGCTGGCTGTGACCAACGACCGCCTTAAAGCCAGATGTGGTAGACAGCCAAATCTAATGACAGATGCTTAGCGCATGCCTCCTAGGCAGTTCTGTATTCTCGTGTTGTCATTTTAGTCAGTACAAGGCAGATGGTCCTAGCCACTTACCCGAAACAGAGCGAGAAAGATTAAGGAAGATTGCCTAGTTGTCTTTTTCCTTTCACATTTGCAATGCCATCAGACAATTACTGCATGCCAGTGGAATGACATGATGGCTCGAGCAGTGATACAAATCCAAGCCTAAAATAATATCGGGGATGCTGTGGTGTGGTGTACAAGAGTGAGGAGGGGGTGGCAGAGGCAGAGACTTTTCTCCCGGCCTGACTGCCGTCCGGACAGTCCAAACGACGCATCATTTGAAGTTTCGTGGTGTCGCTCTTTTTACTGAGCGACGTTGAAGAATCGGCTGCCACATCTTTCTGTCTTTTGCCTCAGATGAACCGTGAATCAGCGAGTATATTACAGACCACGGACTGTGCATCAGCGTCAGCTAGTATAATACGGACTACGGACCATGAATCAGCTAGTATATTACGGACCACGGACCGTGCATAAACTGTATTTCACACAGACCCTGGCTACATGGCTTCTGCAGTCCTCATACTGGATCTACAACTTCTTCTTTTCATTCGTCTGGAAGTTCTGCCGTTTGGCATAATCTACGACCAAACACTATTACTGTATTACCATCACCACCATAAAAACAGGCTTTACAGCCCTGTGGCGGCAGGAGCAGTACATTGTAAGTGGTTTATCATGTCTTAGGCACGGCATGTGAAAGATCGAGTCAACCCGTTCCTTCAGTTTCCTTTTCCCTGACCTGACAAACGAGGCCCACCCAACCCACCAGGCCGCAGCAGCCTTTCCCCTCCACCTCCAATCGCCATCATTACCACCCACACTAAAATCGCCCCCCTCCCCAACCATCGCGCTTTATTAATCAAATAAGCAGTGACTGCCTAGCTTCTGCGACCCAGACTCGCCGCCCGAAGGGCAAGGCGGACGAAAAGAGAAACGCCGATAGCGCGAGACTGAAACCCGCTCACTCACGCCGCTTGAGAGATGCAGCCTGCAGGATGGCGGTCACCACATCGCAGTTTCTCTGCAACTTGGCCAGCCGTCGGTCTCGCCGCCGGAGCTGCCTCACGAGCCGTCCGGAGGTCTGGCTGATGCTACGCTGCATGTCGGCCACCATCTTTTTCAGCTGGACAGTACCTGCACACAATCACAAGGCAGACGATAGTGGTCGTCACAAGTGTGGCAAAATATCTAGAAAGAAACTAATGGTCGAAAGTCGAGTACCGCCTTATGACCCAGTAAGCTTGAGACAGAATCGCTTCAGAATAAAGAAGTCTACCCACTAATGATTTTTGTTCGTCCTCGCTCGTCAGTCGCACGTTGAGTGTCAAAAAATGCTTGAATAGTATCACGTCACTGTGTGTAGTCGTGTCTTCGCACGTCTGAGTGGCCGGTGTTCGAGTAGGTACCCGCCCCCACCTCAACCGTTTGTGCAATTTTTTTTCGGTCGTAAGAGATTTATGGCGGTACCAGCTGCACCAAGCGCTTTTCATCCGGAGTGGACGACAGAACGAGTACATAGTGCGACACAGCAGGGAGGCGGTGGCGCCAAGCGGTGGTGGTAGCGATGCAATAGAACGCCTGGGCCGGTGTGTGTGTGTGGGGGGGGGGGTGCTGTATGGAAAGGCATTGGGGTGGGTGGGTGTGAAACAGAACTGCGATATCATTTTCTTTTATTTCTGATGCTGCTTATGCCTGACGAAAATGACTCGGGGGATGGAGTGGTGAGAGAGGCATGTAGTTGATGAAGGAACTTTGACAGTTTAGAAAACATCGAGCAAGGGTAGTCGCGGCTTCAGCGCCAACATAAGTTCAATTCCAAAAAAGCAAGAAAATAAGACTCGTATGTCAGCATCCAGTATCTACCAATCCGTGTCATCTTTCGATGAATTAACGCTGCGTTGGAAACTATCGGAACACTAGATCCTCTTGCTGTACATATATAATACAGTTAAACAGACTGCCCGCGTAGTTACCCTTACCTGTTTCGGTTTGGGGAGCGAGGTGAATGAAATTAAGACATACAGGGAATTTCTAGGGAATTGTGCTATATGTAGTTGTATATACGCCATACTCCGTCCATTTCAACCACCAAAATTCTTATCTGCTCATTTGTTCTGCCTAAACTAGACTACTGCAACTTTTTTATTGGCTGGTCACAGTACCTCGTTGATAAGCTTCAGAAAGTCCAGAACTCAGCGGCACGTCTCGTTTTCCGGACTCGCAAATCTGAACATGTTAAACTACTTCTTCACTCTCTTTATTGGCTACCAATTAAAGCTAGAATAGACTACAAGCTTTCAACGCTATGATATGGATTCTTTGAAGGCTCCTCACCCCAACTACTTTACTGAAATCTTGTCTGTCCACACCCCTGCCCGAAACCTTTGTTTCTCATCAGACGCGCGCATTCTTTCCCTCCCTTCCACAGTCACATACGGACAACGAACGTTCTCCCTCTGTGCTGCTAAGCAGTGGAACTCTCTTCCACATCAAATTCGCCACTCTGACTCGAAGGCTACATTCAAACGCTCACTGAAAACATCTTTTCCACTGTCACAAACCTGTTGTTTTTTTTAACTGAGAAAGGGATGGGAAATGGGGAAGGAGGGGGAAGGTGCGGAAGGTTAGCGATCGACGTGTGTGTCGGCGTGCGAGTCCTGTGATGGCTGACAGTTTAATTAACGGCTGTTTAAAGGATGGGAAGGAAAGAATCGAGAAGAATGAAAAGAGCGTTTTGTGTACTTTTGTTTTAGTCGTGTGCTGGTCTCCTCCTTGACGGGAGCGGGGAACGTGACAGTCTCCTCGCTGTGTTGGAAAGTCCTGACCGGACTTGGTTTGTGTAACAAGTCCTGATCCGACTTGGTTTGTGTAACGTCCAGACCGGACTTGAGAGTAAAATCTGTCATGTGAATCTGTTGAGGTGAGTGTATGTCTAGTCAAATTTTGTCTTTGAATGGTGGAGTTTGAGAGAGTGATTATATAATTTTTACATTAGATAAATAGATGAAGATATGTTATTGTTGTGGGGGGGGATGTTTAGACATTGATATATTGTGGGTTAAAGATGGTTATTTTCTGTCTAGGGTTTTGGGGGTTTCTTTTTATTCTTTTTCTGGATATCAACTGCTTTACGTCAGCAGTCGGGATTGGGAAGTACCTAAATTCGGAAAGGTCAGCACCAGGACCAGAGACTGTGGTGTGTGCTTTGTGTTGTGATTTCTTCTGGAAAGACTGGTTTTGGGGAGGACTGCGCCTTCAGGAGTGAAGGAACATTGGATTTGACTGGAGATGGAACTATAAATGAACATTGAATTCTGAACTGGAAAGGGAACTGGGTTTGGCTGTTTACTTTGAATTTAGATTTTTGTTTTAGTTAATTATTATTTCTTCTTTCCAATTATATTTATATTTGTATTTAACTGTTGTTGTGTTATGATCTCGTCTGAAAGTCACTGTAGAGTGCATGTGACATCCACAAAGTACTATCCTTGAATTAATATTCTTAACTCCCTTGGAATATTGTCTGTCATGCTAACCATCATGTAATGACTTCATCTCACACTGTTTACAGTACCTATATCCCTTCATACCTTTATCCATTGCTGTTAGTTCTACTCTTGTACCTCATCTTTATGTTGTCCAGTGTGCCTATACGCATCTCGCCATCCACTGTTATCTTTCATTTTATCATTATTGGTCTATCTTGGTCGTTATAAGTTCACATTATTATTATTATTCAGGCAAAAGCGTCAACTGTTGAACACAAGAGTCCTAATCGCACGCATATGGAAAGGTGTGGTTGTTACCTTGATCCTCTACGGTTTGGTGTGCAACTGGGGTAGAATCTGGCAGAACGCTGTATATGAGTGACACGACTCCAGCGGAGAAAATTTTATCAAATCACATTTATATACATTACACACAACATGATATTGCCTTAGACGTTGCCTCTGGAAACGTGCTTTTTTCTTAACGACAATATTATTAACTATCCTAAAAATTGAGGTGTGCTTGATTGGGGAGGCTCAGTAGCTTAAAAGTCTAAAAAGAAAAGTAAACACATTATCCGGAAGCATCAATATTTCTACATATCTACTGAAACAAGGGGACCAGAAGTTTTGAGTTTGGAAACAGTCAATCACCGTATTACGCTTAAGTATCCTTCAAAACGAAACCACGAAAGTGGATTTGTACAGTAAACGTCCCCCATATGTTGCACTTAACGATGCTTTTACGTAAACACACAGGCACACATATTAATAAACACGTGTGTATGCATACATGGCAACACAAGCGTCTCAGAGCGAGTCGCAGGATGACCAGATAGCATTGCCTAAGATCCCACTGAGACGGAAAGGGAAAGGAGATTAGCCGTGAGCAGAATACGTTCTCTCTCTCTCTCTCTCACACACACACACACACACACACACACACAAATACAGTTAGACCTCTACATACGAGTGAACCAATATACGAGTAATTCGAGACAAGAGCCAAAAATTCGTGAAATTTTCTTACTTACGAGCGGAAATTCGATATACGAGCGCGAGTCCTTTATATGTCGTAGCGTGAAGACATAAAAAAAGAATGTAGTGTTAGTGAAAATCTAAATGTTTCAAGTTAAAAATAGTGTACATGTAAATAATGTTGTCTCGTCAGTTGATTCAGTCAGCACCCGTCTGTCTTCGGCTCACAAGCTACTTCCGATAAACTCCAACAACAGATTGAAACAGATGTAATTCTCCTGCGAATTCACAAACTGTTGAACGCTACACGTGCCACGTTTTAGCATGTAGATATGAGGTAAAAGTATCAAGAAAACCCCACTACTTTCCTAAAAACAAAACAAACAACAACAACAACAACAAAAAAAACGAAATGAAAACCAAATAGGGATAGAGCGTCACTCAGGTGTTCAATGTGGCGATGACTCATGTGTCCTTGACGATAAACCTCTGTTCTGATCAGAGCACATTTACTACAGATTTCGATTTTTTTAATTAAATTTTTTTATTCTATTGTTATGTTTGTTTTGCCACAAGGTGGTGCAGTTCTCCCCTCCCCCTTCACTCATCCCTCGCGTTGGCAACACCGTGACGAGCTGATGTTGTCGTGCGCATGTCTGATACGTGCCTCAGACGGACTGATAGCGCGTAGCAGCGAGGGCGCTGGAGTGACGGGCTGATTCATATCTGTACGCAGCTGTGCAATATTTTCACCTGCTTCTACACTGGGAGGCTGGCTGCCATTAACTGAAGGAGCCGATGTTATGTCTACTTTCAACTCTCTTGTGCATGTGCAATAACCGTCATAAAAAAGATTATGCAGCAGTAACACATCTGCCAAATGCTGGTTCCCACAGAACAAGAAAGCGCTTGCATATGCATATAATATATAACAAAAATCAACTATCTTGAAATGCAAAAACAAAGTGCATTTGCCCGCATGTATGTACACAGATACACATTATACATCTATGAATATGATATGTAGGTACAAATCCGTAAACACACACATATGCATGAATATGCATAAGCACGTACATGCAAATACAGACATTGTAAAGGCAGCAAATGCTTCCCTCTATACCTGGCACACACGTCAATACAGTACATCAGAGAGCATTTGTTCTGAATCAAGTGCCAGTGTTTTGTAACAAACTGATCAAACAGCATTTACTACAGTGCAAAGCAGATCTGAAATAGTATAACTTTTCTCTGCTTGTACAGCAATGTGTGTCTAAGATCATATGTTTACTTTAAGTGTCCTAGTCAAATCTGGCCACATGGTGTACAGCAGATGCTCATTTTCTACACGTACTTTACTTTCATCTGCCTGTGATGGTAATTTGTCTCCAAGTGGCCTCCAGGTCCAACCCCTCCACATCAATGAATCTGTATATGTGATTCTGTACATACATATTTACTATATTATGAACGTATATATATGTGTGTGTGTGTGTGTGTGAATTATTAATCCATACAATGTATGTGTTGTGTACACAACTAAAGGGAAGGGCCTACTCTAAAAGGTATTATCTGCTTCCATTACATCCATCAGCTATAAATATTTGCCAGCTGTAGCGAACTGCCTTACTGACTTAATGCTGACACTGATTAAGCCCTATTGTAACTGATACTTCAAAACCCAGTAAATCAGGCTCAAGTGAATGCAATGCCTGCTCTTGCAGAAAACTGAAGCCAGAGTTGGAAATAAAGAGAATATAAGTAGCATTTACAAAACATTTATTATAAAATCTATACTGCCTACTGTGAAATTAGTGTTTTCATGTTAAAATTCCTCTGTTATCAAAATAATCTTTATGCTTAATATCTTCATTACTTTCTTATGATGGTCTCAAACTTTTACAATAGAAAAAAAAACACAATATCCTGCAGCACTAAACAAATATATTTAAAGGAATAAAACAAACACTATGAATTCAAATAACCTAAGAAATATCTGCATATCCATGCTGGTGGAATGATTACTGCTTAGGCAGTTAGAAAAAATGTAAAATGCATGACTTAGAGTCTTAGACTAAGACATAAAGTAAATTAAGGTAAAATACCTTAGACTGAACTTCATCTGGGTTCTAAAGACACCATTCCAAACAATTACTGCATCCCCAACCCCTAACAAAGCATGCTAAATATTTGTACCACCTATACAGTCTATCAAATGCATGCTTTAACATCAACACATCGTGCAAATATACCATTACATATGTACGTCTCAAGTAACTCAGTATCAGCGCATGCTGAAACTTCCTTACATGCTTAATGCTCTCACATTACAAACCAAATTACCTTGCAGAAATTTTGCCTGGACTCCCAACTAACAATTTCTTTTTAAATATACCTGAGAAATCTTATCATTATAATGGTATATGTGGTGCTGACTTTCTATTTCTTCAGCTATCGTTTTGCACTGCCAATCAGTGAACAAATTTTGGTCATATCCAAACTAACACTCTGGCAATCATTTTGCAGAAGCTGCTGACTTGAAACATAAACGAGCAATGAAAACACACACACACACACACAAATCTATGATGTAGCAGTTCCAGGGATAACTAGTAAGAACTAGCAGGTGTGTCTACTTGTCAATATCCTATTCTTGTTTTAATCTACCGTTCATAAGGGAACGCAAGTACTAAAGCAGCCTATTAAATGAATTCAGCATACTCTCTATATATACCTCATAATCCATTCTCAGCCTCTCAACAGACTGCCCATCTACACAGCAAATGGGCTATCATTTATTTTCATCACTTTCTGCCGGAGTGTTTTTATGTCCACCACAAATGCAGTCTAAGCAAATGCGATAATTAAAAATAATGATCTTGGATGTATAATCTATGTTATTAATATATTTAACAAGGAAGCAAAAGAGATATTACATATTTACAGTACATAAATAATTATATTTCATATATAATTTAGACTATATAAAAATTTTATGTATTATAATGATGATGATGTAGATTTATGTAGTGCTTTATCCCATCACCAAAGGCAAGCTAAAAGCATTTAAAGTAAAATAAAACCATACATATATAAAAATAATAATAATATAATTACAGATATACCAAAGAGTTATGGATAAGACATACACATCAATTCAGATGGCCATTCTACTTGGCCCCTTTCTGCACTGTATATTTTATATATGTTTGAACTGATGTTACAGATTATTATAACTTATCTCTGTGTTTTCCTATTTTGAGTGGTAATATGGATGTGTATAGATTTGTAATAATTGCTAGAGGAGTGAATTGGATGTATTTAGTTTATATTCTTTTTTATACCCTATGTTAATAAATGTGTTAATAAGTGATGTCCTCATGTTACTATTAGAAAACAGTGCAATTTCCTGAAAAGGATAAAGATATTTTGTATTTGTATTTTGTGTTAGAAATAACAATGGGTTTCAAAGGAAAAACTCATTGCATGCCCTGTTAGGGTAGCCATTCCTTGAGAAGAAAGTGAAAGCCATCCATGTCTAATGATCAAATTATTTTAAAATTTCTTATAATACTTGGTGTGGAAAGAGAGATCATGGAACTCTGTTTTCATACAACACTCTGGAGCCACAAGGAATTAACAGGTTTAATTAGAAAAATACAACTCAGGTGGCTTTAAAGATTAAATACAGAACTGCAAAACTTAAGTTTTCAACTGTCAACACAGAGTAAATAATTTGTCTTCCTCTTATAAACATTCTACTTTTTGCAATACTATGTCGAAATAGTCTCTACCCTACAAACTAACATTCCTTGTGAAGTAAACTAACAATCGGTTCTTTCAAAACTGTTTCTTAATGTTAAGCCTTTGTCTTTCACGAAGCCATTAATTTTATGTTTATTTTTGATATCTTTTATATTTGTAGCTCCACAAATCAGACAAAATGTTGCTCTCTCAGTACGTAATAGAACTATAAAAGATGATAGAAGTAAAGATGTTATTTTGTTTGTGGTTGTGGTTTATAAGCAACAATAATTATTCTATGATGACGACGACGTCGTAGATTATTGTTATTATTGTAAAATGATATATTTACTTTGGCTTTCCAGAAATGTCCTGCTAAGCTGGCTCGAATGACGGTGTTCGTCAGCCTCATACGAATCCCATCGCGAAAGAAAAACTTCTGAGGTGCTGGAACATTCTGTGAAAGTGTCACTATCAAAACTGTCTGCACGTGTGCCGTGCCACCTGTCGTAGATCTCATGCAGGAGTCCGTCTACGATGGATGCCTGCCGTTCTCGACCACGACCAGCGTGTTTTTCATCGAGTTCGGACACTACACCGTCACTGTTGTGACTCCGCGAACTCAAACGGCTGCTAAAGCTATGCTGTATTTCGGAACGATTGTTGTAGCTGTTGGCAGAGGTTACGTCGGCATGAACAAGAGATTGGGAATCGTTCCAGGTACTCTCTTCGTTTTCAGGCGGCAGATTATGGGACTGAAGTTGATAAAGTTGAGGGAGCTGAGCACCTCCCCAGTTTACGTCTGCAGAACTGTCACCATACTTCTGCAACGTTGGGCCGTTTTGCACAGAACTCTGAGGATTCGGGAGGAAAATTTCGTCATCAGAAGAGTTCGGAGACATCCAGTTACTTTTAATAACACCTGAAGTCATTTTATGCAACAGAGCGACATGCTGACTAGGACCCGACTGCGTAGAATCCCTCAATGACCTGAACGGACGTTGTCGTCTGCCTCAGGACTAAGAGAGAAACTGCGCGTGCGAAACCACTGCTGCTCACCCGCCTGTACCAGCTTTACTTGGACACGCCACGTTTCGTGTCGCGCGATATCACGACTTTCAAACAGTGCGTTCTCCCCTTCGCACTCTGTTACAAGATCAATAAATGAAGCTGACAAAAAGTATCATGCTCTAATCGCAGCATATAAGCTTTTGTACCACAAGAAAAAAAAGTTTTAATGTGTCGTCTGCTACTGCATAACATTTTTTTTTTTTTTTAGTGGGATACCAGACTGCAGAATATGTTGAACTTTAATTTGTTACTTAATGTACAGTACAACCTTTTTTTCTTTTTTTACAATCAGTGTCAATATTTCAGAAGTCTAGTTTATGTTTATTTTTACTCACGCTCATTACTTACGACTGCAGGTGCAACTGTTAAACCCAGGCGTATGACACACACATACACAAAACGTGTGCACATAGACACACAAGCCCACGATATAGCAATTTTCCGTAGATTAGCTATGTACGTCGGCCTAAAATGTTCTACCAGATGAGCAAATATAAGCATGATGCAAATAAACTACGCTGCTCAACTGATTAATCAATAACATTGCTCACGTATCCTGCAAATATATGTATATATAGCTCGTCACAACACTTTTGCAGGTGAGAACCGGCAAAAAGTTACATTTTTTAACCATGCAAATTTAGCCCTTTGAATTCAAGCAGCGAGGGCCGAAGTTTGACGGCACTGAGGACCGCACGGATCTATAGACAAAAATAATCCCGCATATCGCTACCATGGTTTCGGTTCCCATCCTCGGCTCGTGTGGGGTCACGGGAGTCATTTAATTTGGCGCACACCTGGCAGTCGCGTGCAGCCTGCTTGGAAAGCTCGATCGTCGCCTGGCGGCGGCCTATACTATCCTATCGCAGCCAGGTTCCGCGGGCTCTTAAAATTAAGCGACAGGCATTAATAAGTTCAGCCTCCAAAGTGTCCCCAAGCTTTTCAGTGCGATCGATTTGCCTTCCACTGTTTAGCTCATCGTCAGCTTTAACCTGTTCGCAGGCACGTGCAGATGTGATGACAGCCTATACAAATTTAGGAATTCGGAGTGAGTGGGGTTGTTTGTGTATTTGGTAGAAAAGTATTTCAGCTTTCGTACAGTTTTTGGAGAAGGTGGGGGGGGGGGGTAGCTGGGAACCAGAATACATGAAAAGGGGTGAGGAAACAACACCAAAAGGCTATTACTTTATGTACCCTTGTGAACAGACCTCACGTACACCTCGTCGTCAATCTAAGCATCTCCTTTAACATTAAAGGTAAATTATTCAGATTATCCTTGAAAGTGTTAATAGTTTGTGAACATTAAACATTAGTGGGAAGTGCATTCTAATATTGTATTACTCTATGGGAGGAAGAAAATTTTTTTAGAACAGCAGAGCTCTTCGAAACTATACCCTTTTGATCTTCCACTGCATGGTGTTGTTAATGAGTCAGAGAAGAATACATGCTTGTCAATGTCATCATTTGAGTCAACTCACATTAAGGCCCTAGGGGCCGGAATGCAAATTAGGCGGATATCCGCCGTGTTCGGCATCTCGATATCGTTCTCAGATGATCTGAATTAATCTTTACTTAAAATCTCGGGTTTGCTTCTTAATTAATTAAAGCCCGGGCCTTGTGAAAATCTTTCTCTCTCACACACACACACAATGTCGCCTGTCGCTCCAGCAACGCACGATACGAACGTAAGACAACCAGAAACCCGACTTATTCCTGTCAACTAAAAAAAAGCGAGGCTGCAGCATATGCGTTTGTGCTGAGGCGTGACGGCAAAAGCAGTGGAGGGCAACATATTGCGGCTCTACATTGACTTTAAATGATCTCTAGACTGAAGAGTTGCCTGAGTGAGGTGGTCAGGCAAGCAAATCCTACTAAAAGTCGACAAAACTCCCTTCTCTCATTCTTTTTTTCTTCCAGCTCGTTTTTCTTTTCTTTCCTTTTCTTTCTCTCCACTTATCTGCCCCTTCTTTCTCCCCTCTACCCCTCTATACATCTCCCCAAACAACAATTAATAATAAAAGACTAAAGCAAAACTATAAGCGCAGGGCAACAGTTACGCGCACAAACTAGTCAGTTGTGTGTGTTTTTTTGTGTTTTGTTTTGTTTTTTGGAAACACCCTTTTATTTAGCTCACTCTGTCTAGTTAGAAGTTTATCGACTTTTCACCCACTTCCCATCGTCCATAGACACAGATCGACTTCTATCTGTGGTCCTAGAGGTCTGAAATATCCACTTATTTCCGGTGAAAATGCAATATCAAATCATTTCCGACAGTCCACAATTAAGTAGTAACACATTTTTTTTTTTTGGTCGCATGTTGTACACTTGTCGATCGTACCCTTAGGAGAGATAGCTTGTGCGCGATCTTACTATAGTCACGAGTTCTCGTACTTGATGTTCGGTCGTTGCAGCACGGACCTGTAAATGAATGGTGGTTGCAGCTTTACAGAACATTTAGCACATTCTATGAGACGCTTAAATACTCGGTGAATAATGCACAAGCACTGAAGGCACCGAAACATTTTAAAAGTAGACCTGGCTCTAACCAAAGAGGATACTACTCTAACTTTCAAGTGCCTGTCTTTACCTTCGTGTTGTGTAATCTGTTAAACCAACAATTAGTTTGGTAATTTACGAAGCAGGCTATACTGAGAAATAGAATGATGACAGATTTAGTATCACCATTTAACTATTTAATAATAATAATTTTCTATCAATCAATCAATCAATCAATCCTCTTTGTGCTATTTGCACATAAGGCCTCAACCAGAGCCCACCATGATGTCGATCAGCTGAAACCCGCTCCAGGTGACCCCATGTCCAGCCCTTTCCTTTCATCTCCTTTTCCACTGTTCTTCTCCAGGTTTCCTTTGGGCGGCCTCGTTTTCTTCGGCCGTCTGGAGTCCATCGTAGGGCGATTCTGGAGAGGTCTGCTGTCTTCTGATGGAGCACATGTCCAATCCATCGCCAACGCCTTCGTTGAAGCTGTGTGGTGATGGACTCGGTTGCAGTTCTTCGGTGGAGTTCTTCATTGGTGATGGTGTTTGGCCAAAAGATGTTAAGTATGCGCCTGAGACATTTGTTTTGGAAGATGTCAAGCTTGTTACCGATGTTTTTGGTAATCTTCCATGATTCTGATCCATAAAGGAGGGTGCTGATCACATTTGACTTGAAGATTCTCAGCTTGGTCTTCTGGCTGATGTTTTTTGCCTTCCATGTGCTCCTGGGTGAGGCGAAGGCCTGGCTGGATTTCGCCAGTCGGGCTCGAATCTCCACCTCCGCATCCCCAGTGTTTGACATCTGGGACCCAAGATAGGTAAAACTGTCAACTTCCTCAATCTCTTCTCCATTTAGTTTGATGTTTTCTTGGACTCTGGCGTTCACTCTCATACTTTTTGTTTTCTTTGCGCTGACCTTCAAGCCAAGGTTTCCAGCTGTTTCTGAGAAGGCATTTGTTTTCTCCTGCATGTCTTGGTGGCGGTGTGACAACAGCGCAATGTCATCAGCAAAGTCCAAGTCTTCCAGCATTGTTGTTGCTGTCATAGTCGTGGTCCATTTGATCCCTCTCTCTCTCTCTCTCGGTGGAATTCTCAATGATCCAGTCCATGGCCAGGATGAAGAGGAACGGCGACAGAATGCAGCCCTGCTTCACCCCAGTACTGACGTTGAAGGGGGCTGTGAGCTCCGTGTCACAGACCACCTGAGATTTGAAATCGCTGAACAGCATTGCAACGACCTGGACAAGTTTCACAGGGACTCCGTAATGCCTCAGGATCTTCCATAAGGACTCGCGGTGGATGGTGTCAAAAGCCTTCTCCAGGTCGATGAAATTGATGTACAGCGGTGTGTTTCACTCGTTGCTCTGCTCCAGAATCTGACGCAGAGTGAAAATGAGTTTAGAGCAGGATCGCGCAAGGCGAAATCCTGCTTGCTGAGGCCGAGGTCTTTCTCAACGGTTGCCGTCAGTCTTGACAAACCAATCTTGCTGAAGACCTTGCTGGTGAGGGAAAGAAGTGTTATACTCCTCCAGTTATTGCAGTCTCCAAGATCTCCTTTCTTGGGTAACTTGAAGATGAGCCCTTTCTTCCACGCATCGGGGATCTGTCCTGATTCCCAAACTTGCCTGAAGATTTCAGTCAGCATGGGAGCTGTCACATTGACATTTGCTTTTAACATCTCTGCTGTTATTCCATCTGCCCCTGGTGCTTTGCCACTTTTCATTGCTTTGATCGCTGCTGATTGATTCCAGGCTTGGCGGGTCTGTGCAGATGTCAAGGTCTGTATCTGCTGGCTGGATGTCTGTGAGCTGAGGGGTGGGGGGGTCTGGTCTGTTCAGAACTGACTCAAAATGTTCCCTCCAGCGCTGTAGTTTTTCTGCCTCTCCCTGGACAACATTTCCGTTCATATCTTTTACTGGCACTTCACTGTTTTTGAACCTGTTGTTTAGCTGTTTATTGATTTTATATAGTGTCTTCATGTCATTTTTTCCTGCTGCTTCTTCTGCTTCATCTGCCACTTTCTCTATGTAGTCCCTTTTGTCGGTTTTGGTCATCCTCTTTACCTCTTTGTTTATTTCTCTATATCTTTATCTGTTTTGTTCCTTCAGACGTTCAGATCTGGTGTTGTTGATTTTCTGCTTGGTTGACTTTCTCTCGTCTTTCCTTTTCCATGTCTCTTCTCTGATCCACTGTCTTTCTTTTTTCGTTGGAAGCCCAGTATTTTCTCTCCTGTTTCCTGTAAGACTCGATTGAAGTCCTCTAAGGTAATCTCCTCTTGGTCCCTAGTGCCTGGAACCTGTTCTTTGCTTCCACTACAGAGGCCCGTTTGGTGGCTGGGTCTTTCAGTCTGCCGGAGTCCACTCTCTGCTGACGTGCCTGTTTTCCTCGCGATCGACGTAGCTTCAGAGAAACTGCGGCTATCACAAGAGTGTGGTCACTGGCAACGTCTGCTCCTCTGTAGGCTCTGACATCTTGAATTGAGCTCCTCCATCTTCGGTTGATGATGGCAGGGTCTATCTGGTTCTTTGTAATCCCGTCTGGTGATGTCCACGTTGCCTTGTGGATGTCTTTGTGTTGGAAGAGTGTGCCTCCAATCAGTAGATTATTTTCTTCACAAAAGTCTACCAGTCTCTCTCCATTGTCATTGATGGTTCCAATTCCATGCTTGCCCATGATATGCTTCCTGCAGGTATTGTCACTTCCCACCTTGGCATTGAGATCGCCGGTGATGAGCAACATATCATGGGCTCGGACGCTCTCCGTGGCTGCCTGGAGCTGATCATAAAAAGCATCCTTGTCTTCTGCCTCGAAGTTTTCTGTTGGTGCATAGCAAACTAGGACTGTCAGCTTGGTGTACTTTGAATGGAATCTTGCTCTCAGAAGCCTGGGTCCATAAGGCTTCCATTCCACCAGTGTCTTTTCAGTTTTCCTATTGAGGAGTAGTGCTACTGTTGATCGTTTGATCTTCCTGAGAACAGGATAGTATGTCCTGATGCTAGTCTCCCTTTTTCCGTGCCGGTCCATCTGACCTCGCTGACTCCCAGGATGTTCAAGTTGTAATTGTCAAACTCCTTGACTAGTTGGGGCAACCTGCCAGTCTGATACAAGGTCTGGACGTTCCAGCACCCCACCCTCAACTTCTGCTTCGGCTTAAGTAAATCCACCATCGGGGCGCCATCTCCCTCTCGGGTTTGACTGTCGTCCATCGTAAGTCCAGTTCCCTGGTATGTTTCATTACCTTCGCCATCCGTAACGAGTGCTCTAGTGTTGGTTTCTGTAACGTGCATTTTTTTATATGGTGGGTTTGTTAGCCCGAGCACAACCTAATTTACCTCTAGGTGAGGTGTCCACCTTAGTCATCTCTTACGACATGCCTGGCTGGACAGCAGGGACCCGGTTCTTACAATGCTCGCTAGGCAAGAATACCCCGGGGTCCCACGGGGAGATAATTTTGTATAGTGCATATTAAATTTAAAAAGGGAATAATTTCACAAACTAAAACGAAAACAAAATTTAAATCAATAGCAAAATTCAAAAAGTAAAAAAATATGTTAACACACACTTTTATTTGAAAGAAAATCCCGAAACGTAAGGAAAAAATAGTTTACCCTTTTCAGTGCATTTCAAACGAATGTGTGTTTAATTTTCTTTTTACTTATTTTATTATTTTAATTGCGTGTGCATGCGATAATAACTGCATGATATTCATGTCAATCTTTCTATCTTTTCGTTAATGTTTATGCCTTTATTTCGCTTCTGTGACAAATAAACAGACAACAAATAAATTAGCAGACAGCTTCAGCAAATTATAGCAATTTTTTCAAGGACCGCACGTTTTTCTAGGCACCATGCACACGCTGACGGAAAAATCTGATAGCCGGTATATATATTGATTGTTTAACAGATGTTAAAAAAACGCGACATCAACGCTCGTAATTATTGACTTTTTTAGCTGTCGTGTTCGAGATTTTACCACATCTTATTTCTAGTAGCAGATAAAATTGATAGTAAAAATGTCAAAGAAAAAATGGTAACACACTTGTGCATGTCTTGGCTAATTGGCTTTCGTGATTTTGCCGTTCTTCGGTCATTTCAAGTCTAAGGCTTTACAGATCTGTGTCAGAACTCTCCATTGGTGCGCATATGTTGTCATCGTCCTCAATCATCTATATCATTTTACCCAATATTTCGGTGATGAGTAATTTTCACGAATCCAACCTTCGTTATATCCAAGGGTTTTAACTCTTTCAACTTGATCATTGATTATCGTCTCCCCTCATGGCGCCATCTTTTGGACATGTGTTTATTTGTTAGACGGCGAGAGTGTATCAGTTTTCCCGCTGGAACCTGGTTATGATATTTAGTGTCATGGGATATGATTGCGGCCTAAAATAAAGCCTTTTAACACCCTTTTCGGCTTTGCGTTTGAGGTATAATTATTAGAATTTTCATTGAGACACCGTCTCCCTCTTGAATGGTCCAGTATTGTCGTCATTAAATGTTTCAAACTCTTTCTGATACAAGAAAGTCGGATGAGAAAGACGATTAAAAAAATATTTTTTTTAAAGTTATTGAACTAAGTCGATGTTTCCTCACGATGTTTGAAACATTGCATACGTTATGTAAGTTATACATAATCTTTATACACGCAAGAAAATTAGGAGAGCATTATTAAAAGTTGTCAGACCATTTTGCGCGCGTGGTTTTGTGAGAGTATGTGTGTGTGAGTGAAAATGGGCACAAACGGGTTTGGAAAGACAAATACTCATCTAAGTGAAGAAAGAGGCCCAATAATCATGCATACGCCTTGTACGTTGAGTCATAAGCAGAAATATATTTGTTTTGACAGTTTTTCCAGCAATTTCTGGTGCCAGGGCTATACTGCTAAGATGAAGTCATGTGAACAGAGCAGCACCCCTGTTGTAGATGCTACCTGGCAGCAACGCCGACAGCTGATGGTTGCACGGAGAGCACTCCTTTCATCAGCATTAATTGTTGTTTTTCTTCTTTTGATTTACTTTGACATGTAAGTGATCACACTGTAAATTAAGTTTATATTGGAGTTTGCTATATATTTCTAGAAATTAAAGGATTGAAAGTTAGATGAAGGCAGTATTCATATTTTGTTAGATGAAAGTAGCAATACCTATTCATCATTGGAAATTTTAACCATTCCCCTAATGTTGCTTTCAGACATTCAAAAGTAGTATCAAGATGGTTGGGCATTGACTACCATCTCTGGTTTCTAATTGGTAAGCTTTAATGTTTTCGAACAGGGTTTTTCTTATTCTTTTTATAAATAACAGCTTAAGACACTTTACATTCTCAAATCGTCAGTTTTGCAAACATTTGATTGATTATATGACTTGTAACAGTAACTGCTTGGGTTAGCTTAAAGCCAGGGTGGAGAATACCCAGCCTGTGGGCCATGTAAGGCCCGTGAAATCATAAGGTCTGGCCCGGCAAAGCCAATCGCCGGGGGAACTCAAAATTCAATATACCTAGGAGAATGCTTTATAGCAACAAATTAATATTAAGTGACTCACAACAATAACAATTTTAAGGGACAAACAAGTAACATCCATTACTGGATAGACAAGACACGAGTACATGACAAGACATACACACATGCTTCTCATTGACTGCTTGCAGCCTGTCTGGCTGTATTTCATGGACTCAGAGAACTGTCGGTGCCAGACAAACTGGAAGTGAATATGTTGTGAAAGTGTTAACACATTCTGGCAAAACTATGGCTTGAGCAAATACAGCAGGCTAATTTTTTTAAGTGATTATTAAATACAGTGGAAATGTCATTATTCTTTAGGACTTTTTAACCATAATTTTATACACATTTGTTCTCAGAATTATCCTTGGGGGTGCTACTGATGATTAAATTAAGCCTGAATGTCTTCATCCTCATTGGGTACTTGTGGACATGTGTATTTGGGGGACCAGTTGACTTGACTGAGCAGCAGCGGATTCTTCTTGGTGTTCAAGAAAGTGGCAAGTTAATTTGTTTAAAAGAAAGTAGTTGTAGACTTGATTCGTTTATCATGGCCATTGGCTTTTTGAAAAGGGTTGTACCTCCAGAGCTACACAGATATTCACTCTTTAGTGCATAGTATCAGTCGTCACAAGATCATACATAGTTAAATACAATAAACCTTTTAACTCTTTAAATCCTTCCAGTTGGTTTTCTGGAAATGTGACCTCTAACACGTTTTATATTACAGGTATGTAATAAGGATTAAATCAGTTTTAGGAAGTCATTTATGCATTGTTTAGTTTTTATTTTCATAAAAATGGTTTTTAAAACGGTCAAACATTGTCAATAGGGGATGCTACTAGTTACTGAAAGGCTGGGAAGCTAAAATCAGTTATGATACACATGAATGATCTTTACATAATTTATGTGCAGAGCATGGATTTCGCACACCTCCACGACAACAGTCACCAGTTAGGCAGTCTCCAGAAAACAGCTTGATTTTCTCTACACCTCATGGAAGCTTCTCCAGTGGAGATGGCTCTCCTCACAATTTGATGCGACCCTTGTCGTTTTCACCAGGGTTTATGTCTACTTCCTCACCCTTTACTGCACGTTATCGCAGCCCATACCTTTCGTCGCCTTCCTCTTATGGTACTCCACGTAGTCATTCCTTTGATGGGGTAAGGTAAAAGTGAGAGAGTGTTGCTTTGTGAGAAAAAGGGTGAATGGCAGTGACAAGACTGTATGTGCATGGAAATTTATGCATATAACGTTCTATTGTGTTATAAGTTACCTCAGCCTTTTCATCATAGGATTTTCATATATTTTGATAATTTTATATTAGTTGACAGTTCATTGCCTGAATGCATACATCTATATATATATATATATCAGGGTCTGTCCAGGTCATGAAAAACTTTTAAAAAGTCAGTGTATTTTGAAAAAGGATTTCCAGTACCAGGAAAAGTTAGTATTTGAAGTCAGGGAAAGGTCACGGTAAAGTGAAAAATATTTGCTGAAAATTGGTATGCTAAAGTTTTCAAACATTAACAAATTTTTTAGATTGTGCTTATTCGTTTCTCTGTATGAGCCGGAAATCAACACAGCTGCAGAATAACTTCCCCTGCTGATTTGTTGCCATTTGGACTGGCATCATCATCCTCTTACAATGTTGACAAAGCAGACTTACTTTAGTAAGCTGTGGCTTAGAGATGAAAAAAATATATAAATTTTTGGCCGTGGCTTCAAGAAGTGAAGAACGACAAAGCCAAATATAAATGTGCTTTGTGGCAAGAAAGGGGAGCTTTCAAATATGGGTATAAATGCAGTGCATAGTCACATGGAAAACAGCAAACAAAAGACTCCTATCACAAAAATCATTGATGATGATGACTATAGCTAGTTTTTTTCAATTCTGTTATTTTCTGAGGTATTCCAGAGTGATGTTAAGAAATGCACTTAAATAATTTTGTATTTTTGGACAAATAGAAGTAGATATTGATTACTCCTGAAAGTTCCGAAATATGCTTGTGGTATCAGTGTGGGCTGGATGAATGAAGTTTATCCAGGGAAAAGCCAGTATTTTGTTGTCATAGTAGTATGGACCATGTAATATATGTGTGTGTGTGTGTTTTTAAATCCTACTTCGAGAAAGTACTGATTGTGCTTGGTCCTGTCTGTGTTCAATTTCAGCATTATCAGTCATTTAGTGCATCTGCATCTTCAGAGCCTGTCAGTTTCTATGATGGAGGTAACAGCAGCATACGGTCTCATCTGGCCCATGCTAAGCGCTACAGTCCCTCATGTAGGTTGCTGTATCACAATATTTAAATATATAATTTTTTTTTAGCCTCCTGATAACAGAATAGAGGACAATTGCTTTTGCTTGGTAGTGAGCAAAATTGTAGATGTGAAATGCTTTTGCTTTTTAAAGTATTTTTCAGTGGATAATTGTTTGGAAAATGGATTATTGTTTGATATATGGGATGTTATTAGTAACAAGTAATGATTCTGTCCATTTCAAACCAAATTAAAGTTACTTGATATATTACAAAAGATTATGCTTTGCAATACTATAGGCAAGGAAACAAAATTTTGTATGCTGTAGTAAATCCAATTAGGTATGTGTAGATTATAAAAGTCCATTAAATTTGAAAGATTTCATTGCTGCTACATGTGTTTGTGTGTGTGTGCACATGTGCTGGGGGGTGCGAGGATGCTGTCTTGATTGTGTACTTGCTTGCTTACTAACTTGCTTTGTACTTTGCACTGCAGTAACGCTCTCACCATATGAAAACATTACAGACGTAAACAAGTTAAAAAGTTTTCTTCAGGGGGAAGAAGAGAAGGAACTTCGTTGCAAACAGTGTAAATATTCTGTCCCATTTTGAAGATGGGATTGTTGCTCCATTGGTTTTCTGTTTGGAGAGTGTGGGGGGAGGAAAAAGGAAGGGGAGATAGAGGCAGATAATTTCATGTTTTATGGTAAACTGATTTTCTATCATTAGAGATTTAAGTAGTGAGAATTATTTATGCTTAAAATTTAATTCCTACATTTTGAAAAATGTGAAAGAAAGCAGCTTAACATTTTAAGAGAAACATTGATATGTAGTGTGACATGCATGTCAATAGTAGGAAAAGAATCTTCAGAAAAGTTTTAATTAACATTTGTTTCACATTCTTGTCATTTGCTGATTTTTATTTTCAATAGCAACACTTGAAAATCTCAACACTAGTTCATCATTCTGGTCATTTGGTGCAAGTGCACTTGACCTGACATACACATTGCGAAAATATGCATACCAGTTGGCTACACCTTCACCTCAGGCCACTACTAAGGCCACAGCTGCAGACCAGACTTCCTTGTCTGGGTTTGATGAAGTATGTTAAACGATCCATTTAAGGCCGCATGCTTATGTTTGTTTTAAAAGCATTTTTGTTTTTGCAGAAATATAGGATTTATTAGAGAACTAAAATTGCAGATACCAAGTGACAAAAGAATACTATTTTACTTTCAAAACCCTTATTATTTGGTATTAATCCTTTTTTTAATCATCTCTAAATTTTTCTTATTCAGAAGTCCTGTCATTTCTTTTTCTTACTGTCCCAGATGACAAAAATGGTATTTTGTTTGTAAACCAATGAAAGCTTTCAACTTTTCACATTATTATTATTATTCAATATCAACAGCAACAATTTATCATCATAGGAAAGGTGCTGTGCTTAAATAGTTCTGCACATAGATTGCAGTCTTGTTGTGGCTTTTCTATTTTAATCATGGTAAAACATGTTAACAGGTGTGGAGCAGCTATGGAGTCACAGAAGATGTTTTGTATACTTGGATAGAAAAATTAAGAAAGGTGTGTATAATTTGTGCACCTGTGTGTAGGTGTTCTGACATTCTGTCAGTATAGTTAGTATTTCCTAGGTTCAGTACTTGCTTTTGCTTTCCACATCTCAAAATTAAGTCTAGAACGATGATGGATAGAATTTATTGAATGGGTTTCAGTCATTTATTTTCAAATGGTGAATGATGGTGCTGTTTATTTTTGTTACATCTTGTACTGAGAAGCATGATGTAGTGTGAAGCATTTGATGTTCTGTGGAACACAATCTCAACTCATGACAGCTGTTTTGTATATATTTATGTTTTTATATATGTTTGTGGGTGCATCTTTTTTAGTGGCTGAGTTCAACCATCGTGTCTCGACTCAGCAGAAAGATTATTGAAATTAATAAACAACTGCAAAAAATAGGATGTGAAGATATGCAGATTGGAGGTCAGTTTATTAAATTTAAATGTCAGCGAAAAGGATTTTAGCAGTGTTTTATTTACTCTATGAGTTTGTTTTCTTACAAATGACATTAAGAATCAAGTTTAAATAGATATTTATATAAACTTTGATATTAAAATTCATATCTTTTGTCATATCTGCAGTCCTTACAGCATTAAAATATTGAAATACCATATAACTGTCTGTTGTAGGATCATCTTATCGTGTGATTGTAACAAAATGTTAGGAAATTTTTATAGGTGTTTAATATATCTTTCATCAATTTAGTGTGATGTACCTATGAAAATAATTATTTGCTTTTCATTTTCTGCCTCAGAAATTGGTCTTGCAACAGTTAAACAGCTGGCTTTAAGTAAGGGCAACATGGTACCTTCTCTTAACAAAGTGGTTCCTTATCTTGAGTGTTGCCCCAACCAAGAATACCTTGTCCATAGAATCCTTGGTATGCAAGTTTCATAAAATCGGATATGGTCATATACCTGTTTGTATGTCCTCATGGACTTTGATAGAATTTTACTTACACTTTCTGGGTCTTACTTTCTGTAAGTGCATAGACTAACGTTTGAACATTTCATTATTTGATATCTGCACCATGCTAAAAAAACTAAAATGGTTTAACACACTCAGCTCTTCTAGTGGGAAAAAAATGTTAAAATATCATTCCATATTTGTCATGTATAGAACAACTTAATACAATGTATACAACATTATTATGGAATTATTTTGTGTATGATATCTTTATATATCAGTCATCACATCAAAAGCAACGATGTCATTGCAGATCTTAGCACAGGTAGCATGAGTGAATATACCTGGAACAAGGGGGGCAGCTATGGAAAACCATGGGGTGAACATCTTATAACAGATGCAGCAGTGAGTATTTCCAGTCTTTCTTTGTATAACGCTTTTCCACATCCAGACAAATCTGGGGGGTTTTTCTCCTTTTTTTAAATTTGCTTATGCAGAAAGCATTTTATTTTCGTTTCCACTGTAATTTCATATACATCATTATATCCAACAATTCTTTAAAAAATCCACATAATGCTAGACCCTTTTCTAACCCTTTCTTTCACTTATTTTGTCTTTTAACTAGTTTGCCTACTCGTCTTCCTCTTTAGATTCCCACAGCTCTCAGGGTTTACTGTTTGTTCCCTAATTCCTCTTTGTGTTTTGTATGTTTGTCTTTTGTTACTCATCTGCATGGTTATTTCTTCTTCCATTCTTTGTCTGCTGTCGATGTCTCATTCTTGCCTCAAGTGCTGAGGATGTGCTCCTTCATGAGTATGATCATGTGCTATATAATTCACAAGTTTATTATTATTATATCCTATTTTTGACATTTTAATGGATATTAATAGTGCTTTAAGGCATGGCTGTTTTCATGACTCCAGAGGGTTTGTGGAAAAAAATTTAAAGAGCATCTGTTAATTATCTTTAAAGAGATTGTGTTAACTTTTATTGTTTTCTACTGTGAGAAGTAAACAATAAAAAAATCCCTTAGTGTTCATTTGTGTGTGTCACTCACAGGAAGAACTATTACTTAAAGGATAAGTAGCTTTGAGTATAAGACCCACAGTCAGATCTGTTTAAAAATATTTTATTATTGCTAATGGCTAATGAGGGGAACATCCACTCAGCTTAAAAACTGAACTTCTCCTATTGGCAGGAAAGAATAGTTTGATATGGAGGAGGGAGGCGAGGGTACATGTCAAGCCAGAAATATTTAGCAAAGCATGACCATTAGGGTAGCTGGCACGTGTGCTTTGCTCTCCTATAGGTAGAATCATCCTTTTCCACTGTAAGACAGAAGTTTGGGCTTTAAGCTTGCAGGATATTGAGCTTTTTAAAATATGCTTTCAATTCTTGACAGATGAAAAGTTAAAGACTCTTTTTTTCAATCTTTTTATTTTTCAATTTGTGCTGTTTGTGCTTGTATAGTTGGTGATGCACCTGCTGTGCACATACCTGGACTCTCGCCTACCTGCTCAGCCACGTTACATGGATGGCAGGGTGTTCACAGCTCAACATTTTGTCAAGACTCCAGACAAACCTGGTAGAGAAGCATGCAACTGCTGCTTTTTTTGTTATTTGGTGTACACGATGCATCACAGATAATATGTGTAAGCAGTGCATCAGAGATAATTAACATGTAAGCAGTGCATAACAGATAATTAACGTGTTAGCAGTGCATCACAGTCAAAACGCAAGCCTGAACAGATGCAGCAGGTACTTAATTCAGGTCAGAAGAAATTATTAAAATGTTTACATGGCTGGAAGTAGCATATACCCAAACTAGATCATGCCATTATCAGATTATAATGAATGGTATCTTAATGTTTTGTTTGACCAGGTCACATGATAATATTGATATGTTTACATAGAGCTTAAGTGTGAATAGCTTGAATACCTCTGACAGTTCCCATGAGCATTATTTGTTGGCTAATGTGAAATGTCTGCCTATCTTTGGCAAAGGTTATTATTAATATTCAGGTTTTGCCAAGCTTGCTGTTGTCAGGCATAGAAATAGTAGAATGGAAGAAACTGGAGGTCCATTTGATCATTCCGGAACAGTTACCTGATCCCCCAAAAAACTTTTTTAAGTTGAAACTTCACAAGTGTATGAAAATCTTGGTTAATCTGTGGCCTGTGGCTTCTAAGCTAAAGCTATTAAGGCTACCTTTAGTTTCCTTTATTTATTTTTTTTTTTTTTGTCCTTGCTGCCTGTACTCATGTGCATCACCTTGAAATCTGTTTGTCTGAATTGTTTTTACAGACATGCAGCGCAAAGAGAATTTACTAATATACCAGACCAGTATTAATCCTCCACACTTCCAGGTGGTCATTGGAACAGAAACATTCAATTTACCAAAGGTTTGATGACTGGAGTTTTCCGAATTGTGCTAATTTATTCAAGATTTTCTCTGTGCCTTTTTGTGCACATGCATGCATCGATTTCAATAAATACAGCTGTTTTTGATAGTCTAGTATTTTATAAAGAAAAATAAAAGATTCTGGGAAGCATCTTTGGGAAGTATTTGATGGTATAAATTGTTTTCAAAATTCTTTTCTTGGCAGGGCCGAAACAACCTCTTGCAAGCCATTCTTCTGTTTTTTTATCACATCAAGACCAGAGAGGGTGGAATGTTAGGGTGAGTCAAGAGCATTCTTTTATGAAATTAAGTTTTTTTTTTTATTATTTAACAAGCACAATATAAATACATAACATTAAGTTTTATTTTGTGAGCACACTTAACAGTAAATTTTGCAGAAAAGTAATAGGCACTGGGTAATTTGAGAAGTGCATTTATTTTTTCCTGACATAAAGCTTTCATTATTATCCTAAAATGTACTGACGTCTTTTTCAGGCGTGTCAACCTTGGCATGTCAGGACTGAACATTCTGTGGATCTTTGACTGAAGATGTTCACTTTTATCATCTGTCTTAATGCCTCACCCATGGCCAGTGAGAGACATGGCTGGTGAAATCTTCCACTGCAGGTGTGGGGTTTAAAAAGTTGGAGATAAAGCTGCAAGGATTGGGGCTGAATATGGGTCGAGTGATCTCTATATATTACTTCTGCATCCATGAAGATGTATTAACTGTGCCACTGCTATGAGCAGGTTGACATTTAAAAAAATGTCAGAGATCACAAGATAAGAAGAAAAGTAATCTAAAAACTCCAGGAATTGTCTGGAAAGTTCTTAAGCTGGGGATAAAAGGAAATGAGTGAAGGTGCATGTCAGCTTTTATAAGAGACCCCCTCCCCCACAAAAAAATGTATGTACACATGCACATAGTTGACACGAACTCTGCACATGTGACATTCATTTCATTCTTCTTTCACAGTTTGATTTTACTCATTTTATGCTGTCAGAGTGTAATTCTGCAGCCTGCTGTAATCAGTTGAGAGCTTTTATGATGAATGATGAAGGCAAGGGTTTTATTGTAAAGACAGAAAATGAGTGGTGCTTTTGTTTTTTGTTTTCCTTACGTTAAAGTAAGGGGTCTTCAACATTTAGTCCTGATCTGGACCATGCCGCATATTTTTGTAAAGAGTTCCAGGCTAGTTCTCTCAAGATTAATCAAATGTATATATGAGAATGGTCTTTGAATGATTTTTGAATTTGAAAATTTCCAAAGAATGTTCTGCATACTCTTTTGATACAATGATTTTTTTCACAGCTGAGCGCTTCTTCTATGATTTATAGCATCAATATGTCTGCATATTAGCAGGATGATTGTGTTTGTGTGTGGACAGGAGAGATTAGAACAACTGACTTAAACAAATTCAGCCCTTCCCTTCATTTGCTTTTGCTATTGCTGACAAGAAAAGGGAGGAATTTCAGAAACATAAAATCCTGCTGAAGGAAGCATTATAATAGCTTAGTACTCATTGCTGAGATTTGTTTTAACCAAATTTAAAATTAACAAATGATCCAGCTGAAATATTCTTTGTTGGCGTTGCATCCATGCTTGATGGTTAAATTCAAAGAAAGAGCTTACCTTGCCTAGTTTTATGTTTTTTTAAGACTGATGTATAAGTGTGAAGCTGAGTGAACAGTTTGTTAATGTTCATGGAAATGTTGCAAACAGCATGAGTTGTAAATTCATTTGCAATAAATATGACTGGATTTCAGAGCTTATGCACATGCAAAAAAGAGAAAACAAAATCTATTCTTTCTAACTGATCAGTCTGGCAGCAGTTCATATAATACTTTTCATTGTGTAATATATTGATGGGTTACAAGTCTGCTTTTAGGAGTGTGTGAGGAACTGACGTTGTAACTGCTCGTGAAGGTGCTTGTTGTAAAAGGTGTAAATTATTGTGTGCTATTTCTATCTTTAATCTTTATCAATAACGATGCAAATGAAAAAAAGCTAGTAAGTATTTTAAGGCAGTGCAGTGTAAGATGTAAATTTTGAACAAAATGGTTAAAAAGATACAGCAGTCCACAGCACTATGTAATAGTAAGTCGCATGCCGCCAAAATTACCTTGTACTACAGTGCACTAACCCAGGTGCCTGGTTTTGCTCCGGTTGATGACTGTACCACCTGTGATGTTTCTATCACTTTGATTCAAGCTTACTCATGCACAGCATCAGTCTGGGAAAGGAGTAATACACTTGTACTCTCCCCTAAAGACACCTGTGTGTGTGTGACCTTGTCACTTGCTTCCCCACCTCTCTCTCTCTTTCTAATCCCCATCAGTACTGTCTACAACATTGTCAAAATTTTCTGTGCGTTATAGAACTGTCAGAATTCAGCGTAATATTTTTAAAAAAATGTATAGTATATCTCAGAATGCAGAAAAATATGCCTCCGGTGCAACGCACACTAACCAAATACGGCCTGTGATCTAACCATAGACGACGGGAATGTTCCTGCCAAATTTGGTGAGGATCGGACAGACGGTGTGAACTTGCCGAAGTTTCAACCGCCGCCCGCCAGAAACGTACACATCGCCACAATTTATAGGACCTAATACCTTGTACTATATGTCGACCTCTGACAATTGACCGTTTGACGTACTTCCACCAACTGTAATTTCAGAACTGTCGCTAAAAGAATGATGTCAGCACTTAATCACCCTCAACACCGACATTATAAATAATTGATCGCGGTGGAGTGCTCACCATGTGTTTTCCTGTGCATGCGCCTGGATTTTGACCTTTGATGCTTTGTTGCTCATTTATATACAATTCCCATCGATTGGCGCTTTCTAAGGAGCTACTTAAAGAAAATCGTCTGTGTTATCCCTAGTGTACTGTTAGCGCGATTCTTCGACTATGACAATATTCATCCTTGTTATTAAAAGAAGAGGTCGCAGGTAATGCGCGTCATCATCTAACAGATTCTAACTCCTTCCACGCTCCATTCGTCCTTTTCCATATTAGGTTCAGCAAAACGCGTCGAAAATGGTTTGGGTAGACACGGTTCTACATGACCTACGCGCAGCAATTGTTTGTTTGGGGATAGGTATAGGGGATGTAAGCGCACTGTCGTTAATAGAAAGTAAGGAGCAGTATGGTGCGAGGTGCACAGCCCCAAGCTGGGACGTGAATCAGAAAAACTTCACACTCTGAAGAACGGTTTAGCTCGGCTGCTCACCATGGCAGCAGCCAGTAACGGGCTTAGCAGTACCCGGAGTCCGATAGAATGTACCACAAAAATCTCCTATCGCGGGGGCCCCCCCCCCCTCAGATGCGGGGCCTGGGGATGCCTCCGACAGCAGCTGTCGCCTTAGCAACGTGTGCACCAGATCCCAGTATTCTATAGTTATGGCAGGAACCCACGTGACAATTATCGCACACAAATTTGATAGCTGAAAACACGTGGCAGAATTTTGGATATAAATTAAAGTACATCTTGCAGTGCTTCTTTTCACACTTATTAGGTCCCCCGCTAGCTTTTATTTCGGAGGGCGACCCAGTGGCGCAACGTTTAGCGACTGTCACCACTACACTGAAGGTTGGCTGTCCTGGATTCAGCTCTCGTCTCGGGCACGCTAGCTGTTCGCTCTCTCTGCATATGGCATCTGCCTCGCCGTGATATAGCCTTAGTTGCTGGCACGACGTAAAACACAAATTCCTCCCCCCCACCTCCTTTTATTGCGGAATCAATGCCTGGTGCTGAAGCACGCATCTTTTACGCTACGTTTTCTCCGAATCTGGCAAAGACGTACGTTTGAACTGCAGGCTGTTTCGCTCGTCCAAGAGACGCTGGTGTTACGAAGTTTTTACCCACGGATGTAATATTACGATCTAGCTAATTAAACACGAATCATCTAAAAGTCCTGATACAAAATGTCGACATCATGCTGTTTAGTTTGTTGTCAGCATGAACTTATCGCTTACAACAATTTTTTGTTCTACTTTTTAGGCATTTACCCGGAAAAGCAGATAAATTTAATTTTCTCCTGCCTTTTATAAATTTACCGTTGCGACAGTTTATAACACAACAGAGATTTTTCCACTCATTTTTTTGTTTGTATGCCCGATCTCGGTAAACGCAATGACTAACAAGCTGACGAACGCGTACAGCGCATACACCGAATAATTGACGAAATACTATCAAATCACCGTGATGTGCTCGTCAAACCATCAAATAAATATGCATTAAAATAAAGAAATCAGACATTTTATGATAGCTTTTTTACGACCAGCCCTCCCACTTCACACACACACACACACAAAGAGGGGAAACATATCGTTTTCCTAGCACTAAGAGATGAAGTTTGTCCGTTTAGGTAAATAAAATGTTGTGCCAACACACAGAAAGGTGTTGACGATAACAGTAGCCGACAAATGTTCTCTCCGCCAACACTAAAATGTAGAAAGCCAGAGCTGTGTCGGACTCTTTCACGCATCGATCGCTTTTATCGTTTTGCTTTAATTGTTGCTGCTGCTCACTATCTAAAATTATTACATCAGCAAGAGCAGCCAACTATGAAAACAATTTTGTTAAACATATCACTTCTCTTTGATTAAAATCACTCTCAGTGGCTCGGCTTTGGGGGGAGGGGTGGGAAAGGGCAGCTCCATGCTGACAGTAAATGACGTTCACATTCTTGTCTTCCCAGTATCTTTTTTGAGGGGGCGGCTGCCCCCCCCCCCCGCCTGGATGGTTCCTACGCCGCTGTTTTTATGTTGCATGCATCCATGTCTTTTTTGGGGGGATGGGGGTGGGGGTGTAAAGCGCCTTGAGCCTGTTCATAGGACCGGGATATGGCGCTGTACAAATCCACTTTATTATTATTATTAAACTAAGCCACGTACATTTAACTCTCGACCCCCGCCGGTCCGGCACTAATTAGGAGACTACTGACTGTAGATGCTGATTGGATGCCGCAACGAACATTAACGTACGATAAAGCTTTAGAACGTTTTGAGCTGTCACTTAGTTAGCACGGAGCCACACATTTATATTTGTATGTCCGTAATAGTAATTAAGCTATAGTGTGTAGGTACGGGGATCGACAGGCGTGGTCTGACATTGTGCATTTTCCCAGGAAGCTTATAATTGCTTGCAATGACTGTTATATATAGCGTGATGGTCTAAAAAATAGTTGTGTTGATGGAATGACATCAGGCCACTGCACCAGAGATTGTGAGTTGAGCTTCCGTGCATAGTACGTGATAATATCTTTCAGATACTTTTTGAAATATATATATATAGCTTACATTTTATTTACTTATTATACATTCCATGCAGTGGCATCTTTGCTGATGGCATTTTACCGTAGCTACACTGCGAGGATACGCAATGAACTCTTTGCGTTGAGACCAGTTTACATCATTATTAAGGGGACAGGTCATTTCGCCCCGTAGCCTAAGTCAATTCGTCCCAGCTGTGATGTCCATTTTGTCCCAAGACCGAAAAGTCAAATCGTCCCAGGCCCGATCGGCGACGTCACTGCATATAATAACAATAATAACAGGCAACAAAAAAAAAAAAAATCAAAATACAATTTCACAATAGAATGATGAAATAATCTTCTATTTAAAAGATTATTTAAAGAGTAAAACTATGTTTATTCGCCATTGTAAGATGCGTTTTCTGCATGCGTATTTACCAAGCGGCCATTTTTTTCTAGTAAAATGGTGGCTAAACTTATTCGCATGGCTCTGTTTAAAAATAGGCAGCTGAGTTCTCATATCTATATTGTTCGAACAACGTATATGGCTCTCTTGGTAATATTTGATGTTAATAGCTACTTAAATTGTGTCATCGATGAACGATTAGTCTTTCGGCCCTGGGACGATTTGACTTTTCGGTCTTGGGACGAAATTTTACCTGGGACGAAATGGACATATCTGGGACGAATTGACTTACACTGTACGGCTTTTTTGTATAAGCGCTTTATTGAGTCTGCTTTTGATGGTGGGGTAAAGCGCTATATATAAATCATTATTATTATTGTCAGTTTAATGGCACTTTTGTGGTTTCCCATCTCTGTTGCCATGTTTATGATGTTTTGTCCTCTCGACCACGGCTGTAGACCTAAAAGCAAAATATGCAGGTCGTGTTTGCAAACATTCAATTTAGAGATCAAGAACATGATATGAGCTATTTATAGCCCCATAGTGCTCTTTCGTCGTAGTAATCGTTAACGTTAGATAACATAACCGTGTTTGATTAAAAAAAAAAAGTGCAGTGTATTGATGGCAGAACCCTTGAGGTGATGCTACGTACGTGTAGCTGACAGCATTGACAATAAACAAACTGCATTTACTGATGTCTACGATCGAATGCCACGGTAGTGTACGCATTTTAACTAGGCCTACATAAACACTTTAATTGTGATACTGGCAGTTTTGTTTTAATTTTTCAATCATCTGCGATATCAAAATTTGAAAAAAGCTCAGCATTATTTAAACATTGTGATGTTTATTATTTTGGGGAACAGTGCAAGTACACAGGGACGCAGCAAAATAAGTGCATGCAGTTGATTGCAGCTATAGGTTATTATTCTCCATGCAGTCTTTCTCACGTGTATGTGTGTGTGTGTGTGTTAGAGAGTAATTATATTTACATCGATTTATTTGACATCAGAATTTAAAAAAAAAGAAAAAGCTCGGTTTTGCAATGGATATATATATATATATACAAGTTCGTAGTTTTGCTGTTTATTATTTAGTGGATGCCAGCTCAAAAACATCAACAAAAATCTGAATTTCAGAAATAAATATATAATTAGAAAAATAATAATAATAAATATTTTACTATAACTCACAACATACATTTAAACACATAAACATTAAGTTCCTATAGGCTTCAAAAATAGATCGATTTGCTACAAAGTGAACTATAATGAAAGACGGCACAGCTTTGATATAGATTAACTCGCGACGGCCAAAACAAAAATATGGTACGCGGCATTTGACGTCTGCTCGTTCCAATCAATTGCCTAAATGTACCTAATAAACTAAACCTAACCCTAACCCTACCCCAAACCTCTGACAAACCGGCCTATGACGTAGCGATTACTCCATATCAAAGTTCTGCCTGACGGCCGGCATGAGAGACGCTCACACCCACCCACACACCATCACAAATGCTCGCCATCCGCCCACGTTTTCCATTTTCATTCAAAATTGAAAAAAAAACCCCAAACAAACAGCAGGTTTGTGACAGGGAAACAACATAGGGAAGCAACAAATGCAGTTGATTGAAGGTTATTAATTATTAAGAGTGTCTCCAGTCTCTCTCTCATGTGTGATTGTGAGAGAGAAAAAATTTATTTTTATTTTATTTTGCAGGCAAGCTGTGGAATCAAAGACAATGATCACATTCAGATGGATTGCCTCATTCTTATTAATTACTTATTGTTTAACCCCTGCAATTCATGGTCTGAAAATTGGCGCATTCAATACTTGGAACTTTGGAAAAGCAAAAGCAGAGAAAGATGATGTATTGGGTATTATTGCGCAGGTATCACCATGAAATCTTAGTTTTACTCATTTTGAAAACTGCTATAACTGAGATTTATTCGTATGAATTGTTGATGTCTAAACAGATTGAGCTTTTTCTCATAACGCTTGCATTTAAAGCAGGGCCCAAGGTCTTCTGTTGTGAACGTGAAAGTGTATGGACCATAAAATAATAATAAAGTTATTCAGCGCCATATCCTAGCCCTATGGGTTTGCTTATGGCGATCTACAAAGAATGATAGACATGCTAAATAAGTTAATGGAATGCCAAGGTTGTTACTGTAAAGATGACATCCTGTTTTTAGGTCACGATGTTTATGGATCACAGTTTATAGACCTACAGATTGTACAGTCATTTGTTAAAAACAGAATAGATCATTCAATAATCAGTAATCAAGAACTTGGATAAAATCATCCGGAGTTTGCAGGTATCCACATGATCACCAAGCAGAGAAAAATTGCAGCAATATGTTTAAGATGACTGTTTGGCAATGATGTGAAGTCCATCACAGTGAAGATGTGTACAAAGAAAGAAACTGTCATGGTTTTTAGTTAAAGATGACTGACCAAAGAAAGCTGAAATCGGTAGATGAAAAACTAAAGGCCATAGGCAAGTAAACAGTTCAGCACAATGCCAAGGATGTCATCAAAAAGTGTAGGTCAATACAATGGCACCAAAATCAACACAAATCAAACCAAATACGGACATAAACAAATGAATAGTGACCTTCAGAATGCAATACAGGTCTACATTTGATAACCATTCTTTAGCTAATTCATAGACTATTAATGTATGATCTTGGTTTTCAGTCAGCAGAAGAACTGTTCATTTGCTAACCCTCACAAAACTTTATTTGCTTTATCGTTTTGTAATCATTTTTGTGGAACAGGATGTTAAATTCTGTAGTATTGAAGGTGTAAAAATTTGCTGATGGTTTCTTTAAAAAACAGATTGCAGTTTGTTACGACATTTTGCTCCTTCAGGAGATCCGTGATGCCTCAGGAACTGCTATCAATAAACTCTTGCAGCATATTAAAAAGTAAGTGGGAGAGGGATTGAATAAAGTTGTGTAGTGCATATTATAATAACAGCATAACCAAAGTGTATTGATTACTAAGGGGCCTTTCTACAGATTACAGGCATCAGAAGAGAAAGTATAATGACAAATTTAAAATCCAACACTGTAAAATGCAAAAATAATGTCTGATATGCAAGCATATTATACCGTTCATTGCTACAGCATGCAGCAGTTTAATGTGTGCATCCTGTTTTCTCATGTAAATACAAATGTAGCAGACAGAATGCCGTAATTTATGCTGGTAGTTGTGAAATGACTTACTAAACAGAGATATAATTTCTATCCCAGCCTCAGTAGCTCGTAGCAACCGTAAATCGTTCTAGGCAGTAACTATATATCATCACTGGCATTATTAGTCACATATTTAACCCCATTTTCCGACCCAGGAGACATACCTATCGGGCAGTTATTAGGACATGAAACTCCTTTATTGGCTATTTCGAGTAAGGTCATTAACTTGCATATTTCCCACAGTTTACCCTCACATATGAATTGGTTTGAAAGTATAATCACAAGTACCAGTTCAGGAAGAGTTAGATATTTTAGTGGGTATAATCACCTTGTAATGTACTTTGAGAGCATTTGTATACAGGCACGGTACATATATAAGTTGAAGGAGAGGGAAATATAAGGTCTTAAAAATAGTTTTTTAGCAGGTCCTATTAATCTTATAAATTGCGGCCAGGACCTTATAAAAAGAGAGGTGCTTATTAGTGGGCTTTTGTGGTAAAATGTGTTGACATATTCCTTTCACGCACTTCAAAAACCCGTCAAAAATAACCCTAATCCAGAATCTGTAGGCGATAGCCGTTATTTTTAAATGCCAAACTAGTTTGATGAGGGGTGAATGAGGCGGATAATTACGGGTAGTCCTCCGAAAACCCTAAGGGTATCCATGCAGATCCCGTTTCCAACCCCCGCCGGGCTAGGAGTGTGGTAGCCCGTAAGGCAGCGTTTCTCGACCTTTTACTTGTGACGCCCCCCCAGATGAAAAAAGGTACACCCGCCCCCCCCCCTACCTTAGCAATCTATTTCCACTAATACCGATACGAGATATGAGAAAAATTACCGCCTTTGCGCCCCCCTTGTCAGCACATCGATCGCGACCTTGGGGGCGCGCCCCACAGGTTGAGAACCGCGGCCGTATAAGGTATGTACTCAGCCCGCAAGGTGCCCAAGTCAAACCATTCTTTTTTTGCCATAGGCACGTCCTGAGCAAAAAAAAACAACAACAAAAAAACAAAAACAAAGACGGACCTGGAACGGAAAATTCCGAACCCAGACTTTTACAATCTCTGAAGTCTGTGATTAACTATATATAGGGGAGGGGACGGGCAGTAAAAAAGCATGAACTATAGGAAGAAATCACTCAGTAAGACTGAAGAGGAGTTACAGAAAGATGGTTCAATCAATCATATATAGTAGTGTAATAAGTTTTGAACCGATCTGCGACTGTTAGCTGTCGCCAAGAAAGGAACGCCATGATGAGGTGCATGTAGCATCACAACACGTACGTGCTGCTTTCAGTGTTAAACGACAACGCAACACTTAACAAGAACGAAACTCATTGAAAAATAACTCACCCGTTTATCGCAATCACACAAAAGTATGTAATATTCAGAATAAGATAAACTTTATGATCATATTAATCTCTTACAAGGTTTGCAAGTCGGTGTGCCCCCCAAAACACCCAACAAAAACCCATGCGTCTTCTTTGATGATAATGCCTTTGTTTTGTAGTAAAGTAGTATTTCTTTCTCCTTTCTTTAGATCAAAGGCTATATAGATGTTAAAAAAGGCATACCTTTAGCTTTTTCTGTTACCCTCGTAAATAAAGATTTCTCCTTTATCTTTCTCTCACTCGATCGGCTCCTTTACCTTTTTTGTACTTCCTGAAGAATCACCTGTATGATGAAGGTGATTACAGCTTCATTTTTCAAAAAATAAACGAAAAAATATATAAGCTAGAAACTGCCTAATTCAAATGGTAAATGTAACTGTTCAGTTATGCAGGATACTTGAATGATTTCCAGATCCTTATTTTCAGTGAAGTCAGACTTGCGTGAACCTTGTTTTGTTTCAGACACTTTGCTGTGAGCTTTGACCTTGTCAGTAGTGAGCAACTGGGACGCACAAGGTCAAAAGAGAAGTATGTATTCCTGTACAGGTATGTGTCCAAAATATTCACAATTTGTTGTAGGATGTATTTTGGGCTGTTAAGAGTTTTCACATTTACTATGTAGTTTGGCTACAAATATGAATACATTTTCATATACATGTACTTTGGAGACAGACTAAACAATTTTCTATTTTAACACTTTAGATCCAAAGCCCTTTAAAGGGAGATTTTAGAACTCAAGGGTGTAAAAAAAAGTGTTTATGCTATCACTTTTTATAATTTGTCATATATACTTATGATAGCTTCAAGTATTTGGAAAACCTCACCATCATTACAAGCAATTTGGTGTTTCACAAAAAGGCTTGCGTGCTATCACTTCTTTTCCTAACATCCATTTATTAGAGACAAACTTTATTGTATAAAACTGCTTCATATTTAGGAAAATATGTGCAGTATTAGCTTTTCTTGCAGGAAAGACAGGGGGATAAATGTGATTGACAGTTACCATTTTGATGATGGTGATGAATCATCAGGAAAAGATACCTTTGAGCGTGAGCCATTTATTGTCCGATTTCAGGCTGAGAACTCAGGTGGGTTGCCTCCATTTTGAGAAACCATGTTAGACATCACAGTTAATCAAACAAGTTATCTCAGATTTTTTTCTGTCACTTTCAAAAGATCTTGTCCTAGAATTTTGTTAGAATGCCAAAAAACCAAAAACAAACAAACAAACAAAAATCAAGTGGAAACCATTTTGTTCTTCGAATATTATTTTCTTGTACATGTATGTTAAAAATTCAACCTTTTGTGGTGAAACTGGTATAGATCGATATTGCAGAATTTTGTGCAGTTAAACTGGAATTAACCTGATTCATCTGGTAAAAACTTTGATAACAGTTGAAGATGTTCCATTTGAACTGGTAAACCAAGAAATCTTTCACATAATGTGCATTATCAAATCAGAGATTGTGGATCTGACCAACAATGTATACCAGAGTTCCTTACAAATATAATCACATAAAATAATGCTGTTAGGCAAAGCAGTACTCATTTGTGTTTCCTGGAGGCAGAGGAGAGGAAGGAGTTTTTAACAAAGACTGATGAAAGATGGCTGGAAATACTAAACCAACAACCAAAATCCCAAACAAAAAACAAAACAAGGAAAATTAAATGACATTTTGAATTACAGTTAAGAATAGATTGTAGCATGAGGGGTGAGCATATTACTAGAGATTATATGAGGTGATCAGAAAAGAGAAACTGTCTCAGAGGGCAATTGCATTTAGAGAGAAGTTTATTAGTGTGCATATGTATATGTGTGTGTATGTTTTGTCTGAAGAAGGAAACTTTTTCAGAAGTGGCAGACTTCACACTTGTGGCCATCCATGTCAAGCCAGCAAAAGCTTATGAAGAGCTGAAAGCACTGAAAAAAGTGTACCTAGATGCCAAGAACAGGCTGTACACAAACAACATCATAATCTTGGGGGACCTCAATGCAGATTGTAGCTACATGCCCAAAAAAGCATGGTCAGACATAGATCTTCGTCAGAATACTGAGTTTTGGTGGCCCATCAATGATGATATGGATACCACTACGTCTCCATTTACAAACTGTGCTTATGATAGGTTAGGACAGTTGTTTGGAAAATTTATGAATTAGACACATACATAATGTTCTTCAGGATTGAACATGTTAACTTTTGAATATTAGTGATTATATTTTAAAGTTAAAGTTGAAATGAAGTAATTTCTTTCAATTAATTAGCATTAAAAAAATTAGCTGTAAAGAGATGTTGGAGTTAACGTCTATGAGCATCTCCATGGCAGGATGAGTTTACATGTGGTTGCACAAACATCCTTTTGGTTATACCTGTCACAGATGAATAAACTGTCTTCTGATGTTGCCTCAGTAAAATCTCTTCTGTGACCTCATGTTTCTCTTCCAGTACTGACCACAATTTTTTCTTATTTCAGTTGAAACAATCTGCTGTAAAAGTGCAGTTTATTTTTTGTACAGGTTTATCATTGCTGGACAACCTCTCCACAGAGCAGTTTTGCCAGAGTCTGTTGGAATCTTTGATTTCGGAAAAGTTTTACACCTTACTTTAAAAAAGGTAATTGTCCTATTTCAAAAGCTTTCTTTTTAATTTTTTGCTTATGGCAAAACATTTATGGTAGCAAAAAATGTTGGACATGAATGTTTTAGCTGAAGGGAAACAATTATTTAATATTTGCTATGTTTTGATTAGTTGGCAGTACGTTTTTAAAGATATGCTCTATGTGAATTCCCAGGTATTCTGGCACCTCAGCAGTTCTGTGTATTTTATTTGTTAAAAGTAGAATCATAAATCATATATTTCAGCCTTAAACTTTTACCACCTAAGATGAGAAATGTTCTGCAACACAAACATATAAGCAAGCTGAAGGTTCATGTTGAGATTTTTTTTTGTGTAAAAAAACATTTCACAAAACACTCTGTACAGAACTTTGTAAATATGTGTGTAAAACTTCCTTGGAGCGACCAAAAATGCTTGCCCTTAGAACTTTACCTAGATTCCCAGCATACAAGTCATCATAAGCCAATATGGCTTGTGGCCATCTTGTGTGCGAATAATTCTTAAACACTGGTAACTGTTGAGATGTACTGATAATATATTACTATTGGTCTCTTTGAGGCAAATATTACATGTGACCGTCTGCGTGTGTTTAACAGGCTAGAGAAGTGAGTGATCACTATCCTATAGAACTTGAGCTCAGAGAAAAGATGACACAGACCAAATCATCCAGAACTGTAAGCTCACCCAAATGTCAAAGTGTCAACAGAGGGATGCTGCAAAAAGGTTTTTGGTCTTATTTAATTGATATTCTTGGCACTTGGCGACACATCATTGAAAAATTTCACTTTGAGCTCTAAGTGGATCTTCAGGTTGAATTATAAAATTCAAAACATTTCTATCTGGTCTGTGCAATCCACTTTTTTTCTGTTAAGATTTCTCTTTATTGCTTTTTATAACAAGCACACACTCCTTGACAAGTATTTCAGGCCATATTTAATATTCTATAATTTTTAAAACAATGTTGCAGTAGCAGAAATGCTCGTTTTTAAAACATATAGCCTTGGCAGCATTTTGTACCCTTCAGCCTACTGCCCCCCTTCCTGTACCTCAGTGGTTAAGTGAGCGGTACAGTGAGAGGTAAGCAATCCAGCAGAAGTGTTGTAGCTCCATAGTTTCTGCACAAATCTATAAAGTAACAAATGCTATATTCTTAAAGCATTAAGAATATGAACCCAAAGGCATGTAGGCCTAGCATTTGGGAACAGTGCAACAGTGCAATCCTAGTCCTGCACTGTAGACTTGGTGTGGTTTCAGGATTTAAGACGTGGCAAGAAGTAATCAACCATTAATCATCAACTCCTATGGCTGTGGTGAACAGGAACTTTACCCTCTCTCACTATTAGGGCAGTCTGGTAGCACAACGGTTAGCACGTTACCAGTACAGTAAAGGTTGGCTGTCGTGGTTCAGCTCTTGTCTCAGGCACGCTGTTCGTTCTCTACAGATGGCATCTGTTTACAGGGCTGGCTGCCTTGCCCTGATATAACCTTAGTTGCTGGCTTGACATAAAACACCAATTCCCCCCTCCCTCATCATTCCTCCCATACCCCTATCCTTTGTAGTGCCAAATTATCCCTTGCTGGCAGCACTTTCCTACCAAAAAGCAAGCTACAACCAATGGGATGATTGGGACTCTATGTTGATGAGATTTACCTGGACATCAGTCATGAGTTTGACATCTTTCTATACATGATGTTTGTAGGAGTGTATCTTGAGAATGGAAGTCGGGTAGTCATCCAGACCTTGGGAAATCATGTCTTACATTGAGTTTTACCCAGTCATTAGAAAAAAAACTGCACTCAACTAGAATTTTACAGCTGAAACTATTACATGCAGGTCAAGAGCCCAACAAAGGAAAGAGAGGAGAGAGGCTTTATTGGAGACACGGACTCTGGCACCTTAAAAAAAACAAAAAACTCTACAGATGCAGCTGAACTTTCCAAGATTCACTCAAACAGTAGCGGAACATCTGATCAAGCTATTATATGCCCCAGATAAAGCAGAAGCTGGACTTTCATTTGATTTTATCACCATCAGTAGGTAATCTATTTTCTTTGCACCATTGCTAGACAATGTCTGGGTTGGGTGAATTATTAGAGGAGGAGGTATGAACAAAAGATGCAGGATAATATGGAGACAGTGTACACTAATTGCAAACATGACATTAAGCATGTAATGCTTTCAAGGAAAAACCCCCCCCATAATATTGCTTAATTTTCTTTGCAGTGACGCTCACAATTTTAGTACTCCTCAGGACCCCTCTTTCGAAAAATGTCAACAGAAACATATTTTTTAACTAAGACTTGCATTCCTTAAGACAATTATTTTGTGGCGCCCATTTGGTATTGCAACGAGATGTGTGATCTTGTTTGAACAGGGGCATTTAGAAAGTACCAGCTAAGCATGTTATTGGATTTTATGTCATAGAATTTCACCACCTCCATCTTTTTTTTTTTTTAGCATTCATATTTGCACCAAGACTGAACACATAAGTCTGATGTAAACTTGTTAACTTCTGTACTGTAACAATGAAAAATTCAAGCCAAAACAGATGAATACACTCTGTGAAATAATTCTTCCTATGCCCAAATAATAGAACTACTTAAAATGAAAATGATTGTCACAGTATTTACAGACACCCAGATTTTTCTCATCATTCATCTATTCACCAGTTCATTCACAGCCAACAAAAATATCCATAACAGGATTCCCACTAACAGCCATTCCACGTCACATGGAACAGGAGATGTTTAACCCTCTTAAAAATGCCATTGCTGGAGCATACCTTTAAACTGAGAAACTGCCTCATAGGGTGTAATGAAAATGAAAGCAACCCACCTAAGTGACAGATAGGGAACAGAAAAATTGATCAAGCTAGTTTCACCATCAAATGCTTTTTTAGTTCAAAAACAAAGTAGGCTGAGTCATTTCATTGAAGTCCTTTTTGTAACAAATCAAGCATGATTGGATAGACAGCAGCATATTCTTTGCCTTGTTTTTGTCGAACAACTTTGGCATAGGCTTCCAAAGCTCCCCTGCAAATAAAAAAAAAAAAGAATAATAAATCAAAACCTGTTCTCTTTCTTCTGCATGCAGCAGCTTTGTATTTGTAAATGTTATCTATCAGTAAACATATCAGCCATCATCACACACCTGTTACTTGCTTAAAGGTAGCATTATTAATGTGACCCATTATGTAGTGGGTTATGTATTTACTTTTTCGGAAACTTCATTTCAAACAAAAGAACATCTGCAGCCTTAGTTACTTAGAAACCAATAAAAGAAGCCTGCCGCTTTCAGTCCTACCTCTCACTTAAACACATTAAAATCCTGCAAAAAATGTCTCTTACTTGATTAGCTTGAGGCGGTCCACCTCACTGGGATGGCTATCAAGCCACTGGGAGTATCTACTGACTGACCAGTCAGATACCTTTAGAAGACAGAAAGCCATTTTCTGAAGCTAAAAGCATATGGTAACATTAGCTGCTGCAAGAAATGCATCACATCCTTGACCATTCTGTGACAACAATTACTGCTCCCACTTGCAACTCACTTTGTAATCTCCAGAAATGAAATAAACCATGTTGTTGGGGGTAAAAAAGGAGATAGATGAGATTTGCTTGAAGCCAAAGGCATATATGTATTTGTGTGTGTGTGTGTGTGCATGCGTGCTTATGTTTAACTTGTGGTTTTACCTGATGAGGTGACCTGAGCTCAGCTGGAGCTCTGGCAAACAGAAAATGCAACACTGTGCTGTAAGGAATGATCTCTCCAAGGGCAGGACTTTGTGCAACATGCTCTACTGTTTGAAAGAGGAGAGGCCTGAAAATAGACAATTGCTTTATTTAGTTATATATATATATACACAGAATATACATGTTCTTAAAGATGATGGGATGTTGTATTTCTGATGCATGGAAGGAAGAATCTAGTGCAGTTACATGCAAATATTTCATGACTATAGTATAAAGCATCTTTGCAAAGATATATGTGTGCACTGTTTGTGTGTGCAGACTTAGGGGTGACAAAGATGTGTGATAGAGTACCCACAAAATGCAAAAAGTCAAAAGACAAAACTGAAGATGGTGCCTATAATCAGGTGAAATTTTAAGAACCCAACCTTTAAAATGCAACTGGAATTGGTTTTAACACTGAGCTACAGAATATTTTTGGTTTGTGGCACACCACAAATCTTTCCCATTTATCACACCAAGGGTGCAAAATCAAGCGGATACCTGAAGGCACGCAGTATACGATAGTCACGCCCCAGGTCTGCAACGCGGCGGCAGAAAGGGGAGATAGCCATTTCCATCTGTGCAAAGTCTGCAGCTAGGCGCAGCTTGCCACCCTCACCAAGAGGTCTTATCAAGCTGGCATGTCGCACAAATAGTTCAACACACCTCCTTGCCACAGGCTGTATGCTGCAGAAAAGGCCAAAAGAAATACTACTTGTCCAGCATATAAATTCTTTGCAAACTAGTAGAATAACTCAAAATTCTGGTAATGTGATGTTAATCTTCTTTTTTGGTTAGTTTTTACTGATTTAAACTGACACAAGCATATGTTGATGTCACTGAAACGCAAACTGCTCATAAACCATGCTCACCAAGAAAAACAACTAGTCATTTGAAAAACAAGTAAGGTAACTGTTTAAGAGATAAAAAAGAACGAAGAAACTGCAACAGAACTTTTCAAGTATATTACATTAGCAGGAACGGAAGATACCTGAGAGAGGAAGGGTAAATAGCATCTTTACAATTTTATTATATCTTTAAGAAATATTTTTCATAATCCTGTAACCTCTTCTGCTCACTCTTTGACTCTTTGTCTTTGTCTGTGTGCTGCATTTATGTATGCCATGGTGTTACCTGTTTGATGATGCTTGTATGTCTTTGTTTCACAGTTAACTGTTTGTTTGCTCTGTAGCATTTTGTGCACAGTGCACTAAACATGACTTTTCACAGGCAAATGTCCTCTACAAAATCAGTTATTATATCAGAAGAAAACAGCTTACTTGTCCATGATGAAGTCCTGACACAAGAAATGTGAAAGATAGTCTGTCTGGCAGCGGGAGACAAAACCCTGTAATTCCTTCATGAACAAGGAGCATGGAGCATCAGCCTGGTTGCCAGTGGGAGCAGGGCTGAAAACATAAATATAGCTCCATTTTTCTTTCCTGTATTGGAATTTTTTAATAACGATAGCAGAATTCATTTTAATTCCTTAATCTTTCTCAAAAAGAAAAAAAAAATCAGTCTTCCATTCCAGTAAACCAAATAGTTTTCTGTCATGCAGACAGCCCATAAATTAGTGTAATTAAATGCTCTTAAATCCATAATTATGTTTTCCTTACAAGAGAATAATGCATAAACTATAAAAACTAAACTCTCCCGTACTGCAGACCCATCCTTTGATTTACAAACCTGCTCTGTCCCTGAAAACCATACATAAATTGAAGTATGTGTATAACGCAAAGTTGTTGATTTGTTCAGACATAGTGGTAAAAGACGTCACTGAAATTGTTCCAGAGCTATCGCTTATCATACTTTAACAAACAAATGTAAAACAGTCTAAAACACCTCTAAACTATCAATTCATGTTTAAAAAGTATTAAAAGGCTTTTTCACATATCTCTTATTTAAAGCAACTAATAGCTTTCCATAGACTGGGTGTCATGCTTGGTCAATACAACTTCTATATTCTTATTAGGTGCACTCTCTAATGCTTTCTTCAGTATTATTTCAAATTCTTTAGGTCCCAAGATAACTAATGATAATAACAACAGCACCTCAAAACAATTTGAGGATAACCTACGACTAAAGACAAGCACATTCTATGATTCTATGATCTTTCATGCTTATAGGTACCTATTTTGAAATGCATAAAAGGTTATTTGACTTGTGATTTGGCACTCAACATTGGAGCAGGAGTGTGTAAATTGCAAGGGATTGATCAACATGGTATTTTTAGTATAAGCGATGTAAGTAGGTCACAGCAAAAGCTGATAAATTGGGAAATTATAAATTATATGAAGTAACTGAGGGTGGAGGTCTGGCTGTCCACTGACACCAACCTGTGCGGACCTGTGGATGCTTTGCAGATGACTGCCAGTTTTGTCTCGAAACTTGCCTCCAAGTATGATAAAAAAAAAGGTGAACAACAACAATTATATAAAATGAGGGAAGGAGGTACTCTACAGAAGAAACTATATGCCTCATTCATTACCACATAATGAGGGGTTTGCCATACCTGGAGAAGTCCTCTTGGTGCATAGTAAGAATGATGGCCTCCAGAGCATCGTTGATGGAAGACAAAAGCAGTGTAATAGCTGTTCCCATCAGATGCACAACTTGCTGTAGAACACAAATCAAGGTTTCTGTTTTCTAACACAACTGTATTTTACACAGTTAGCAGAAGGTAGTATGTGACTGTTCTAGATATTTTTTGTATTATATGTACAACCCATGAAAACTTTGATGCTTTATACAGATCCAAAATGCACCATTCTCAGAACAATTAAACAGCCCTAACACATCACGATTAGATGGTGACAAGCAACCCTTGGGCAAATACTCTAGTCCTCTACGCATGACCAACTTTTCTGCACGCAAACATGTTCACATAACCCCATCCAACCTTATTCCCTACCTCGAGGGATGCCATCACACATTCTTTGGCTTCATCTGGAGTACTGTTCAAGCCTGCAACCAGCTGACAGAAAATAACAGCAAGTCAGCATCGTTCTGCACTCTACATTTGTAAAGGTAATACTATGAAGTAAATCTGGATTATCTTGTCAGCACCAGCCTCAGACAGACCTAATGGTTAAGGAAGGGAAAGATAAAGTAGTGTACAATGTCACAAGTCTTTTTTTCAGTGGTGTCGTATACCTCTCTCTTCCTTTCTGAAAGTCCTTTGAGTTACGCTTAATTGGTATAGCTGTGATCTGGTCTGTATACTATAATACTAAAGAAAGCCTGTACGTTCTCTCATCCATGGGCCTTGGGGAGGTCAGGTGACAACTCTGATCTAGAAACAAGTTTAGAAAATAGAATTTTAACTAGACGTTTGTGGTTTTTATTTTTGTCAGATCTCTGCTAATGCTGCAGATGGGGCATCTGAAGTTTGAAGAGAGATTCTCTCACATAACTGGTTACCAATACAGTAAGGATTGGCTATCCTGGGTTGAGATTTTGTGTTTGGCATGCTGTTCTTTCTCTGCATGAGCCTGTGTGTGATATAGTCTTAGTTGCTGGCTTGGCATAAAACTTCAATTTCATACTCACATAACTGGAGAAAAAATATGATGTTTACTTTCAAAATTGCCTGGTGGAACTGGAACAAAACATTGACTGTGGCTGCATTTCGAAGCTGTCCTTGTGTTGGGGCACCAATCACTTGGCTAGCTTCACTATCCGTACACAACTGCACATCGGTAAAAATAATACAAACTATAAACAAATTGCAATACAGCAGAAAAATCAAAAAGACGAGATGGTTGGCTGGTTTATTAGAAACTGAAGCAACTGAAAAAAACACCTGCAGGGCAGTCCTGTGAACAGGTTTTACATGTAAAGATGTGTACCCTGAGATAAGATCTAAATTCAGGATGTTACTATTTTCACTCCAAAAATGATAAGCCAACATTTTATTGTTAGCCTTTTGAGTCTTTATTTCACTTTGTTAATATAAAAGCTAGTATTTTGCTGGTATACAGCTGAAAAAAGGTGCATGAATAGAATTTCACTAACCAGCTGCTCGCTTTTGACACAGAGGAGCTGGATGGTCTTAGAAACATTTTTGGCAATGGTGACACTAAGTTTGGTGTCTACGCTGGCAACATGAAGTTCACTGTAACCAAATAATTTATATTCATAAAACATACATTGACAAATCCAATTTGAATTTGTAAGAAATACACTTTAAATTCATCATTCACTTTATATCTGACATTCAACAACCAGGTTTCCATGAACAGAATGAGCAGCATATAATAACAAACTCACCTAGATATAGTCTTTATGATAGTCTCCACTTCCTCTGATGTGGGTGGATCACAGGTATTTGAAGTGTACACCAAGTTAATGGGATCGAATAGTCGAGAAAGAGAGCGGGAGAGGTATGCATTCTCAAAGTCACCAAGTGTGTCACGTAATGCCTTCTCTGAACTGCAATACAATTCAGAAAGACCCGAAAATATATAAGGTGTATTCAGAAAATAACAATCAAATACTCCTTAGTTTTACTTCACTCTGCCTACGAGAAAAATTTCGTAGAAAGTATAAGTCAGTCATTCGTCTGTAGATTCGTATCAGTCGTTGCAGGGATCACATAGACACAGGAGCTGACAAGGCCTGCCACTCATGCCTGTCCTGGGTGATAGTGGTCAAGTCCTACACAGGATGACCAGTCCAGTCATTTGTTCATAAGCCAGTTCTTCCTTTGCCACCGTGGCACTGATCACCCTCCATGCTAGCTTGACGGACAGTCTTTGACAAAATGTCATGCTGGGTCACATGACCAGACCAGACCAGCTTATGCCACTTAACTGTTGCAAGTAGTTTAATGTAGTTTTCAGTTAATGGAATCCATAAAAGTAGACGTAGATTTAGAAACGCATTTAAACGAATTACAGCTTCCTACAATCTTGTGCAGTGGAACACAGTTTCTGCTTCCTATTCCTCAGAATAAATCATGTCAGCAGATGGAAATAAAAGTCATATTTTACAATGTTCCTCAAAATTATAAGACCCTGGTTGGTCTGAAGGTTATTTTTTTATGCACTGATAATTTTTGTTTGTATTCTTTTATTTCTGTATCTCAGTCAGACAGGATGTCACCGACCCAGTTAGCTTTTATCTTTTTTTTTCTTTTTTTTCGCCATTTGTTGTAGCCCTTACAAAACATCCCCATTGAAGCAACCTTTAATCTCCCACTGTCCCCACCCTTGTTTTTTTTTTACCTTTTTATATAACCTAGTTACTATGGGTTTCTAGGTCAGGCAGAGAGGGATGGGGGGGCTGCACACATGCACACACACACATACTTGCACACATACACACTGTGGTGGTCTCCAGGGGCTTTGGACTTGAATGGCTGGTGAACAAATTAAATCAGGCCTACCGGTCAAGACTAGGGTGACAGGATGCGACCATATGATAAGATAGTAAGTAACGCAAGAGGTTCTGGAAAATACATTAGTAGTTGGGGTTGGATTTGTAAAGCATTCTTTCTTGATATTTTTGGAATGTATGGTGATAGTGTAGTTCCTGAGTGTGAGTGTTAGTGAGTGTTAGATCTCTGTGGTCCTGTGAATTTGCTTCCTTCTCCACTATTCTGTGAAGGAACAAAGCATATTCTTCCAATTTGTACAACTTCTGTGAAGGAACAAACAAAATATCTTCTTACTATTTGTGTTGTGTGAATTTTTGCACAACAAGGCCCCTTGTGTAACCATGAAAACACAACCACTCATTCATTCCCACCTCAACAACCAGCCACATAATGAGCACTACACATTACCCTTTGACTCAACATTTACTCACTCATAAGCATAGCTTGTCTTGTCACTAGGTATAAAGATGTCCTCTTCTTTTGTGGTCTCCTCCAGAGACAGCAGATCTGAGGCACCAGAACTTGCCGTGACATTGACTGTGAGAGAAAATTGCTGTAGGCGGCGCCATAGATCACTATACAGGCGAAGCAGTTTTGGATACTCTCCTTCAAATGCCTGCTTCAAAAATGAAGATGCTGGAGGATAAACAAAACAAAAACAAAAAAATGAAATCCAAAACTGTAGAGTTTAAATGATAGGGAGGGAACAGGCTAATGAGTTATCTGAATTTTTTTATTATTTTCCTCTATGTCACTATCATCTCATTCAAGATTTTCTGGAGCTCATTCCAACACATCTAATCTCTGAAGTATGGAAGACAATGAGATGATCTGCTGGAAAAGAAAAACATAAGGAATGGAACCTGACGGTTTGAGTCATAGTTTCTATTTTCGGTCACCAGTTACCTACTTTCCAGAAGATATAGCATTAGAATCTTTTTTAATCATGCTGAAAACTTGTGTGATGCAGATGTTTCATATTTTCTTAACTTACAATTTTTACAGTAAGAGGTTTTTTTTGGAAGCTGATTTTATGTATGCTCCTTAGATCACAAATTAGAATAAAAAATCTCACATTCTGAAGCATCTCGGAATTCCTGGGTCAACATCTTTGTGACATTCTCCCAAAACTCTTGAGTAATATTTAGGTGCCCTGGACTATGCTGCAGGAAACACAGAAATGTCATCCTTCAAAAAATGACTTTGTCTAAAACTCTCATCTGGTAAGACTCAAAGAAACTTACAATCAACATTTTATGCTAGCTATTTTTCATTATATAAAACAATGAAAAATATAAGACCAGCTGATATTTGCTGCAAAATATCACAAGCAGAAGTTCAGTAGGGTGAGACCAGCTGGCATACTAAAGAAATTACTGATGTTCGTTACCTTTGTCAGCTCATCAATAAAGCAGACATGGGTCACAGGATCTCGTTTCTTGGTCAAAACTTTCTGCAAGTGTTGAATCTGAGAAAGACAAATTCTTCATTTTCTTCTCTTAGAAGAAGTGAAAAAAAAATGAGAGAAAATTAACCAATCTCACAAATTTAAGCATATTTATGGACTCCATATTCTCTCACATGAACACTTCCAATGCATGTGCTTTGATTAATATTTTAACACACAAACATATGATTAAAAGGCCAATATATCCAGCAGGTAACTTCTAAATAATACATTAATAAATGAATAAAGACTGTTATGCTTGAAAAATATAGAAACAGGTTCCTAAAGACATGATACAGGCTTTTAAAGAATGCAAGCGCAAAAAGGAAAACCTGAGCACAAGCAGAATAAATGCTGTCCATTAGTTTTTCCATGTTTGTCCACAAACTTGCCCTTAAAGCTGCTGTATTACCAGGCACGGGCATAGCTGCTCTTCCAGGACCTCCTGTAGGCAGCCAAGAAAAATGCCCTCCCCTTTTAAAAAATTTTGTGTCACCTGTGTTTAACAGTTAACCTTCTATATCACAAGTGAAAAATAAAATAAAATAAAACCTAAATAGTGACTTTTATGCTCTACTGACACAAATGGCTATGGATGCATAATGAGATTACTGCTCTGCTTTGATGTTCAATTTAACCAGGACCCACATCTGAATCTTTGATCTGTATGAAATTCTCAAGAACATCAATTCTGAACTAGAAACAAATCTGTTGTCAGATGCATTCTTGTGGAAAGCAAGACTGCACAGGAGGAAATTTATTTTGTAGAGAATTCTGAAATGAGAATTCTTTTTCAGAATTAAGTCTAAAGACACATGGCTTTGTGATCTCTTATTATATGTGAAATATCTTATGACCTTTTGAAGTACCCAGAGACTGCTGCTGGGTCAATGCTGTCACATCCATGCAGCTGCGGATGCTACGGTGCAAATTTTTATAACAGCTCTCCACAACTCGCTCCACAACGGTGGCAAGAACACCCAGATTATGAAACACTTGTAGAGAGGTGGCTACCTGTGTCTGGTTCTGAAATAAGAAATAATAGTCTATGGTATGGATTGTCTTTTTGATGTTGTCAATGAAACACTTGTGTAATCTGTTATAGATTAAATACCTCCCATATAACAATATTATTAATAATGACATACTATTCGGTCAAAAATCTGGCCATAGGAGAGAGCGAATTGTTGGGATTTTAACAAATCTCTATTATTAACTAAATATAATACAGACATAGCAGCTATTGTTCATTAAAATGGAAAATCAGTCAAGGTTTACATCTGATGCTTACAAAGATTCATTTATAGTGCTGCAAACATTTTTTCATCATTGTACAATAGATCATCTACATAAACTTAACTCAACGAAACTGATTTATATCACACTAGCTTTTTACTGTTAGATGAAATCTTACCATAAAACCCAGAAAATCTGCATGTGACAAAAAGATTCCTTTTCTGCACAGGTGAGCAATAATGTGCAGTTTTCACACCAACTGTTTTTTCACATCATATTTATTAAAATCATACCAGCATAGCAATTTTTTGCTTCAGAAGCACACGAAAAAAGACAAATTTGTATAAGGTCAAAGGTTATTTAGCAAAAGAATATACACATTGTTGAAGGTCAGGTGAATGGCAAATGTAAGCCAGATTCAAGAAAACAACCTGACCTGTGGTAAGTCCAACAAAAAATCCCAATTGCAAGCACACAAAGCAGACATACACTCCATTTCTTGTCCAAGGCAAGCATAATACTACCTGTGTTTCCATGCCCTGCTCTAGCATCTTCTGTGCCTGCATCTCTATATCTTTGCGGGCTTGTTTTATAAAACGGCGGTCTGTCTCAATCACCTCCACACCAGACAGGTCCACTCCCTCACAAACATAGTCTAAACAACAGTGACACTTAGTCAAGAATTCTTTCCAAAGATCAAAATCCAACTGCAAAAACTAATATTAAATAATAAAGAAGTATTTAAAGACTTCATACGAATGTGAACCATATACAGAAGTCATCTCGTTTTGCTGTAAAGCATTGTCTGAGGATAAAAATTGGATTACGAGTTGACTCTTGTATCAGGTACACTACCAGTTAACTTCCCCACCAGTATTTATGGTTTTAACCAACCTTATTCTCTAAAAAAATGTTGATGTTTCAGTGTTTACAAAGGATCTTACCTAACTCATTCAGGCTCTGGGCAGCTTTGGTGATCTCCCTTGCACCTCCTTGTAGCTGAGTTCGCAAACGTTTTGTTAAATACATAATGCGAATTATTCTTCGTAGCAGATCACATGTTTCCTGCAAAGGTAACTGACATATAACTAAAGTTCTTTTTACTTATATTACATCAAGATGATGTTCTAGTTTTAGGCCATTCCTTACTGTGGTTGCTCATTTCCACCCATCTTCTAAACTTAATGGTACACTGTAGATTAGCAATTCTAACATAAAGGTCAAAGGACACTTAAAAATGATAACAGTTTTATTCTTGAATAACTTTTGATGACCTCACTATGCAAGTTTTATATTGATTGTTCTATATCATGACTCCACAAACCTTTTCACCTATCTGATGTAAAAGCTCTGTTCTTCTATGACACGTCATTTGCCAGATATAAAACTGAAAATTAAACATATGCAAGAATTATACTTGCATGTAGATGTCTGAGCTGCGTTGTTCTTGCCAAAATCTTTGTATATGGTTCCGAAACCTTTGCTCTGATTCTAAGAAAAATAAATAAAGAATAATAATAACAATAATAAAAATATTTGTCTAGGGCATTTTATTGCCCACAGCAAACTTGATGAGCTTTGACATAATCAACTTGTTTAACAGTTTCCGTATCATACACACACACACACATAGATGCCTTCACAAAAAACACACACCATGCATACGAGGAGCGGAGGGCGTGAAAAGAGAAAAACTACCAGCTTTTTCAAAAGTATTCCAAGAAAAGGTGGGTCTTAAAGCCAGACTTGAAAGAAAAAAATGGTACTTATATGGATTACAATAATAAATAATAATAAGTAAATTTGTATAGCTCAATATCTAGGCCAATAGGCAATCTCACTGTGCTGAACAGGATCCCAAAATACTGTAGTCACAAAGATGTAGAATGGAGAACAATGCAAAGACTTGCTGCATCTGGTAGTAAAGGGTGATAACTGCAGATTTAAGGGTGATGACTCCAGAAAACAACAGTTAGGGTGACCAGGAGAATATTAAGAAATGTTATGATAGTAAAATAATGACATACTAATCAGTCTTCATCAAAATTGATAGTGGTAAAGCATTCCAAAGACTGGGGTCAATGAAGGAAAAATAAAAAGCAGTGGCTGAACAGCTCCTGTCTGATACATGGCACATGCAGGAGGTTGGCATGAGCATATTGGAAAGACCGAATGGGCTCATAAGGTGTTCATAACTAAGACAGATAACCCGAGGCAAGGCTGTGGCGCCAATGATTACAAAGTAAGGCAACCTGGTAGTCAATGTGGGCACAGATAGGCAAGCCAGTGCCACTCACGTAAATTTGGTGTCACAGGATTGGGTTTGCACTTATGTAAGATGATGTGGGCAGTATGGTTTTGGGCTCCTTGAATCTCAGATTGTTGGAAATCTTAACAAACAGGGAGTTAAAATAGTGACAATAAAAAGCACAAACACATAAGTTTTATGGAGGAAGAAACTGTTGATAAAAGTCTTATATGGTTAATTCTGCGAAACTCTAGAAAAATTGACTTAAAAACTGCATTTATGTGGTTCTCTAGTGAAAACGGTGTGTCAATGGTCGCACTAAGATTTCTGGAAGAGTGGGATTCGTGCACAATATTATTTCTTAAACTCATCACGATCATAGAAAATGTCTTATAATTAAGAGGGCTTCTTACCTGTCCATTGCTGACAACAGTGACTGTGTTCTAGTCTGCATCATCTGAAGTACACCTGAATAATTAATAAAATTAGTTGAAGAAAAATATGTTTCCTTGTGTAGCACATTAAACATTCACAAACATGCATTTTTCACAAACATGCATTTTCTCAGAAAAATGAATACCCACCTTCCAAAGTTTCAACACTAGTTGCCTGAGAGAGGAGATCTTCATGATGATCAACTATCTGTAGCCAGAAAATGTCTTGAAATCATGCATCCAGCAAGCAAATTTTAAAGCAAGACATTTATAAATTTATAAATATATGTATATATAATACACCCCTAGAATCATAAAGTAAGCAAAAGTTAAAAAAAACTAATGAAAATTAGATATCATTAATTTTGTGTAGTCTAATAAAATTACTTATCTTACCTGAGAATGGATCTCTTTATCAAGGAGTGAAATGCCTTCAGCGAGTTTGCCAAGTTGCTGTGAAATAGCCATGCCCTGAATGACTTTGTTGGCATGCTCTTTGACATCAAAGCCTTCATTAAGAAACTGTTTGAACAGATCTGCATAGGAAACAAATATATACTTGGTTTTAGTGAAACAAGTCACCAAGTGCCTTCAAATCCCACAATGAGGGTCTAGGGGAGTAGTGGAGAGGGAGAGGGGGGTTTGTGTTTTACACTGAGCCAGCAACTAAGGCTATGTCAAGGCAAAGCAACCAGACTTGCAAACAGATACCACATGCAGAGAAAGAACAGCGTGCCCGAGATGAGATCTGAACCCATGGCATCCAATATTCACTGTATTGGTACTAGGGATAAACATTGGGCCACCGGACTGCTTCTGGAGAAGTGGAGGAGATATGACGAAAATTCGATCTGATAGATAAGCCTCCCTACAGTAATTAAAGACATTAAATATTTCACTTCATCTGAACATGAAGCAATCCAGGAGACTTCAAATATTCAGAGGTGTGAAAGCTAAACATACTGTGTTTACGTTGACAATTATTGGTTTCACAGAGTTGTCTTTTCAATATTCTGCAAGCAAATTAACATTTTTGCGTATTATATTGATTGGTTGAATTAGTGATTAGTTGGATTGAAAAGGAAAGTTCTTCAATTTTATACTGAATAAGGACTATGAAAAATGTAGTGATGAGGGATTCCTGATTCGATGGACACCCGTGAACACGGGCATAGGAGCCGAAATACACTGCAAGATCCCTCGACATTGTAAGAAAGTTCCACTGATATAGTAAGAAATTTTCAAGGTACCGGAGAAATTTTGACCCACACTAATGTGTCCCATCAACGCTCGAGTAGGCCGTATTCATGGGCTGTTATATTACTACAATTACTACAATGCTCGTACTAGTCATAAGCCAGGTAATTTAGTAAACAGCAACTGAATGCTTGAAAACGATTACTTGTTTTACCCACGAACAACTACTTGAGTAAAACATACACAACCGGCAGAACTTCGATATAGAGTAACTCGCTGCCTCATAGGTTGGTCTATGCTATTTTGTCAGAGGTTTGGGGTTAGGGTTAGTGATAGCGTTAGGCGTAGGGTTAGGATTTGGGTTAGGGTTAGTGTTAGTTTATTATGTACATTTTGGGCAATTGAGTGGAGCGAGCAGACGACAAATACCGCGAGTTACTCTATATCGCATCTGTGCCCAAAACTCTTCCCCCAAATTTCAATCGTGCATATGAAATATATGAAGTCTGAGGAATATTTTCAAATACCATCATTGTTTATAAGCTGCCACACGTCGTTGTCGGCCATGTTGCTTCCGGATAGCTCTTCAGAAGTGGTGGTAAGAATTTACTTCTAGCAAAGTCAGAATTCGATTATTTAAAAACTTTGTTTTAAAACCGTACATTTTACCTTTTCTTAAAGATTTAGTCGCTTCACCACTTCACTATTTCAGTCATAACTTCAAAAACAATAAGTATTTTAAATTAATTTTTGTTTTTTCATACTATATTTTAAGAAATAAATTTATTTTTTAATATAATCGAGCTCGATAAAGTATCAATGTTAAGGGTTAAGGCTCATATTGCTTTGTTCTCATGAAGTAAAGACGGCCAAGGTAAGAGTGTAAGTTGAAGGTCGGAAGAAGCATGGTGATGTTTGTAGTTGAGAGCCTTTCGTTTGCTTCTATTCATTATGCCAACCAAAAAGCCGACCAACAGCAACAGATTTACGCAAAAAGTGTAACTCAAACAGACACTGGTGCTGCTGAATGCCAAACTTAAGTTTTCGTGCTGGCGCTGCACAGACATTATGATGAATGGAAGTTCAGTGGTCAGCTACAACGAGCACAAATGGATTAAACCCATGGACTTGTTTAATAATAGCCAGCCTGTGAAGATATGTGCACCAATGGTGAGATACTCCAAGTAAGTGCTCGGTGAAACCTGATCGAGGTGAAAGTTTAGCTACTAACGCAGAATTTATGACGTGCAAAGTCAGCTGAGGCAGTAGAAAATCTGATTAATTCTTTTGCTATCACTCATCAGCCCACATACTGGTGATCCAAGAATTCAGCAGCTAGGACTAGAAATGACTCTAGATCAGCTACACGACACAGGTTTACAGCACTGACAAGTTAGAACTAAGGCTAGTAATGCATTTTAAACTGATGCGCTCAAGGTTGTAAGGATCAGGATCACAATTTACCTAAATTTGAGTATTATTATTATTTAATCACATGAGAATAACTTTATCCTGTCTTAAAATGCTTTGTATGCAGGCTCCCATTTAGGATGCTGGTTCGCAGATATGAATGTGATATTGCCTACACACCAATGATAATTTCAAACTGCTTTGTAAAGTCTGTCAAAGCTCGTGACAATGACTTTACTACTTGTCCAGGTACAAAGTGACATTCTCATTTAAACAGTAGCCTATAGATTCAAGATATATTTTAATACCAGTTTCCATAAAATCTTTTTTAATAGAAATAGGTGCATGTAGATACTGATGGATGACATGGTGATCACTCAAACCTAAATGTTTGGAGTTTACTGTTCAATATAAAGATAACATTGTTTTCCAACAAGTTGATTCCCATTTGTCCTTTAGGCCCCTATATTTAATTGTTCTGAATAAACTTATGACTTCCTGCTGTCAATCTCTCAGTCTGTATAATCTGTGGACTAGTAAACTCTTCTTATTTTATGACATAGAGTAATCTCAAAATTTATGGACTGAGAAATAAAAATATAATGGTGAGTACAGAAATCTCTGCAAAAGATTGTGTAAGAGGTAATTGTTGATAGGATTTATTAATACAACATATTTGTTTATTTTACAGGTGACAGACCCTTAATAGTTCAGTTTGCTGCAAACAACTCTCAAGACTTTGCAGATGCAGCAGAGATTGTTGCTCCGTACGTAATTGTGTTCTACATTGAGATGCAGTTAGTTACTTCTGTGAAGTACTTTTGTATGTAAAGAAAAACAATAAAATGTGATGGTGCAAACAGAGAAGACAAAGGCAAGAATTAATTCCTCTGGAACAAAATGCATTTCTTTTATCGTTTACTGCTTAATAATAATAATAGGATTTCTGTGGCACATTTCCCCGTACAGAGGTGAGCTCATTGTGCTTTACAAGAGACAGAGAGCAGAATGGGAAGAGACCAGATAAAAATGGACATCACAATCAGGCAGGCATATATATGCTTACATGTTCAATGCCAAGAACATGTAGATAAGAGTATGGAGAGAAAGGACAGTCATAGTAGATTATAGTATTTCCAAAAGAGATAGGTTTTATGTCCAGAGTGTAGCATCCCTGCTGAATGGAGAGATAGGTAGGGCATTCCAAATACTGGGGCCAGAGAATGAGCAGCAGCCAAATTCTGTGTATGTTAGATAATTTTTAATTTTCATGCCTCAACTTCCCATGCAATACTTGTTGAAAGAAGTTGAATAATTGTTATTTACATATTTAGTAGACCATAGCTGCAATTCTGAATTTTTGTTTTTACTTGTCATTATATATCCATGCACATAAATAGTTTACATTTCCACATATACCTATATACATATATACTTGCCTGTGTGCATAACAGGTTTTCAGATGGAGTTGACCTAAACTGTGGATGCCCACAAAGGTTTGTTGCTTACATTGTCATAGTATTTTATTGAAATTTGTTGTTTTTAATTTTCTTTCATGCTTGTTATATATATTATTATATGTAAACTACTTCAAAAACTGAAGGCAATGCATTTGAAAAGGAGTTAAACATTTGAAACAGTATTGATGGTTGATCTACTGAACGTATATGACATGTCAGTAACAAGGCATGAAATTATTGTGCTATTTGTTCCTCAGATGGGCCATGGCTGAAGGTTACGGATCTTGCTTGCTCAATAAACCCGAATTGCTCTCTGAAATGATCCAACAAAGTAGAAACAGAATTAAGCAGGATGATTTTACAGTCTCCATCAAGATACGAATACATGATGATATCAGGTGGGCATCATGAGAAATATTACTCACTTCCTATTTAAATAATTTTCACTCCATATACTATTCAGCAGTTCATGACAGAATCATTTAAAGAATTATTTTACATGCAGAAAGACGGTGGAATTGTGCCAACGAGCGGAAAAGAGTGGAGCTTCCTGGATAACAGTCCATGGTCGCACAAAAGAACAGCGTTGTCAGCCAGTTAACTATGATGCTATCCGCATCATTAAAGATAGTGTAGGGATCCCGGTTGTTGCTAATGGAGATATACGCAGTAATCCAGATGTTGACAACGTGAGGAAAATAACCGGAGTTGATGGTGAGCATGTACATTAGAAGCAGCAAAGTAGTTTTATAAATTCAATAAAGGAAATGTATTCTTAAAAATGCTAGAAACAAAAACAGTTTAATTTGGCATTTGTAAGTCCTGTAACAGAATGGCACCAGCATCTTCTATTTTATTCCATGTCTTTTTGGGGGGACGAAAGCAGTAATGCAATAAATCATGTGTATTTATAGTCTCTCCTTCAAGCAACGGATAGCAAGTGAACTATATTTAAAAAAATTTTTTTTACAAACAGGCATTATGGCAGCGAGAGGCTTGCTGGCCAACCCTGCTATGTATGCAGGTTACCAGGAAACACCTTGGCATTGTGTAAGAGATTGGGTAAGGGCTGTTTTTTGTGTTTCATAGTTGCTGGTAATTAGACTCACATTTCTGCTCCACTTCTCCCTGCAGCATCAAAGGGTTTACAGTTTTTGACAAAGAATTAAATGTATATCAATAACAAGGTAAATGCTGAACATTTTTGCATCAACAGCTGAATGACACTAAGGTCATAACTTGTACCTGGATATTTATTTCGTCTAAAAAAAATCAATGTTATAATTAAACCTCCCTAATTATACTCCTTTAGTGATCTTCCCTGACAATCGAAAGCAAGATATTGTCATTTGAAAATACTGCATCATGGTTAAAGGTGTAGCAGGGTGTTTGCTTTGTAATGACTGAGTAGAGCTCAGTGCAAGATGCTGTTTCTCACAGAACACTCCTCCTTTCTGATATTCTTATAATGCACGCCTACATACATCACCACAAACAGAAAGCTACATCATGTCCACAGATACACCTAATTAACATGTGGTTCAGCTGTCCCATCGGCTGTAACCTAGACATTGTGACCATATCTGTGTACAATCCTCATGTCTGTGTTGCTGACCTTTTTCTATTTTTAGCCATGTTTGTAGGTGTGTTATCTCGAGAACAGGAGAAGGTGGTGTGCGCTCTAATTTTGGGAAATTGCACTAAGCTGTACACAGTCATTAGAAAGAAATTGCTTCCCTCTAGACTTTTCCTGAGCACTGTTGATTTTTAATAGGAGAGGGGAGATTTGTTGATGTATTTTGCAGTTGTACATGTACTTGCTCTGTGTGTATGTGTGAGACTTGTGTATGTGAATCTGATTTTGTTTAAAAAATCCAACAGGTAAAAATTGCGCTATCTTTGGGGACACCTTTTCAATGTTTCCATCATCACCTCATTTACATGTTGGAAAAAATAATGGGCCGTGCAGAGAGACGTGTTTTCAACAGCCTGGCCAGCACATCAGCAGTTATTGAATTCCTCAGGGACAATTATGGCTTTTAATTCTGAAAATAGTGTGTTATTGAAGACAGGCAGCAAAGATTTGTGTTTTTTTCTGTACTTGTCATCTGTGATAGTCCTTCGAAACTATTGTAACGGCAGCTAAATTAACAATTTCAGGGAATGAGTAGTGACCATAGCATCTTTTTTATGGCATATTACATATATCATGATTAGTTATTGATGTTATGTTTTACTTTGTACAGAGATGAGGATATTAATGTACACACTGCATACATAAGGAATTGACAAAATTTGGGGGTGTAAACATGTTTCAATTGATTAAATTCAATGAGCTATAATAAACATGATATTTCACAAGTTGTGTGAGGTAAAGAGGTATGTTTGCATGCATGTGAGCATGTGTTACAGATAAATTGATCTTCTTTTAAACTTGTCATCTTGAAATAAAACATTTTGCTTACGCAATTGTTTATATAGTTTCATCATGAATATGCATATTTCTGAAATGCATAAACATAGTATTTGCTGTCAGCTGTTCCAACATATTTACTTAAAGACAAAATTACCTCAAACAAATGCATGTGAAAGTGGAAGCAAGAAGAATGTCATATATCAAAAGAAATTATGAATCATGGAAATATGAAGCACTAATTTTCAGGTTATGGTTAACTTTTACACATATAAAAGTAAACAAAGTAAAAAAAGGGACATAACAGCTGGATGTTTTCAGACAAATGTTTTGTGTAGCTAGTTGATGACAGCATTTATTTGTTAAATAGAAAATATTTCATCTTTTTTGTGTGTCCAGAGAAATTGCTTGATCTAATGGTAAATAAAGTCAAATGCTGTAAAATTACACCTACCTATGCATGTGTTTATGTTTGAGCTGCAAAGCTTGTTGTAAGCAGTAGAACCCACAGAGAGATAGCCAAAATATGCACAACATCTGTGTAACAGGACTAGGTTTCCTTTGTCAGGCTGATGTAATGAGTTTTTAAAATACTGAGAATCTTTTCCATTACTGTCAACACTAAAGACGGTCACAGCGTTTGCAGAAAAGTGTTATTTTTGTTCTGGTATTGTGAGACTGTGTGTAGTCTGAATTTACTTTCCAGTTTCTTGCCATCTGTGTCCTTACAGCTATCTACTTAGGAATGGACTTATTTCCTCTCCATAGAGGAAATATATAGGACTCAGTTCGCAAGTAGTTTATTGAAGGCGATACTTACAGTTGAAAATTTTGAGCTTTGATTGCTGGCTGGGAGCGAAAAACGTTGGTATGCTGAAATGTATGGTACCTTAGCAATCATTAGTACGTAAAAAAAAAAGAAAAAAAGAGAGAGAGCTGATATGATTGGAAAAACCAGCAGCGACGGCTACTAGAATTTGATAACGATAAAAAAAAACAAAGTGTCAGTCAATTTAATTAAACCTAGGAGTGCAGATACATATGAAACACTTGGGTCCGAGGAATTCCGCCTGTCTGTTCACTGTTCACCGTGTTACAAACCTTGATTACCATGCGCTGAGTAGGTCATCGTGGCCTACGAGAAAACGAAACTAGGATCTACGCATCTGACCGCGATAAAGTATTTCCGGGGCGACGTATCACATGCTCCAATGTTTTGTTTTAAGAAAACGGTGAACGTTCTTTGGATAAAAAGGATTTAGTTAACAAGAGGAGGAACAGCAGTTTAAGCAGCAAGAACCGAAACGAAGAGATGCAGGTATCTTTGCTATTTGAATACATGCCAACACGATCATTGTTGGTGATAATCTCACAATGCTTTTAACCCGCGAACTCATCTAAAGTCGAGTGTTTAGACATGTTGGAGAGATATTTTCATGCCTGCTTATTTCGTGTTCGTTCTCAAATTCTGAGGTGTAATTAATTGCTCAATAATGGTTATCAGTAACAGAGTGATGAAGGAGGATGCTCGGTGGGGTGCGGGCAAACTCTATGCTGATAGTGAACGACAAAGCAACACAACATTTTTGAGGGGGACGGCTGCCCCCCTTGCCCTCCCCCGCCCGGTTCAAACGCCACTGTAACACTGCGGGCAAAGACCCTGTCTTGTACACTCTATTCTACGTCTGCCATAAAGAGCAAATGTTTACAATGTTGTAATTTGAGAGAGCAGCTTACAAGAGAGTGAAAAACAGGGAGGGAGGGGGAAAAGTAGGCCTAAGTAAATAATGTGGCAGCTGAACCTACACAGCTTTTACTAGTCCCCTTTACTACAAACCACTCACCCCTTCCTACCCATGAATGTTGTGTGATGACACACGAGGGATGCCAGACGCCCCAGCTAATGTGCGTCGTGTGTGTTTTTGTGTATGTTTGTGTGTTATTGTATTAATGTTAATTGTTATTAAAGTAATGGCTTATGCCAAAATATTATCACTATTACTTAGCCATTACTTTTTATGCTGTTTCATGAAAACTAAGCACAAAACTTTTGTTTTAGAATTAGAATGTGCATAATAAAAGCTCATACATTGTTTATTGTTATGAAGTCCAATATCAAAACAGTCCTGATTAAGTACTGCATCTTGCATATTCCAGTGCTTTACCAGTTTCACATTTTTCCTATTCATTTATAGACTTAGTTCATGTTTCCCATGGTGTCATCCGTTTGCTGATGCGTATACTTTTTGTATGGTTGACTGATAGTTCATTTGTAGTCTTTTGTGTGCTGGTAAGAAGCACTTTACTAATTTATTTATTATTATTATTATTATTATTTAGACATACATGCTGAAGAAACCATTTTGTAAAGCTGTTATAAGAATATGTGCAAGCTAAAATGACTCGACCCGTTATCTTTGACTGGAGAAAAGTTGGGTGAATTTATTTTACTTTGTGAGCAGATCATGTAGAGGATATAATTAGATAGGAGGAAATATGACCTGTTTTTATATGTTGGTATCTGTAGCTATAGCTACAGAAATGCTTCTTGGGAAGACTAGCACATGAAGAAGAGAAGTGGAGACCTGCACAATGCAACAAGTAGAAGAGTGGTTTGTTTATGCATAGTCATGTTTAAAAATAAGAGGTAACACATGCTGATAAGTACATAGCTGACTTCATAATGTATCACTCAAGGCCCAGATAACACAAGAGGAAGCCACAGGAGTATATGCTTTAACTAATCAATTTTATATCACAAGACGGTGATTAATTTAGAACTCATCATCATGTACTCTGTTTGACGCAGTTATATTTTATCGGAAGCTGATTGCTGTTTCCTCAAGAACAATGTAGGCACCACAAATGATTGTGATTCTTCAGGCAGATACTGTGTATGGTAGTGTTTGTGTTTGCTGGTGCTGAAAATCAGAATCAGATGAAAACAACATTGGGGCATTTACTTATGCAGAAGGAATAATTCAGAATTGACCAATTTTCTTGAACAAATGCATGCCCAGTCAGGTTAGTTACATTTTGCCTTTTGCATGCTTGACCTTTACTGTAGAAGTCAGGTTGTGAGGGTAAAGTTGTCATAAAAGGATGCAGTTTGTAGTTCATATTGCTGATTTTTATTGCTGGTACTGTTTCTTTTATGCTCCGGATGTCAGGTTGGAATATATAACTCTCTAAATTGGTGAAAGAGGTGCACACACACACACACACACACACTCTCTCTCTCTTTCACACACACACACACACACACACACACACACACACACAAACTTGTGTGCATCCACATACACCTTTGCACATATTCATTGCATACATACATACCTATGCATATTCATTCACTCAGATGCACACAAGCATGCAAAGACACCCTCTCTTCCCATGCATGTATAATTAGATCAGCATGACTGGTGTACATTGTGTTGCTGTTGTCATGCATTAAAATCACATGGCCTTGTTCCAGTCTGAACAATTGCAACTCTGCCAACTTTCTTGGACTAGGACAAGCTGCTGCTCACTTACATGTCATCTTTCTGTCATTCATAAAAAGCTTCACATTGTTTTATTTTGTGGTTCTCTCTGTTCAAAATTTCTTGCTCCTCTCTCTGTATATTTTATTTATTATTTTTCTTTATGCATTTGAGTCAGGGTTAAAAAAAAATTCTTATTCCAGTTTCTTTTTTCTACCAATGTGGTGCTGGAAGTTTCTGCTCTTTACTCCTCCAGCCCCTCCCCTACCAACCCTCCATCCCTTTTACTGTATGCATTGTCTTCTTGAATTCTTGCTTTTTTTCATTTCCCTCCTCACATTTCTTGTTGCCCATTGCCAGTGTGTTTTAAACCACCTAATATTATTACACCTTTTTTGCAGTGTTTTTATGTTGGTAGTATTGTGTATATGTTTTCATGGAGAATCTTTAAATGTTTTATGTTGTGTAATGAAAATAAGAATTTGAGATGAATGTTAAATAATAGTGTTAGATCTGAAGGTAAAGAAAGTTCATTTGATCACATGACAACGGAATGTGATAACAGATTCTTGGTTTAGGAAGGTTTGAATCTACCCATACTGAAGTGGATCAATATTTTAACCTTTGACAGAGATAAGCACTTATAATCTCAGGTCATGAGTCAATCTCTTAAGCACACTACATTATACACACATACAAGATTTAAGATTCTTTATTGATCTGTCACCCTCTAAGGGGTATTGAGATATTAAAATATATATATATACACACACATTCACCCACACACACACACACACACTTTTCACTGGTTGGTTTGTAACAGTTAATATATTACAAACTAATTTTCTGTATCAATCAATCAATCAATCAATCCTCTTCGTGCTATTTGCACATAAGGCCTCAACCAGAGCCCGCCACTGATGTCAATCGGCTGAAACCCGCTACAGGCGACCAATTTTCTGTATCACTCACTCCTTTTTTTTTCTAGCATTTATCTGCATATGTAATCAAATCAATCAAACCAAATAAATCAAAGCATATAAAAACGTGAGAACTAAGGATAAACTTTTGTCATGTGATGTTTCTCCCCCTCATTCTTAACTAAGTCACAGATGCATACACATACCCACTCATTTCCTTATATATATATATATATGTATAATCTTTCTCACTCTCAAACACAATTCTTCTAAGTCACCATCCTCGGTAATAACTTTACAAATCGAGCTAATCTAGTGAGAGTCTTTTTATTTATTGAAGTTAATAATGAATGGAACTTATAAGCATTTGATTTGTGGGTGTAGTAAGGTGATACATTATTTTTACGTTGGTCAGGAAATTTTGTACAGTTAAATAGATAATGAAATTCATCCCCTACATCATTAGTGTTACAGAGTCTACAATGCCTTTCATTTGTAGGGATCTCAGTTTGCCCACACACACACACATTCACTCTTTCAGTCACTCACAAACACACATGCACTCATAGTACCAAAGATTGCAATGATCTTTAGCAGGTAAGTACTGAAAAGATCCAACTTTAAAGAATGATTTACATAATTTTATTTGTGTCTGCATGTGATGAGCAATAGGGTTTGTTTAAATTTGCCTCAAGGCTTTGAAATACTGCAGTCTTCATTGTATGTGATCATATATGCAGATCCTATATAAGCCTTACTTCTGTCTGTTCTGAGAAACACAGAACATTGCATTACTTCTTGTTTGTTTCCGTCACATTTTTTTAATTGTGATACTGATAGGTATGGTACCAATATTTAAGGACAGCTGCTGTGACAGATTGTAACCATTAACAATACTTCATTGCTTCATTTCATTATTGCAAGTTCCACTTAAGGAATGATAAAGACCAGATGAGAAGCAAATGTGCTGAGAGATTTTAGTGGGCCTTGGAGAAGTTTGTCAGATGCCATGGAAATTATTGAGCAAGTGGACAGTGGCCGGTGGTCACCTAAGCCTGGGGAGCCTAGTCATCTGACAGAGGCTCGGGAAGTGGAGCATTTGCTGAGGACACTAAACTCATCATGGGAGCATGATGAGCTGAAAAGAGCTCTTGCTAGAGTGGAGCAACTGTTTCCAATTTGTAGGTATTTTATTTTAACTCAAAGAAAGAAATTTTTATTCAGATGCATTTATTTTTGCATATCACAGAAACAAAAATCCATGATAATTTTGTAAAAAAGAAACATTTTGTTACTGCAGATTTATAACATGATGATGATGATGATGATGCATTGATGGTATTTTTCAAAATATCTTTCCCTTAACTTATATTTACTGATTTTTTATTTACATATGTTTAGTTTCATAATGGTGGGTTCTTTCATGCTCAGTCTTTGAGTTATTTCTTGTGTTATTTATCCAGATTAAGTATTGCATATTGCATGGTGAGCATGCTACCTTAATACACATATGGCTGTGTTCTACAGGCTCTCATCTTATTTTTTAGCATTATTAATATTAAATGTTTACTGTTTTGACTATAATATCTTGTTTATGTGGTCATGGTCTTTTGAAAGCACCTTGTCAGTTTGAGCAAAACAGTGCCTATAGGGCGATCTTGGAAACTATGCAGCATCTCCGCTCCTATCAGGATATCCAGCAGGTAGGTGATGCATGACTAGGAAAGCCAGTAAGCTGATGTTATAAGCAATAGGTGAATACTAAAGCTAAATGTCTTTAGTGAACAATCATACTTTACCATTTATTACCATGATATTTGCTCCATGACCTATTAAAAAAAAATTAAGCAAATTTCTGTAGCTCATTTGTCCCAATCGATAGGCTCAGTCCACTGTACACACAAACAAGGTTATAACTACAGGCACAAAATGCGCAAATCACATATTCAGACACAAATCAAACAAATCTGCGAACATTCAGATATATTAACAACATTACATACCAAGCAGAAAAAGAGAATTGTGCACATAAAGCATGCCACACCAAAATATCAAGCGTAACAATAAGGTCAAAATGATTCATATATATATATATATGACAAACCAGAAATTAGAGGACGTTTTTGTCTTGTGTTACAGATGGGTTTGCGTCTACTCTCTTGCTTTATCAGTATGAGCGAAGTTATGCTGGAGGGTATGCAGCAGGCAGACATAGTGCAGTGAGTATGGAAATGTGAACCCTGCTACAGGCATATTTCCTTATACATTATTAATTATGTAGATTGTGTAAGAACAAGTACAGAAAATAATTATAAATTTTGCACATGGATGTAAATACACATAGAGGAAGAGAAAAACTATTTTGAAATTTTGAATTAGTAAATGTGAATGAGAAACATTGTGTGTATGGGTACAAGAGGGGATTTTTAGAGGTGGGTTGGGGGTAAAGAACTTAGTAAGTGGAAGTCTGTGCAGGCAGAGGTGTATTCAGAAAAAAAAATCAATTTCACTGTTTCACTTTATATTTTTTATAACAAAAATTGACCAGTGACCCCAGAAATTTTCAGACTGTTCTCATCACTTTATATGTTACTGTGGTTTTTGTTTACAGGTTTTTAATACGTATTGTGAATGATAACACTTCAGAGTGTTCAATCCAGATTAATGGAATGAAAATAATTTCAAAGCTTACAGAATCAGGTAAGTGCTTTATACATGTGAGTAAAATACAGTTTGAAAGAAATGGATAAATACTGTTTCTGTGGTGTTTAAAATGTAGACCAAGTCCATTGGACTTGGGTCAGTAGATGATACTGATTGTGTGTATTTTCAATCATCAGACACAGTGAAGGATAGCATGAACAAGGCCAGCAAGCTTCAACTGATTGGTGTCGCAGCAAAAGACATGGCAACATTCATTGACAACTGCACCCTTCATATCTGCACCATCAATGCTTTGGCAACACTTTTGATGAACAGTAAGGCTAGGCACAGAGAGTGGATCAAAGAACAGTGGGAGAACAGTGTTTGGGGTATCAGTAAATGTGCCACACAAGATCAAATGCAGGGTTTTTTTGGTTGAAAAACTGTAATGAAAAGCATAGTGAAACAGATAACATTGTCAACAGTAAAAAAAAAAAAAAAAGAGTTTGAAAGTGACAGTGACAAATGATTGAATGTGACAGGAAGAACACAAAAATAAATGAAAGTTGCAGGGTAAAAACATGGAACGATGGATGCTAACTTGAACCACTTACTAAACCACTCCTAAATTTCAGTAGTTGCGCTGTTCGTGTCAGTGTGGAAATATTTGTGGTTTTTGTGAATTTGTTAGCTTGAAGTCAGGGTCATTTAAGGTTACCATGTAAACAAGTAAAAATATTTGGTGTTAGGAGTATTAAAATGTAAAAGAGTAGGTTGAAGGTCTTATAATGTATGACATTTTTATTTTATTAAATAATCCAGATATATGAAAGCTGATATTTTGTCATCAAATGTCTACTGACTGTCAACTATATGTTTTACATGCCTAAAATCATGGTGCTAACATGAGTAATAATGAAAACAGTTTCTTGGTTTTGGTAATCAAGATCACAATAATATAAATGCACACACCATGGTGTGTACTTTTTGTGTGTGACCTCTGACATGTTTATATGAGAGATGAAGGGGAAGGAAAGTAAAAATTCTTAAGAATTTTAACTAAAAGTCTGAAACCTCCAACAGTTTTAAGTGAGGGTCTGAAAACCTCTGCACATGCAAGAATTACTGAGAGATGAGCTTTTGTTGTGTTTCTGTATAAAACTAAGTTAACTACCAATAATCCAGCTTATGACTTGGATGCAGATTTTGAGCTGCAGGAGGAGTTTGCTCTTCATCACCTTGACCTCTTCCTGGAAGTCCTGCATGACCACCAGGGAGACATGACTGTTGTCTTGACATGCTTTAACCTTTTGAAGGTTCTTTCTAGCTCTTGTAAGTATCTCTGTATCTAGAGCTTTGTACAATAAATATACACAGGTTGGCAAGAAATAAATATGCAGTGGTATTTTATGGATCCATTATTATAATTCTTCCCTAATGCCTGTGTTTTTATCTGTTTTCAATGTGTCTCTTTTGAGTAGAATAGAAACTACATTCAACTGTCATAATATAGTAGTATGGGGTAGGACATGCATTGCACACACATACAAAGGCACACACACACAGAGGGATAAAGAGGTGGGTGACATACACTGGGCCGGTTATGTAATGAAGACCACTGAGTGTTGCCTAGGGGGTAGACCATTAATTGGAAGACCGGTACACTTACCCCGGACAATAGCGTTTGTTTTCATTGCTACAGACTGGTCGTCAGTGCTGAGCGATGAAGCCAGACGAGCGTTGTGACGGTGGTGTTGGGGCTGGTCAGTTTATTCTGGGTTGATAGGTTATGCATAGGCCAGGGAGTGTGTAGTGACACCACGTGGAGTGCCTGTAAACCGAGGCACGATTGGCTAGGTAAAAAAATAGAAGTATTGTGAGATGAAGCCAGACAAGCGTCATGACGGTGGCGTTGGGGCTGGTCAGTTTAGTCTGGGTTGATAGGTTATGCATAGGCCAGGGAGTGTGAAGCGACACCAGGTGGATTGCCTGTAAACCGAGGCACGATTGGCTAGGTAAAAAAATAGAAGTATTGTGAGAGAATGCGAGAGCAAAAGAAGCAATGGGAAGACTTCCACACCTGACCACGTGCCCGAAGAAAGGAGACAAGGAAAGAGGCTTTTGACTCTCAACTGTCGAAGGAAGGAGACGTGTGTACCGCCAGTTGGGTGCGGGTGCAAGGCAGTTGGAAGGAGAGTGCAGAAGTGGAAGCATCGCCCCACCAAGCAGTTGGGAGAACGTGTATCTGATGTACATGCTTTCGCCTAGTCAGACCTATCCTCTGGCATACAAGTAAAACCTGAACCCACGACAGTGTTGTGTTGATTATTGTGGTGAGACTGGGCAAGCTACCCTCATCCCACCCTGTTACAATAACAGTCATTTTTTTTAAAGGTGTTTTATATTTTTTATTATAGATTTTTATCTGTATATCTGCTGACTGTTACAATTGAGCATTACATTTTTTTGTCACCTTTGTAGATGAAATCACCCTAATCCTTTGATAAATTAATTATTCCTGCACTGGCTTCTTTATTCCAAACAATTACCAGTGATACTGCAACCTTTTCGGCATTGCATCACATCTTACAAGCTAAAACTGGGGTAACTATATTCAGCTGGGTGATAGTTATAAAGTCCCTTCTTGCAGATTTGAAGATTAATCACCCTTTGTTTGATTGCTATAGATAACCACAGAGGCAGCAGACAGACTCCATGTGTAAAATTTTATGTCAAAGTCTCGAGAAAGAGCAATCTGTGTACACATTTTTTTATAGTAGGGGATGGAGTTGGGGGAGATGAAAGGAAACTGTGATGATATAAGTTGTCAGACTCTATCATACTTCTCATTATTGTCAAATATAAAATGTTCAGTGTAATGATGGAATGTTTTTGTCTGCAGGTTTTAAAAAAAAATAGTTTTCACTTTTTATTTTTTTATGGGTTTATTAAAGAGTTACATCATCTGTCTACAGCATCTGTACGGATGAGGCTAGTGGAACGAGGAGTACTGCATCAAATATATCCCTGCATGAAAATTTGGCATTCAGAATTGTGTGTGATAGAGCGTTGCTTCCATCTTCTGGCTTTGCTGTGTTGTGAAGGTAAAAGTTGTCAGAGAGAACCAAGAACTTAATATTTAGTAAAATATGTATTCATTATCTTGCAGATTATTCTTGGTAAAACTTGGTACAGCAGTTCTCAATCAATGTGTTTTTTTAGCTGATTTCTGCAAGAGTCCTTGTTTGTTTATGTCTGTGTTGTACTTCCTGTTAAGTAGGATGAGGAATATTTTAAGGAATGCTTGTAATATCTTCTCATCTTTAGAAAGTCACAGGACAGTGCATGGTTTGTAGTAGTCTGGGAACCACATTTAGAGGTCTTTTTTCTGTCTAGAGCATTAGTGCTGGTATGTATTATGTATTAAACAGTGACCCTATTATTGTAACAAATTTTTTCAAAATGCTTATGGTTATTTATTGCAGATAAAGTTTCTAAAGAAATGACAGAGAAGGGGGTGATAATGAATACTCTCTTACCAGATATGCTGTCCAGGTGTGACAGTACAGAAATTCAGCTTCATGGTTTGGACATCTTCATGCTCACAGGTACAGAATTTTGCAAAAGCAGTATTTAATGTGAGAATGACTTTTTATGCTGTTGTATCTTGTATAGTAATATGTTGTTGAAATTGTCGGTGGTCTGCAGCATGACAATATATTATCTCCTTTTCGCTGGAATTGTTTGTGGAACAACTTCCTCTCCTTCCCTACTGCTTTTTGACCATCCCCACTAGGGTTGTTCTCCAGCACCTTGACATTCTGCTTCCTGTAGTAGTGCGCATAGTCGGCACTAGCCTTTCTTTTGCCTCTGTACCCAGACAATTTAAAACGGCTGTGGCTCGTGTAAAATCGATAGACCTGTGTCGAATTTGCCTTTTGTTTCGAAACTTGTGGAGCATGTAGTTGCTCAGCAGTTGACATCCCACCTGGACCGCGAAAGCCTGCTGGATCAATTCCAGTCGGCGTTCAGACCCAAGCACAGTTGTGAGACAGCCCTTCTGCGTCTTATGAACGATCTTTTGTGCAGTGCTGATGCAGGGAACATGACTCTTGTGGTCCTTCTTGATCTGAGCGCGGCCTTCGATGTCATTGATTGCATCACGTACTCTACTGACTCGTCTTCAGATGGAGGTGGGGTTTGGTAGTTCTGCCTTGCAGTGGTTCCATTCCTACCTCAGTGACCGTACACAAAGGGTGATGGTCAATCAAGCTTGGACGACTCCGACCTATTGTCAATAAGAAGACTGCAAATGCGGTTGCTGTGTCCTTCATTCATTTGAGATTAGACTATGCAAACAGCTGCCTCTGGGGAATTTCAAAGAGTGAGTTGTCGAAGCTTCAGCGAGTACAAAATACGGCTGCTAGGATAGTTGCACGAAAAAAATATCACTCCCATATTGTGTGACCTCCACTGGCTTCCTGTGGAGAAAAGGATCGACCACATTGTTAACTCTGACATATGGCTGCCTTCACGACCTTGTGCCTGCATATCTACAAGATCTTATTCACCATCATCAACCTCAGCGGAACCTTCGTTCAGCAGCCCAATCCAGACTAAGACTACCTAATGTTCAGACAGGGAACACAAACAAAAAGACAGTGGGTTTTAGATCTTTCTCAAATGTAGCCCCACTTCTGTGGAACTCGCTTCCCCTCTTGACCAAGGACTCGGAGAGTCTTGCAACTTTCAAGAAAACACTGAAGACCCACTTGTTTCAAATGGACTAGTTTTTTTATCTCATGTCTCATCATCTGGATTTTGTTGTTGTTTGTTTAAATGTAAATGAACTTGATCATTTGACCTGCAGTCTGGTGGCTGTTGGGATCACTGAGCATTGAGCGTATCTGTGAGATACGGAAACTGGTGCATTACAAGACGACGTCATCATCATCTGCAAGAACACTGAGTGCTGACAGCCATTCAAATGAAGGGATATCATCTGGGCAATGCTGGATACCCTTGTAATAGTGTGTGCACATGTGTGTATGTGTGAACACATGCAGATTGCTTCCGGCCCCATACATTACTCTTTTTCTTTATAACAAGAAAACACACACACACACTTCCTCCTCCTCATCTGATCTCTCTTTTTCTAGCTCAGGGTTTACCTTATCCAAATCAGGGAAAATACTGAGACAAAACTTGGCACTTTTAATGTATTCTGTGCAGCTGAGAGACTTCTGCAGTCATGTGAAGAGTCAGGTCTTTCTGAAGTTGACCCTGGATATCAGTGGCTGAAAGTGATTTACATATCCATGGGTCGTCATATGGTTCATGCAGATGTGCAGGTTTGTTGAGAAGACATTAAATTCAGTGCTTCTAGTAAAGGAGCACATATTCACAGGCCAGTGATACACCATCATTGTAAAAAGTTCACCTTATCCCATCAAACCAATGAGCACATATTTAATGTTATACCAGTGTGGTAGAGGCAGGTTAAGGTGCTATCCTCCCTATGATTGGCCAGCAGCATTGGCTGGCGAGTGAGCTTGCTTGGCCCAGAGTCAATAGAGGGGGTAGTACTGGGTTGGAGGTGCCACACCCAAACACCCAGTAATTGCACATCCTAGCAGTGCCAGCAGTGCTGTCTTTCAAAATGGCTGGACACTGTGACGAAAGTAGGGAAGAGGGTCGGGACTAAACAGCCCAAAGGGAAAGGGGATACTTTGCTGGCTCACTTCACTTCCACCTTCCACCTCTTTCACCCAATTCGCCCGCTGTTCTCACGTCCACACACACTCAAATACTTGTCCTCACTCGCGTGCGCAAACAACAACCGACAGTTGTACAACAATATAAAATTATTATTAACACAAAAGAAAAATTTAGGTTGAATAATCAGGCCGGCTTAGACATATACTAAATAAAACGACCTGTCATCAGGCCAGTAAATTTCAACTACAGACAAAAGACCACTTACCTCATAGCTAGATATGAGTCAGGTTGCACACAGCTGGGAATATGACATTGTCTTCATGACTGCCTGCCTCCTTGACGACCCGTATAGTGAGCTGCAGAGTTACTTTAGCACACTACTGTCACCACTGGCAAAGATCCTCTGGTTGCGCTCAGTTGCCCCACGCAAAAAACGATGATGACGAAGACGAAGATAAGGCACACTTTTTCTAGCTTGCCTGCACTGTAGCTTTCTCTGGTTGCCCCAGGCAATGAACAACTGCTGTGGTGAAGACTATTAGGTGACAGTTGTCTGGCCCCAGGCAACGGATTGCAGCGTTGCATTTACCGGTATTCCAACGCTGCATACCCTTCTCGTCTGTGATGACGGCGACCCTTTCTTTACACTTCAGATGTCACAGGCTGCAATTGCCAGTAAGTAGCACTGCACGTTTGTGGAACGGGCCTCCCTTCTGCAGACTTACTGCTTGGAGTTGTTACGGTGCTCAGAGATGATAGTCCCTGCTGGAGTAATGGGAAAAGGCCCTGACTACACATCTACCCTAAACTATATACCCACCTAACCACATGGCCCTCAGAAACAAATTTACCTTGCCCTGACACTATCAATATTTTACTAAAGAAACTACAGCCTACCGCGCTATACTCTGAGATACCTAAGACCTACCCCCTATGCCGAGACCTAGATTGACCCCATCCATTAACTCATCCTGTCAAGTCGTAAAAACGGACAGAAAGGCTTCCCTTTACTGACCTCTTTCACTGACCGCTGTCCCCTATAATTATCCTACCTGACTTCAGCCATGTTGTTTTGGCCTTGAATCCACAGCATAATCTGTCTCCTACTCCCTGGTCTTTAAGCTGGAATGCTTGGGTCTTAGGATCTGAAGTCGCAGCACCCCCTAAGACAGCCAATAGAGACTTCAGAAGGGTGCATCATCACCAGCACATAGCAGCAGAGGAGTTGAAAGTGAGCAACCAGACAGGTACACTGCAGCTCCAGCCAGAGTGCCAATATCATTCTGTCCTGCCACGAGTTTGTGATGCATGGCTGCTTGTGTGGTGTTTGAGCCAGGGCGTGGGTCCAAACACATATAGAGTCCTGTAATGAAAACTTTAAAAGTTTGCTTTGTAGTCACTCTAACAGCAGCAGGCGATGAGCAAGTAATTAACTGCCATGGGGAAGATTAAACCCCTTACAACTTCAGTCTGACTCCAAGAAGTGTGTATGACTGTATACTGTGATAGGCCAACCCTGTTACTCCACAAATATACTTGTCTTCTCCATCAAAATAACTGCTGAGCAACCCAAACCATGGACTCGGCCACGAGTGTTCTGTGGTTGCACATTCTCTTACTGTGAAAAAGATAATTGGGTCAAACATAGGGATTATTATTTTTAAAAGCTTTTATCAACCTAACACTAATACTGGCAAAATGTTATAAGTTTGGTATTTTTTGGAGTATCTTAGATTGTATGCATTTCGTTTCTCTAGGATCAGAAGACTTTTCTTTTCTTTTCTTGATGTGTCTATTTCTTAAGAGTATTGCTGCTTTGTGGAAACTGTTACTAAACTAGACTAAATGAGACTAAAAATCTCACATAGGGAAATGTAAAGAAAAACTTTATTTTTGATATAATTATGTTCATTTTATAATTTACTGTACAGGAGGCTGCCTGCAGGGCTCTCACAAAACTCATGGAATGCAAACCTGATGTATACATGTGGATTGGAGATAACTCTGAGGGGAGACAGTAAGTTTACGACAACACAACCAGTTAAATGAAGGAGAAGAAAAAGGAGAGGGTCTATAATTACCTTCTTTCGGAAAAGAGGGAGCACTAGAAAGGACTGGCTAACCTTTGTGTCTGTTGTTTTTTAAAACAGTATTTTAAAAAATCGTAAAAAATCTATACTGTTTTTTTAACTTGCTAGTAATGTATCTTGGCCAGGCCCGACGAGAGTGGGGGGCAGTAGGGGTGCTGTACCTGGCCTGCGGCTGTGAAAGGGGCTGGCCTTGGTCAGTGTTTTTTTTTTTCCTTCTTCTTTTCCTTTTCTTTTTCTTTTAAAGAAAGGTTTGAGGAAAGAACATCCAAGCATTACACATGCAGATGTTGAGTTTCAAGTCTGCAGTAAACTGTTTCCAGGCCTAAGGTAGTTAAGGCTGTCGGGCCTGGGGTGGGAAGTGATTACAATTACAAGGGACCCAGAAAGGTGGTCTGCCCCAGGGCCTATGCTAGCTCTTGGCGGCGCTGATCTTGGCCAAAGCAGTGACAGTCGTGCTGACACAAATAATGAGAATCTTTATAAAATTTTCTTTTCAGTTATGCTAAATTCTTATTTGTATGTGTGTAGCTGTTAAGGGACAGTTTTGAAAATGGTATGCAGTTTTGAGGTTACTATTCCCATTTGGGGCGGGGTGGGGGAATGAAGGGCAGGTTCAGTATGTTAATGACAGTTGCTATAGATAAAACACTTTCTTTGAAACAAAAGCTTGATCACATGACTTTGCATTTTCATGCAGGAAATAGAATGTAAGTTTTGTTGCAGATTCCCTGTTCATACAATGTGCCTGGGTACCTTGTTGATGTATGAGCGCCGCTGTGCAGTTTTCACAGCTGCCTGCAATGCCATCTACTACTTAACAGCAGACAATGGTAAAGAACTGTTTAAATGTAAATATATATATAGCAAGAGGATGGCTTACAGATGAATTTTTCACATTACTTGCTTGAACAAAGAAAAATTCGTAAAGTAACTCAGCAAAGAAGCTTACATTGAGCTTAAGCATTCCATCCATTGCCAGGACTCTGGAAGTTTCCTTTTTCATAGGCTTTCCAAGACTTATCCAAGAGCTTATCACTGTCTTGAGAGGCTCTTGGTAGACTGCCAGCAAATTTGTTATGTCTGTGGATTAAGTATCTAGGTTACAAGAGCTACTGTAATTCTGAAAAGAATCCCTCTTTACCTGTATCTTGAAACTCTCAGATCCTTGCTTAGAGTGATAAATATTAAGGCCCTAAAGAGCAAAAGGAGAAAATTAAAATACAAAAAAAGATTAAAAGAGAATATAGATGAGTGTAGGCGAAACAAAAATATGCTTAATATTTGAGAGCACTAATTTCTAAACGTTTGACAGCAAAAAAGGAAGATTAGAAGATCATTTCTGCTGAATGGTTGAAAACAAAATGTCCAGAACAAACCAGTGAGCTGGCTGTATTGTATTGTTTATTCTTTATCAAATAAAAGTGATGCTAACCCCACTAAGCATATACTAATGCTGCTAGTGAATCTTTCTTTCAGTTTTAACAAGACTTAAATCCCTGTTGCAGATGGATTATGTCGTTGTCTGATGGAGAAGAACTCATACATTGCTATACTAGAAGGGATGAAATTCCATATCGCTAATGAGAAAGCTGTCATAGCTGCTTGTCGTGGTATACGGGGGCTGTGCATTTTCCAGTGAGTTTGTTTTTCTTCTTTTTGGGTAGGGGCTGGACTTAAATAATTTGGCAGCATGTTGAAAGTGTTTTTGTATAAATAAATGGTGTAGTTTGTTGCTCTACGAATGTGTCATCTTGGTTTTGCATTGGATATTAGTAGGTGTGATTGATTTACATACGTAATTGTATTTATTTGTAATTGTTGACTATGTAGATGTGTTTTGTTATGTAAAAATGTAAATATTATGACATGTAGAGGTTTATTAACTGTTATTTGAATTAATAGAAAAATTATTATTAATAATTTATATTTTTAGTAAATACTTGTAAAAAATTCCAGAAATTCGTTTCCATTGCAACCATAGCTCCAGGGAACATACAGTTTTCATTTGACATTTATAATAATGTGAGTTCAAAAATGACACAATATCATAGCATCATATTGATCCAAAATTTGCCAGTATAACTTCAAAATAAAAATTCAAATGTGCATGTGTGTGCATGTGCCTGTATATATATATATATGTGTGTGTGTGGATTCACATATCAGTGACGAACACAAAGAGAAAGTGATGACTTATGAAGGAGATGTCCTGCGACTGCTCTTGACTGTCATGGACACTTACCACACCCTGTCAGCCGTGCAGAGTGAAGCTATCAGCATCATTGCTTGTCTTGCAGACTTGGGTATGGACATGGTCCTCACCTTTCTCCCTTTCCTTCTCCTTATCATCACTGACATCATTACCATCCATGTCTGGTTGTGTCCAATTTTATTTGAATATTATTCATGCACTTTGACATTTTGCTGTATTTTTTCTATCAAAATATATTTTAGTGTCTTTTTTGTGTTTAACAAAGCTTTATTTAATACAGTTTACTTTCACATGGCTTACAAATCAGAAGAAAATACTTTGTCAGAAGCAGTGGTTGTGTGTCAGGGCTGCATATGTATATGTGCCTGCTTGTGTCATGAAAATATCTCTGAGTATATAAATGTAAACATGCATGCTGCAGGATCTGTTTAATTCCTTTTGTCTCAGCAAAGAAATTGCAAAATAATTGCACTTTAAATTTTTATGACAGTTTAACCACAGAAAATAGAAGTTTAAGTGAAAACGTTTTATAAAAGAAAACCTGTATTAAAGTATAACTGCCTGTCAGTGTTTCTGTTTTTTTATGATAATGTGAAAAGAGCTTATTTTCATTTTATCTAGAAGGTGAATGTTTGTGGCATTTAGAAAAAAAAACAAGAAAAAATCCCCTGCCTTTGGAAAATATTACTGATATAATCCTATTACATTTACATTGCATGGTCAGCATATGCAGTAAAATAATGGCCTATTTTCCTGCAGATGTAGTACGTCATCAGTGTTTTGTTGTACGGATACATTGTCGGATAATATCAGCCATTGATTCATTCCCTGGTGATCAAGTTTTACAGGAGATTTCCATAGAAGCATTAGCAGTTCTTGGTGGAGCAGGTATGGGTCAGCGAAGAGTCCACACACCTTTCATGGTTTCATTCCTTGTTCTGTAACTTTCTTTCAACAAAATCTTTAGAAAAAGATCTACATTTTATATTTTATTTACATTTTATTTTATATGTGATGAAATTTGTTGCAAGAGATAAATATTAGAGATCTTTGACAGAGTTCAGACAGTCAGACAATAAATTTGTGATGGCTGTTATTAAGGGTCAAAATATTGAAAGCAAGGAAGAATTTAAAATTGTCATGGGATTGAAAAATTAGAACATAGCTGCTCTGGGGAGAGAAGTTTGAGGCTGAAGTATGTTTTACCCTTTTTTTTTAAGCCAGAGGGGCTGAGCTGCTGCACTCACTTGATGCAGTGAACAAAATTGTGATGTGTATGAAACGATTCCCATTCAACATCAGTACGTACACGCTGTTTTCCAGATTTCAATAATAATAATAATAATGCGAACTTATAATGCGCAGAATCACGAATAAGATAGATCGCACTCTCTGCGCAGTACAATTTGATAGAAAGAAACATAACAACCAATAGACAGTGAGGTACACATAGGGACACTGGACAACATAAAGATGAGGTACAAGTCAGGAATAGTATTTTGTAAAAAGATATGTTTTAAGAGAGCGTTTGAATGCAGCCTTGGAGGCTGAGTGGCGAATGTGGTGTGGTAGAGTTCCACTGCTGACCAGCACAAAGGGAGAACATCCGTTGTCCATATGTGACTGTCTTTGTGAGAGGGAGGGATAAAATGCGGGAGTCTGATGAGGAGCAAAGGTTTCGGGCAGGAGTTTTGACAGACAAGACTTCATTAAAGTAGCTGGGGAAGTGACCTTCGAAGAAACCATAGCAGAGAGTTGAGAGCTTGTAGTCTATTCTAGCTTAAACTGGTAGCCAATGAAGAGAGCGAAGAGAGCGAATTTCAATGACTTGTCTTTTTTTTTTTCACTAGTTTAGACTAATGTACATTGATGTTTTCTCTAGGGTCTTAAACATTAAGATGTATGTGTAATGGATGGAGATGTCTGAAAGTGTGATTAAAATTATGCAGAAAGAGTCAGCTGAATATTTCTTTCCTGTGCAGACATCCAGAAGAAAGGGCTTATGGCCTTACAGGTTCTTGTCGACCCTCGTCTTCTTCAGAGTTTGGCTACATGCAGAGAGCTAACTCAGATAATTAAAACGGCTATGGGCAACTTCATTAGTAACTGGACAGTGCAGAAAGAGGTGGATATAATTTGTTTCTTACAGCTGGGAGCAATCCATGTCTTTTTTACTGCTAAATCCAACCACAACCAATCAGATAAGAGACATCCACTTTTCTCCGGTTTTTGCCTTCCTCTCTCTCATTTGTTTTGCTGACTGTATTTAAATGTTTGTTTAAATCTTTAGTTCAAGACTTCCTCTTAGTGCAAATGTATTTCTGAATTGCAGGCTGTAGTGGCAATGCAGATACTGGCTGAAAGGGGATTGGAAGGTGACTTAGAAGCTAAGCACAGTCAGATGAGTGAGACACTGATTGACCATGGATGTCATGAATTGCTCTTCCAGATTCTGGAGAAATTTGATGACAATGAAGGTAAGGAGCACGAGCGCACTAATCAGCTTCTAGAAAAATCTGGCAACAGAATTTGAAATACTCAGCTTCAACCTCACATGCATGATTTTGTTGTGTTAAACATCTTTTGGCATGGAGTTGTGTTGATAAAATGTGCAGAAGTACCCCAAGTAAAAAAAAACAAAACAAAGCAAAACAAAACCCACAAAACATAAAAACAAAGAAACAGCTTGACATAATCTGTGTCGTAGATCCCCTTCCCTTCCATACAGATTCTGATTTGTTTTGCGTGATGATGTATCCAGTTGTGAATGTTAGTCCTTGTGTGAGGGATGGCATGAGTCAAATGGTAAATCAAATTTTTGCATGTGGCAGGTCTGCATGATCTTGCCAGTGAGTGCCTATATGTAATAGGCATTGAACAGGACCTCAAGTCTCGTATGTTGGTTTCAGCCTGTTCTAAAGGATTCTTAAGTGTGAGTGTGTTGCACAGTATGATGCCAGCTTGAGCATGAGATAGTGCTGTTGTTGGATCTTTTGTAAAAGAGTTTGCAATAATTAACATTTTTTTACTGTTGTCTTTTTATTGATCTGTGTTTTCCAGGATATTAGTATTAAACTGGATTGTGCAAAATTAATAAAATATAAATAGATTTTTGATGAGCTTTCTTTTGCCAGACTGAAATACTGAAGAAGTAATTTACTTGATCTGAATTATTCTTGTTTAATTCATTCTTCATTCTTTTTACAGATTTTTTTTTGCTTTTTGTATGTTTTCTGCACATTATTTCTGAGAACGCTTTATAAATGAAACTTCATGAATTATGACCATCATGTATTGGGAGCAGAATGTCTCATTTATGAATTATGATGGCCATGTTTAGGGAGCAGAATGTCTTATTGAAATTGGAGCTGATGTAAATGCGGACTATGGGGAGGGAACTCCGCTGTACTGTGCTGTGAAGAAGAACAATCCTTACATGGTTTACCTGCTTCTAAAACAGGTAACAGTGTTCAGATTGCATGGAATGAATCTTCACAACATATTGCTGATTTCTGCAAAATTATTATGAGCATGGAAAAAGCCCTTGCTTTCCATTTATTTTAACTTAAAAAGAAAATTGATAGAGGTTGTCCTTACATACCCGCCATACTGAATTTTGTGTTTTTATTTTAAATAATTTCAGAAACATTTCCATTATATTCATGTATTTTAAAGACCATTGAAATTAATTTAATGAAACTTTGGGTCCCCCCAACAGGAAGTGAGAGACAAGCAGACATCACTGAAGCTAAGCTTGAGACAGCAATATCATGAGATTACAGGGATGCTGCTTAGTCACATGGGTCAAGACAAGGAAAGTAAGCATAGATTAATACCAATCAGTGCAGTCATGAATGTGGACTTTTTTGTTTGTTCATATAATGGAGCTTCACTCACTTCCTTAAATATTGACTTTAAATTTCTTCACATGATAAAATATTGAGTAGTAAAAACCAGACTTGTGCTTCCCTACACCTGGAAGAAGTCTGTTTAGAGTGTTTTAAGCTGGCTTTTTATTTGTTTTATATAATATCAGCTGGTACCGTGCTGTGGTGTGGATATGGTTTACAAGATCTCCGGCCAGAATGGCTCCTACCTTCACTTGCATCTGATAACAGAAAACATGTCTCCTCCAGTGAGTCTAAGTTTTAAAAATTAACATGCTACATGGATGCATACAAGTAGAAAAACTAAGATTAGGTTAAGACTGAACACAAAATAACTCATGGGGCAGATTTACTGGCAGTTGTTTACACTTGTACCACAGGTGATGAGTAAGTTGCAGGAGATCAACGGAAACAAAAAATGAAGAATATTCTTATTCAACATTTTTTCTGGGCATATATAAGACTCTGCCCTTTCATTCTGGCAGTGACAAGCAAGCGCTTTGTGATGCACATACGAAAGAGTGAACAGCGGCGAAATAAACGTGTGACACATTCACACAGTGATTCAAATCTTCAAGAGCTGTACCGCCACAAATGCTTCCGCTTCCGAAAAAGTGGTCAGTACTTCTTCAACAGACAAGTGGAGCAAGTGATACAAATAATGAAAGGTATGAAAGATGCCTCATTTTTGACGAAAGTTCATCTGTGTTCACTAAATAAAGAGCGGCATCCAGGTGTATAAATGTTACTCTTGTGATTACCCTTTTGTTGTTCTGGCAGAAAGGTCAGCTCAGAAATCAGAGAAGACCAGACGTCCACACACACTTCCCAAGACAGAGAGGCCAAAGTTGAGAGTCAAGGGGCGAGAAATAGCACCAAAAGGCTCAACTACTTTACTCAGAACTACAGATGCACTCAACTTTCCCCACATAGGAATTGCTGATGATGATATGTCATTGTATAATGCAAGAATTGAGGAAGGTAAATGTTTTCTTGTGCAGATCTCTCCATTCATTTTGTCATCTCATTTCCAGTTGTGCTCTGCTGCAAGTCTTTAAAGTTCACATGCATGAAGGTTAAATTGACAAGGAAACAAAATACTAAAACTTCCTTGTTTGTACCATTTTGACTCAAATTACCTCCTCTTGAAGCACAGATGCATGCACACACAAACTTATGCACATTTGAGCCTGCACACACCCACACACCCAACTCTGAGTCTTGGGGTGATGATAACTGTCATCATTTCTCGTCTGGGTGTGGTAGCTAATCCTGCCGTGAGGTGTTTTTGGAAAGAACGTTTACCCCCTCTACATGTAGTCTGTGGTGATTGGGTGTGATAACCAGAGACAGAGGATGTTTAGATTCATTGGGCTTATTCCATCTTCTGTGGAGGTGCTGAAAGTGGACCAGCAAATATTACTAGTTGATCACCTTGGAAGTTTGCTTTTGTCTCCCTTTTTTGTATGCTTGTTGTCTGCTTGTTGTAGATATGTTTAATCTGCTGAAACAGACATCCATTTCATCTTCAGGTTTTTCTCCCCGTTTCTTTTGTAAAGATATCCATTCCATCTCTTCATTATAGGAACTTGACTAATATTAGATGAAGTCAGCAAACGTTTTGGTGTTGAGATGTGTGCATTGTCTATACTTACCTAGTCTGTGGCCTCAGACCAGAGGTGTTGCATGCCACACTTTTTTGAAGATGGTGTCTTTTAATATGTCATCAATAATGTCAGCACACAGAGGAGTCCTTACCATTTTCAGTAATGCCAAAAAAAAAAAAAAAAAAAGCGTAGTCTACCTTTTTATGAATACCTCTCAGTCTGTTTTACTTGTCTTCTAATGACTGATTATAATGAATAATCTTTCACTCAAGACTGCCAATACATCCTTCAGGAGCAGTTGTGTCTCTAGTGTCAATGCTTCCTTATGTAAGTTTTGTAATAATTGATGAAAGTTTGCGATCTCACGTCAACAAACAGTTCTAACTAGAATATGATGTATAACATCTATGACAAGTAAACATCTAGGGTGCGGGTTTCTAAATGAACCACAAACATCTAGTAATCCAGTAACTTCTATTCTTAAATACATATATCAGTCTTCAAATTCTTACTTACATATAACAGTTTCCAAAGTTCGGGTCCTCTATGTATCAATTCTTACTGTACGCACTTTCCCACCATCATATACTCTCTAAGCATCATCTCAATCCATCTTCAAAATATCAGTCTTCAGTAACGGTACTCACAGTTCGGTGTCCAACTACCTTAGGGTTGTTGCCCTTCTCCTCTCGATCTCACTAGAATCCAAATAACACAAATGACACTTATAATCCGAATGAATCAGATAATCCTTTTCTGAGTGAGTGGGGGGGAGAAAGATTTTTGTTGCTCCGAGTAACTGTGCAATTGACGACACTCGAATGCCATACATGCTGACCATGCCGGGGAGATGATTCAAAGGGTCACAGTAGAGGTACTCCTTGGTGACCTCATGGGCTACCGATGCTCCACTGACCTATTAGTGAATTCTTGATAGGTTAGTTGTTCAATCTCGTGCAATTCGTCCAAGTGGTGCTGGGTTCTTTAGCAAAGGTGATTGGAGAATGTGGTTTGGCCATTCTTCCTCATCCAAAAAGCTCCAGTTAAATCAGCTCAAACAAAAAAAAACCTGCCTACAACTCGAATTTACATTGTACCACTATTCTTCAACATATTTTCTGATTCAATTGAATCCTTTAAATCAGCACTGAAAACGCACCTCTTCCTTGAGCATTACTCCTAACAGTCCACACAGTGCTAGTCCTTCTTACCCTCCCCCCTTCCGCTCTTGCTACTTTTCTACCCATCTTTCTCTGCAGAATCACTGTTTTCTTTGTTCCTGTTACTTGTTTCCCTTCTGTGTTTCCTATCTTTGTTTTCTATTTGTCGTCAGTACTGTTGTTTATTCTTCCGTCCCTCATGTTCTATCCATTTAGTCCATGTCTCTTCCTCGTTTTAAGCGCTAAGAGCATGCTCTCTATGAGTGTGAATATGCGCTATAAAAATCTTCATTATTATTTATTATTATTATTATTCACACAGCTTTCTCTCATGCGTTAGAGTTACCAAATTTTGAGACATACGTAAGTTCTGTTGCATTTCAATAAAACAACTGACAAAAAATATCATACCTCATCTAGGCAAAGTTAATTCAACAGGGTCAGTACCGCGCTGCATTCAGCGTCAATTGACACTACCTTGCTCTAATATACACCAATCTCAACTAGGGGAGAATTAGATGTCGTGACTCATGCACGTTTTGGTCCTTTGGTATTCCAGTGAATTTTCTACCCCGTTCCCTCCACAAATCTGCTGCTGAACCATGTTTACCAAATACTCCGTGTCACGGTTAACACTTTTAGTCCAGTTGCCCGTACACATTCTCACACTCATTCTCCCTATATAACTGAACCTAGATATCATTAAGGACTTAAAATACCAAAAAAACCCCCAAAAAACCCCACTATGGCACAGACTGGTCCGTGACATTGATTTTTGGCTGTTAAACATTTCTTTCAACACCGTTTGTGTGTCTCGCCTTCCGTGAAGAGTAATGGTTTGTTCACAAAGGTTCCATGTTGTTTTTTGTATGCAGGAAAATTTATAAAAGAATTTACATGGCTAGAGACACCAGGGGGTAGTGTGTGTGTGTTATATATGGGAAGTGTGTGTGTGTGTGTGAGAGTATGTTCATCGAAAACAGTCTTTATTACACAAGGCTACTAATATTTGCAGAAACACCGCGCTTTGCATACTCAGAGGATGAATTGGAGGATTGGAAACAGAACACTTTGACTGGTGCAAATTTTCCCTTCAGTCCGAAAGACCCCCGACAACCACAAGATTGTTCTCATAATGGGGATATGCCGAATGGTGTCATTACGACCCCTACAGGTTGGAAAATAACATGATCTATCCTTATTGAGATTTGCATGAGTTTTTTTAAAACGACATGAAATACAGAAGTCTTAGACTATTTCAGTTAAATTTTTCAGTTAAAAATTTCAATTTGACGTATGTGTCAAGTACCTTGGAAGGATGTTTTAAATATATCCTCTAAAAAGGAGTGAGTGTATGTTTAAAAGAGAGCATGAGAGAATATGTCTAAAAGTTTACACTTAGTTTAACGAAAGGTTTTGTCATCTTGGTTATATTGCTTACACCGGTTACCACTTGAACAATATTTGTATTTATCTGAGCAGGCAAATGGCTAAGAAAGAATTCATCAGGTTCTTTCCCAGAATCAGACACAGGCATTCCATCTCCTGAATTTAATACACAGTCACAGACGCACTCTTCACAGGAGTGTTTTGTAAGTTATTAGCAATAGATATGTCAGAGATGATTTTTAGAAGTGTAACGTTCAGGGGTGGTAAAGTGGGGAGGGGCAGAATTGCCCCTATGTTTTTAACCCTCTGCTGAGTGGAAAGCATGGATCCACGTATTTTGCTGGCCACTTTTTTTAAAAAAAGTTTGTGCGGTTCGGGCAGTGCTTACCCCTCGTCCAGGGTCAACAGGGGTGGATATTTAAGCCTGACCAGAACCAGCCAGTGGGCTGCAACCACTGCTGCAACTATTGCTGCGGCTGCTGCTACTACTACTGTGACTATGGGGTGCCGGCATGTTACTTCTCTCGTTTACTGGATTCCGCGTTGTTGCCGTGGGGAACTCTGTTGGTCTGAGCAAAACCCCGTGCTGATACTTAGGGGTCAAGATGCAGCACCACGGTAGTAGGCGAGGGACAGGCGGATTGGGACCAGTAGACCAGGTGTTGAGCAAGGGGCTTCACCGCCATGTTTTACGAGTGGGCATCGACCACTAACCATCGTCCGGAAGGGAGGGGACCATAGAAGCCAGGATTAAGCCAGCCGGTGGGGTGGGGTGGGGGTGGGTCGACAGCTACTGCCGCAGTTACCCTTCGTCCCAAGAACCACCTACATGGGACAGCTGCATGCACAAAGGACCCATTGGTACTGTAAGACTTTTTTTTGTCAATAAGATAGCAGGGAGGTAGAATAGTGTCCCTTCATTGGACTGAGTACTTCGGGGGGCTCTAGCAGGCAGAGGAGTGAAGGACGGGTCTTGTCTGGAGTTCAGCTTATTTGAATACTTGTTGACGATAGTTGCCGTGTGTTTCCCATATGCACGAGATTTATAAAACTGTGGTTATTCATGCTTAGGACTTGTCGGTGTGATGTACAGCGCATAGTGCTGGGCTGCTCGGGGAAATTGACTGAATCATTACTTGAACTGTTTATGCTGTTGCTTACAATCTCATGAATTTGTATGTTGGTATTGAGAACTTTGTGAGTTGAATCTTAGATTTGAACTTGTGATTCACCCGATATGACCATGACAGGCAGTCGTAGATTTGTAGGCTGCTACGGTCCGGCGCCCTGACCTGTCTTAGGCAAGCGGGGGCAGAGAGGCTGGGTTTTGCAAGGACCCATTATCGGCAAATGTATGGATTTATGCCTGGTGGCGACCAACGATGTACTTGTCTATCCCCTCAAGCTGCAATCTCTGGGCCTGCTTTACATGAGCGATAGGGAATTGCTAGGGCACGCTCATCTCTCTTTTTGTTATGCTGTTGCTTATAATCTCATGAATTTGTATGTTGGTATTGAGAACTTTGCGAGTTGAATCTTAGATTTGAACTTGTGATTCACCGCTTGTGTGTAAATCTTATATTTGAATTTGTGGCATAAAGCTTGTGTGTAAAGGTGAATTGCTTAGTTGTTATTGTATTCAATAATTATTTGTACCTCAAGGGAGGGACGCCCGCAGTCAAGTGATCTCGAGTTGTTTTTGTGGAAAGAATGTGCATGTCCATGTCCACCAGATGAAAAGAAATATTATTTTTTTTACATCATATTAGCTTAGAATAAATAACTTATTGCTTTTATGCGTTACAGTGAAGTCAGTATGTAAAAATTAGAATACTTATAAGCTAGTTTAATACCTTGAAAAAGGGATCAAGAATAAATAAATTAAAAAGTGTACAGACCATCAAGATTCTTATTTATGTGATGGTGGACACTTGGTTGTTTCAGTCCGATTTTGAAAATGGTAGCAGAAGAGAAAGTGCTTCTGAAGACACAGGTGAGAACTAAGTTGTACTATTGCAATGACGTTTGAATACATGTAAAGCACATAGAAGAGACAAATTTGGAATGCAACATTCTTTTAAACTTTATTACAATTTAAACTTTTGTAGGCCAAATAATAACTGATTTGAAGTACAGCTCTTTCACATGGCGTTTAATAAAACCAGGTCTGCTAGCTTTCCAGGTCCAAAGTTTAGATTCAACACAAGTTGTTTCAGGCTTTGAAATGTGTAATGATTATAGTTGAAAAATTCTTCAGATTTTGATACGAGCCAGGAGGATCCAAAAAGTGTGCCTAAAAAGAAGTTGCAAGGCAACACGATTGCCTGTCTTGACATCTCCAGTAATGAGATCGCAAGCCTCGACCATCTCATTGAAGGCAGCTACCATCTCACCTCACAACTTACGACGCTTCGTGAACTGAATCTCTCCAGTAACATGCTGCATACCTTGCCAGAAGCATTCTTTAAGGTAGGATTGCTTTATTTATTTTATCAGAAATTTCAGTGTTATCAACATCATTGTCTCATGAATCTTGAACCAATAAAGTCTGTATGTCCACCTTCTTTGAGCTTTGCAGGATCAGCCACATCTGCTCCTTCCTGTTAGTTTCTGCAATGTCCTGACTGTATTATTGCAGCTCTCTTCTTGTCAGTCTCCCTAACCACCTACTGGACAAGTATCAAAGTCTCAGAGTAATGCCGCTCATATTGTCTTCCTATTCTTAAAGTAGACCATGCTAATCCTTTCTTTGCAAGCTACCCTGACTATAAAATCAAGCTTACATTGATTGTAAGAATGCTGTGCAGTGCTATTGGTACCTGAATCCCTTCACCACAGCATACTTGTCCGAGCTACTGAAGCCTTAATACCATCCATTGGCCGCTTCAGTCTGCTTGTGCCATGCATCAGATGAGAGAATGTCGGCTGGCGCTTCTTTTTCTTCTTGGGTCTCACAGTTTGGAATTCTTTCCCTCTGTCTCTTTGACCTATTTCTTGAATGAACTAAGAAAGGACATAAATAAGTATGGGAAACATGGTATTCAGCTAACCCCTGACCTTATTGAAATATTTATTTTAGTTTTTGCTGATGATGTTGTCCTAGTGTCAGACACAATCACTGGACTACAAAACTAGTTGAATACTCTTTACCAGTGCTCAGAGTCTTTAAATCTTGCTGTTAATCTAGAATAATCAAATGTGTTGATTTTTTGAAAAGGTGATATTGTATTTTGTAGGGGAAAAGGGTACTGTGGCAATTCTTCTTTTAAAATTGTGAATGTATATAAAAATTTGATTCAGGATATTTGTGCCCAAATGTGCCCAAAATATGTGGATGTTCATAAACAGTTCATCGCTAAACATATTTAAAGTGCCCTTTCCATTTTCATTTAACACTTTTGTTGTCAGAAACCAGAGTGCTAATTAAATGCCTCTTTTATTTACAATGCATTGGAAGTAAGGAAAAGATGTAGCACTGTTGATTAAAGCCCTTTACGCTTAGACATTTTATGATAGAAATGTTAACACAAGTCGATTACATGATGTATAGTGATAAATGATTTCATAAATAGTAGTCTTTGTACCTATGTGTACTCATGAATATATATATAGTGTCAAATGGCTTAATGCATATCTATGCATGTTACTTTTGCACATCTGTACTTATACATAATTATATTTTGACTATTGGCTTGATGCATATCTGAATATCTATGGGTATATATATATATAATTGTAATGGTTTGATGCCTGTCTGTATTTTATACCATGTGTATTATACATGCATGAGTGAAAGTCTAGTGGTAAGTGTGCTTAATATATACATTATACTTTGTGTAGTATCATGTTGTGCCCTTGATGAAATTGAGTCAGAAGCCTGAATCATTAAAGAATATTGTGTTATATCTTTGAACTGTACCTACATTTAAAGCATTCTAGTCCAGCTCTTTCATAAAGGCCTTTAACAGTCCAGTGATATCTTTTTTTCTCATATCCATATATTTCCTCATCTTTGTCCATACCTTTCATTTCAGTTTGCCACAGGGGCATTTGTTTGCTTGTTTTTCTTCATTGTAGGTTTGTTTGTAGTCTTTCTTGCACAGCTCATTGAGCTTGCCTTCACACAAAAAGTGTGCTCTACAAATTCTATTATTATTATGATTATTATTATTATTATGGATGCCACCTTACTTATGAATGAGTTACGTTCTAAAAAAAAAGTTGGTAATGTAAATTGTTCGTAAGTCGTTATTTCACCACTTTAATAAAAATACTGCAATAATAAAACTTTTATTACCTTTTAAATTGGTGTTATAATTTTGAGTTAATATATGAGAAGAGGTATCTTTTGCCGGCCTGTGCCTGTGCACTGTAAGAATATCTAGGTCATCTCAAGTACCAACTCAGATCGAGACACCAATGAGTGTGTTACCAAATTGACACTGTGGGGTAGGGGCTGTTGGCATCTAGACACATTTCACGTGGGTTGTCACGAGACAGAAGAAGGCATGCAACTCAAAATTTGGACTTTTTGAACACAGCTTCTGTTTGTATTTGTAATGTTTGCAACTCAGATTTGCATAAGTAGGGTGGCGTCTGTATTATTACAAATAATTTATAATGTAAACAATTACATACTGTTGTTACCTTGTTCTTCAGAGTTGCTTGAACAGTAATGAGTTTAAGTAGTGGCATTTATATATAATTCCATCCATTTTCTGTAAATGTCATGGGAACCGTTCTATACCACTTCTTTCCCTTATGCCGGTGATGAAGGGGATCTTACAGATTTTCTTTTATTTTAAGATGCCGTAGTTGCTGTGTGTGTGTTTAAAAAGAACTTTAGTTTTTAATCACAAATGTACTCTGAGATTGACCATTTTCTGCTATCATTATTTTTAGCTTTAATCCAGTAATTTTCCCTTACACTTTAAATGTCAGGACACCAATGAATGGAATCTCAGTAAGATGATTTTCAGGTTATGTAGTAATAGTCCATATTAATAATGGATATAGTGCAGGAGTGAGCAAATGTTTCATTTTGCGGGGTGGTCTCAAAATTCTAAGCTATGCAGGGGGCCTAAAACACATGCCAGTTGACTACACAACACATCTAGTTATAATAGAATGGACAGCAAATGAGTACATAAAGGCATTTGCTTACCAAATTTATTGTGAGAAGTGAAGCAGTTTGAATTCGCTCACAATAAAACTTTAAAACCAACCTTTCCTTTAAAGGTATCTGGCCCCGATACTAATGACTCCATCAGACAAGACATGTCAGCCATGGTATTTGTTATATTTGTACTTATGTGTTAGAATGCTGTTGTACTTGATACATTAAATTTCAATCAAATTAACCTAGGCTGAATAAAAAAAAGAAAACAAGTGCACTTCACAATTTGGCAGACAAGCTGGTCCAAAGATGTCTGCTGGCCCTACTTTGCCCACCCCTCAAATAGTGAATGTTTAAGCAGATAGGAAGAGATAGTTTCAGTTATTCTAATGGCAGTTTAAAATGATCATTGCAGCTTCTGCCTGAACTGACAGAGTTGAATCTGGCCAACAACCAGTTAACTTTTTTTCCTCAAGAGATTGTACATCTGTGCAACCTGGTAAACCTTGATGTTTCATGCAACAAAGTGAGTTATTTGATTGGACCATCAATTTTAATTGCTTTAATGCTGGGATAATGGAATTGTTCATTTCATAACTTTATATTAAGAAAGCATTTCCTTAGGTCTTCTGGCTGCAGGGGTGTATTTAAAATGAAAACAGTGTTTACAGTAAGAGAATAAGATCTAGAGACACACTTCTGTAGCCTGTTTGAATTGAATTAAGTTGTTGAGAATTAGTATATATTTGCTTAAAATTCTGAATATTGTATTTTGACTGCAGATTTTAACTCTTGTCTTCACTGAAATGAGTGTCGGCTTAAAACTACAAAAGCTGAACTTGATGAGCAACAAACTGCATGACTTTCCAGCCAACATTCACGGTGCTTTTCCTCATCTCACTCACTTGGTCTTAGCAAGGTGAGAGGATGGAGGTCACACTATTAAAACATCATTATTGGTATTTAACTTGAATAAGATGAAGGCAAGCACCAAAGTATTTTGAATGGTGTTGCAGTTAGCTATGTATGAAAAGGCTTTTAGTTGTACTAGTGCCCAAAGACACTAGTGTTGATAGTGCTGCAGAAAAACTTGATCAGAACTCTCACCATTGAATCAGATATCCCTACACCATCAAATATGCTATCTCAATAAATTTATTCAGACTTAATCATGCAACCAACAAGCAGAGCTTTAACTTTGTCTCATACTTTCAGTTTTATAATAAATCTTGTAACTGATGAGTGGCGTAGGAACCAGAGGGGACAAGGGGGGGGGGGGCAGCCGCCTCCTCAAAAAAGATAGAGGGGACAAGAATGTGAACGTCATTCACTGTCAGCAGGGAGTTTGCCCCCCCTCCCCCCCAAAAAAGCCTAGCATCTTTCTACGCCACTGTTGATCAGATTTCTTTAAAGTTTTCACAAAAATTCAGCTTAACTAAAATTTAAATTAGCTTATTTATTACCATGGGGAGGGGGGAAGGTGCTGCCTTTAATCAAGAGAGAAATATATCTGAGCTATCAATGCCTTACCACCCAAATCAGTCTTTGCTTGTGTTGCCTACTCGCTGTGCCCTGGGTCATGCGAGAGAAATTCAGCAGATTCTGCGATCGATCTTGTCCTTCTCCAGCCCCTCCATTTAAAATTCTCTGCCCCTTTCTCTTCATATTATGTCAGCATTGAATCCAGTTCAGCTTCAAATCCCCCTTTTTCATAAATACCCTTTTAGTCCAGTGAACTCTTCCACTCACCACTCAGTTCTCTGTCGTCATCCATCCATCCATCTTCACTTATGTTTGTCACAGAGTTATCCGAACCCCGCTGCCTGTGTTTCTTTGATGTATGGTAAACTATCCATGTGTTTGTGGTCTTTTGTGCACAGTGCATTGAGCTTGCCTTTGCACTGGTAAATGTGCTCTATAAATTTTTATTATTCCCTTTATTTCAGCAATGTGATTGAAACGCTTCCAGACACATCACTGCAGCTGGAAGAACTCAAATTGCTAGACTTGAACCACAACAGAATTTCATATATTCCAGATCAGTTCTTAATTCAATGCAGCAAACTTGAAGCGCTTGAAGCAGCCAACAACAAATTAGGTATGACTCCCAAGCTAGAGATGGGAAATTCAAGACCAGTCATTAAATAGTCCCTTTGGAGATAAAATAATGCATATTTATAAGTTTTTAACAGACCTTGTTATATAGTTCATGCTTTCTGCATTCCTCAGTTATACCTCAGATGACTTTAAGGAAAACATCTTTTGAATGTGTTTATAGTTGTGTACATTTCACACTGAAGTGGTCGTGTTCTTTTGCAGAATCATTGCCTAGTGAATGGGTTGCAGCTGAGCTTGTAAAGTTAGGAACACTGAAGCTCAGCAACAATCTTATCAGTGAAAAGGAACCTTTCTTTATGCCAAAGTTTGTTCTGGAACTGCCAAAGTATGTTATGTGGCAAATGCTACTGCTAATTCAGTAAAACCTATTTCTAAAGACCTTCCTAATTTTGGCCACCTTTAAGTCATGATCCAAAACTTGTTCACAGAAGTATTTCGTTATATAAATATCATCTCTTTTATGACTACCTCCCCAGTCCAACTAATGACTGACAGTGTGTGCTCTATTACGACCTTTTGCAGAAGTCACATGTTGAAAAAAAAAATACATTTTAAATTAGACCACTTTTTGTCAGTATGCTTGTCTTTTTCTCCATTTGTCTGTTCATCTGGCTCCATCTTTCTGTGCACAACAAGCTTTATTATGTAATTGTTTTGTGTTATTTATTGTACTCAAATTTCATTTTATTGTGTTATAGGCATTATAAATTTAAAGCCTACTTTTGATGAAATGTCTTTGTAATTGTTTGGAATTCAATATTACTTCTTATATGTACAGTAAATTATTCTTTTTCACCGATTCTGTTTTGTCTGAGCATTTTGTAAAGGTTGTTAGATTTTTATTTAAAATAAATTTTAAAAAATTGAGACTCTTGAGTAGGCTGTTCTTTTAACCATTTTTTCCCATTTGCTTTGCATCCCAGCTTACGTATTCTGGATTTGGCTGGCAATTGTCTTGAAGGGCTACCTCCTCCTATCATGTGGAAAACACAGCTTCTGAAGGAACTTGTGGTCTCCTTCAACAAGATCTCAAAGGTAAACCCATTTTCAAGATGGTCGAGGGCTTTTGTGCTTATGTAAAGAAAAGACATAAAATAATAGATTTGTCATGAAGCTCCTCTATCTTCACACTTTCGTTGCATGTTTTTTAACAGAAGGATTAGTTTCTTGATTAAAGACCAATCCAAACACACAACTCCAATTCTGTTAATTTGTTTTTGATAATCACAAATTCATCAACTGCCTGCTGATAAATGGCTTACTCATTGGTACAGTTTATTTATAATAACCACTTGCTGATGACTTGTATGTACAATTTTACCCAGCTGAGCTTTGAGGGAGCCAGAGCTTGGAGTAAGCTGGAAAAACTGCATTTATCAAGAAACAAAATATCAGAGGCAAGATATTTAATTCTAGAAAGATTTTATTTGGTATGATATATTTAGAAAAAAGTTAAATGATGAAACTATCTTTCACTAGTCTGTTGTTCTTTTGTAGAACTTTCTATGACATATTATTAACTATTTCCTAACATACTGAAATGCCTATTTCATAAAGGTACAGGTACTTGCTGCTAACAATTTCCTACAGTCATTTAAAATAAAATAACTGAAAAACTAGCGAAGGAGGTGCTGTATTCAAAAGGGGAATAAATTCTCAGTTAACCTTGATGTAAGGATTGAGTTAAACATTGCTTCACTGCTGGCACCACCAGGCTGAACAGGTTAGGCTTGAGTGAACAACAGCTGTTCTATAAGTTTAAGAAGATCTTCCTTTTTGCAAGTTTATACTTTTGTTTGTTTATTTTTTTTTTACCCCTAGCTGCCAAAGGAGATAGGCCTTTTTAGTTCTCTGCAGTCCTTGGATATCAGTCACAACAAACAGTTAACAACTTTACCTGATGATCTGGGGCGGTGCTCCTGCTTGTGGGAGGTATACACATTGTCAGAGAACCTCTATCTAGATTGTGTTTTACATCATGTAAAAAACATTTTATTTTATATACTCCACACAGGCTTCTGTATACTTTGAGTCTATGGCATAAACATGTTAATTTTACTGAACCTATTTTTTCTGGTGGAGTGATGGTGCATATTGAAAAAAATTCTTTGCAGATGCCTTTGGATGGTCTAAACCTGGACATAGATTTCAAAGGAGGAGCTCGTGTGAGAGAGCTGAGAATGTACTTGCACAATCGCTTAAAAAAGGTTAGAATGCACAGAATCTTAGATATGTTAAGGTTTGGTAAGTTTAAATCAAAATTTATTTTATACTAGCCAGGGTATCTGGCTCTGCCCTGATTGATTTCTGCTGCTAACTCTTCCAGCTTTGATTTGTTGTCAACTTTTGATATATCACTTTATGTAATCCACACTTTTTTGTGTGCAGAACATCAGTATAGTGAAATAGTTAAACACTTGTACTCCTTCCTAACTTGACAGGTTGATAGTGCATGTTTTGGCAACTGGGCATGCTGCTATACAACTCACTAACTCACTTGCTTTTTTCCCTCTACTTTGCCTCTGACTTCTGTTTGTTGCATCTTTTTCTTTCTTGTTACATCTTTAAAATGTGTGTTGAATAGTAGAGGTATGTAAGACATTAAGAATATTCTTGCCAATTTTGCTGATGTTTTGACAAACAGTGCTGATTTCTGTAGGTCTCTTTCGTACAAAACAACAGACATCGTTCTATTTATAACTTCTTGTAAAATATTCAGTTAAATGTGTTTTACTTATATTTTAAATTTTAGAACTGGTATGAACATTTCAAAACAATAATACTGTACTTATTGACATAGAATAAAATCAGAATGTGTATTTTTTTTCTAGATAATGTGCATAGTAGATGAAGCAGCCATGAATGGAAACATTACAGAGGTGATCACCATGCCTAGCTCTCCAAAACGTTTTTTTATGATGATCCTAGTTAAAACATTATGCATGCTCAAAGCCTTCAGGGTTTGTTGATGACTAGGCTCAGGATTACTACAGGATGAAGCTGATGGTAGTGGGATATGGTGGACGAGGCAAGACCAGCCTCCTGCACGCTCTCAAAAAAAAATTGCGGCAAAGTGGAGAAAGTCCACCTGTCACAGTGGGTGTCATCGTTGATGAGTGGAAGTAAGTCTGTCTTCTTGATGTCATCCTTTTGAGGACAGAAGAGAATTTGGTCTTTTAATATTGAAAAATTAAATGCTTGTTTTTCCCTAGAGGTCAAAGTGACATTTCTCTCTTTTTGTTGGCTTTAACAATGGTCTGAAGATAAAAGATGTTATAAATATTACAGTCTGTTATTTACCATCTATTATTCGGCAGACATGCATGTGTACTTTCACTTAAATGCATTCTTCTAATGTCACATCTACAAATAAGCAACTTTTGCATTCTACAAGAACTGTTAGTCCCCTCAAGTACTCAGTACTGGTTTTAAGGTTTGAGAGACAAAGAAACAACAAGACAGTAACCTACACATTAAGCACATGGGACTTTGCTGGTCAGGAAGATTTCTACAGCACCCATCAGTGCTTCCTGTCCAACCGCACTCTCTATCTAGTAAGTTAAAAGTGTCAAAGAATTCTCACAAGAAAATTTGTCATAGAATGTATAAGCATAGATTTATGTACTAATTTATTTCATGCACAATTTTGTGGATATAGACATTTTAACTCCAAAAGAAAAAAAGACTTGTAACTGCTTTTAAATACGGCATATAGTTGAAATGTTTGTCAGTAACAGCTAGGCATTTATAACCTGTTAGATTTGTGAGTTACAAGTATTAGTCACTTAAAAATATCCTGAGTTATATTAATATTAAACTTTCCCTAAGCTGACAGTGCTGTTCATTTGGTTTGTGCTTGCATTTAAGTCTCAACAATTCTGTTGAACATGGATAGTCAAAAAACCTTGTTTATTTTGTGAATGAATGAGAAACTCTAAACAGCAAAATATTAAAAGTTTTCATACAGAATGTCACATTTTTGCCATGGTATTCATTAAAAAGAAGAGAAAGGCAAAAGCTGAAGGCTTAGTATTTGTTATGCAGGTGGTATACGACATTAGTCGTGGGACCGATGAAGTTGACAAGCTAAAGCCTTGGCTAGCCAACATACACGCACGTGCCCCAGGCTGTCCAGTCATCATTGCTGGGACACATTATGATAAGCTGGCACCAGGTTTGAGTGTTTTTGTGTGTGTCCAGTTGCTGGATGATATCGGATTTTTGTGGCACTTTGCTCATTTATTTTTGAACAACAGTATAGTTTTAGGCAACATATAGTAGTTCTGCACATGCATAATTTAAAAAAAAAAGATTTTATAGAAGCTTAGATGATGCTGGCTTTTTATATTCATGAACATGCATATTGTTATTCAGCCATAAACAGTAGAGAGGTACAGAAGTAAAAATAGAGTGAGTGTTTATAAGTAAGACTTCAGTGCAATTTTATTTCTTTCTGACACAGAAGATCGAGCAAAAATTGTTTCTGAATTTGACACCAAGCTGAAAGACCTGATGTCAAAACCAGGTATGAATTGTTAATAATTCTTGTGTGTGTTGATTTAGTTGCTTTTATATATTAGCAATTGCATTTTGTACAAAACATTTGTTTACATTTGATTTGAGGCTGTTTTTAAACTCAAGTGATTGTGCTACAAATGATTGTACTAACTGTGCACGATTGCAGTATTAATGTGTGGAAAGCAGAGAACATTTTTGGAAAAATATTTACTGGCAGTGCCTGTATTTGTGATAATGTTAAGAGTTTTTTTTCTTAACAGGATTTCCTGAGATAAAATGTTCAGCCATGGTTGATTTAACTAGAGAATCAAGTGAAATGGATCAGCTCAGGAAGAAAGTTCTATCTGTAATTGATGAGTAAGTTCAACTTTCCTAAGAAAGGTGTCCTGTTAGAGACAGGAACCTCTTTTGACCTTGTAATTTTACTGTAAAACATTTCTTTAAGCTTTATAATTTTCAGAATAATAAGAATGTTCTTTCAGACATATTGGAAGACAGTTTTGATTGACATTTGCCTGCTTCTTCCTATGTGTGTGGATGCATGTGTGCATGCATGTGTGCATACCTGTGTGTGTATGTGTGTGCATGCATGTCTTCATATCATATTTGTAGGTGCATATATGAGGGCTTATTTATGTAGGAATGCATGTTAAAGATAGCTATGTTTGTGCTGAACACACAATAGACAGACAAGCAATAAGTCAGTGGCAAAGTTGTGCAAAGAGCAGGGAGTGTATTCTATTGATTCTGTTCATCTTAGTCTTGTGTAGCAAATCAGTATAGTTCTCATGCAGGTACAAAGTTCGGGGACAACCAGTGATGGGGCAAAAGGTTCCAGCCAGTTATGTAGTAAGTAAGATTTGTATTGTAATTTAAGATGCATGAAATATATATATATATATATATATCCAGTTAAGAATCTGTCATCATTTAATTTCTGTTCTTATAGAAGCATTCTTTGTAAGAAATATCACTTATTCTGTGCAACTGATTCTCAAAGAAAAAAATATGAAGATTTTCATTGAGTACCACAACTTTTTTTCTTTTTTTTTAAATGAGATGGCTCTAAACCATTTGAGACACAGAGAGAGAGGTAGGGAGATACGAGTAATGATTGTGTGCGAGTCTGGTGGATGTTGATCAGCGTGATGGGTTAGGAGTGTGTTGCTCTGTGCAGGTGTAATTATTTTACAGCTGTTCAAGCTGGTTACTTGCCTGTTAGGACAGAAAATTGTGTGTCATAAACAGTAGGAGGTAGGTGCCATCAGTTCTATAAGGGGCCAGCTGTAGGTTTCAACAACATGAAAAAAAGTTGATAAAAAGTCAGTTATACCAGTGGATCCATTTTGGAAAATTTTTTCCTTGTTTGTTTACTTGTTGTCCTCTTTAGATTTTCAAATGAAAGTAACATCAGGTCAGCATAAGAAAAAGTTAAAGCAAAGAAGGTAAGAATGAGAAGAAAGCAGAAAAGATTTTTTTTAAAGTAAAATTTTGAGAGTATATTCTTTTGCTAGCTCACTGTCAGGGGAGAACTTTTTCGATGGCTGAACAGCTAATGTAACCCTTGATCTTCTATGGTTATGTCATCTGGTGCATTCAAAGAAGAAAGGACCTTGCAAGACCCTTTGGAAATGAGAAGAAATGGCTGAAAAGCTTGAACATTTTGAGAGATGTGGAGACAATGTGATATTTGTTTCAGAAACTGGCAGAAGTGCTGTCTGAAGAAGCAAGCACAAGTACAATGAAAAATTTCCCTGTCCTGAGACATAATCAGCTGATGCGTATCATTCACAATGAAAACCTTGAGTTGGATGAAGATGAACTTAAACAGGTAAATATTACACCTGTAACTTAGATTTATCAAGATTTGACCTGCAGTACTCTTCCCTTAAATAATAAAATGTTAAAACATTGATACTGCAAACCATAGACTTGAACAACACAAAATAGTACAATTTTCGTTCTTTTTTATTTTGTTGTTCTTGCTGTACCACTACCATTTATTCATTGATGCATGTGAAAAGTGAAGGGTGTAAGAGAACCCAGTTTTTGCTGATTGGATTCACACTTTGGATGAGAGTCTGATTATGATCGAAATGGCTGATAATGATCTAAAGGGCTAAATAGCCGATTATGATCCAGATGGCTAAATAGCTGGTTATGATCTAAATGGCTTGGACTTTTTTAAAGGAAATCTGTGATATCTAGAAATTTTTAATGTTATTGTTTCAGGCAGTCAGTTTTCTGCATGAAAGTGGGGTTTTGCTGCATTACGATGAAACAGCATTGCAGATGCGAGATTTTTATTTCATCAATCCTGGCTGGTTGTGCCGCATGATGGCTCAAGTGGTGACAGTACCAGAAATCAATCCATTCATCAAACCAGATGGAGTATGCTTAAGTGACTTTTGATCATTTATTTATTGATTGTTTACTGTTGTTTATTTCAGTACAAAATGAAATTTGCAAATGAAAGTCTTTTTAAAGGAGAGTAGAATGATTTTGTTTTAATCTCTAATTTTTTTTTGTGTCTCAAAAATGTTAGTCAAGCAGATAAGGAGAACTGGATCAAAGACCAGCCAAGAACTGGCTTATGAACATGAAGGAGTGGACTAGTTGTCTTGTGCAGGACCTGCTCACTATTTTGCTTAAAATAGGGGTGAGGGGTGGTCCTTGTCAGCTGCCATGTCCATCCATGTGCTCCTCCGAATGACCAGTACCAATCGAGTGACAAATTGCTGGCTGAATCCAGAATCACATAAACACCACCATAGAACTTATAGAATAAGAAAATCCTGGCTTCAGACCAGACAGGTGCATAGTTGAATAAATCTTCAACTATTACATTCTGAAAGACACACATCTGCAGTACCAGGAGGATATTGTCGACAACTCCATTCACTTATATGAGTTTGACAGAGTCTAGCACAAGGGGCTAGGGCATGTGATGCAAATATTCAACATTGTTAAAGTCACCAAAGTGCTGTACAAGACCTCCTGGGGAGCAGTACTACTAGTGGAACTTTCTTTCACATGACAGTGGCATCTGTCAAGGGTGCTCCCTGTCACTTGTAGTGGTCAACATTTTTGTTTTGGAGTACATCATGCAAGAAGCACTTCACGATTATCACACCTCTATTTTCATGGGTGGGAGGCCCATATGCAACCTAAACTTTGCAGATGACATTACTTTGAGGACAGGCACCAGTAGGGAAATGCAAGACTTTACCAACAAACTGACAGACTATGTGAACACACATAGCATGGATACCAGCACTGACAAGAGCAAACAACAGCAGAGTAGAGATCTACATGAACAGAGTACAACTTAAAGAGGTACAGAGCTTTAAGTACTTGAGAGCCACCCTTTCCAAAGATGGCAGCTCTGCGCTAGATGTATGCATCAGGATTGCAACATTGACAGTAGCAGTAATCAGACTGGACAGGAGATGACAAAAAACTTACGTCCTCTCCCCTGGAACCAGAAAGAGGAACGGACTGATTTGGTGCTAGGGCCGGTAGTGTTGATCGTCAGTCCGGCTACACATAGGAATCAATCTGCTTAGTAATTTTTTTTTTCAAAAATATGTACTTTAAGATATGTTTTGAAAGTCCTATGTCTGTGCATGCAGTAAGTGCACTGGATGAAAATTACAAACTGTGAGTCCAGCTACTGATATGTTTCTGCATACTTTGCAGATCATGAAACGCAACTCTGCCTACATGTTGTTTGCTGGCAAAGCAATCGCAGGGGACAAGGAGACCAGCTTTATCTTTCCACCCAGCATGATTCCCCAGTACCTCAGGCTGCTAGAAAAGTATGCTGCTATTTGTATTTATAGTCTGCAATGGCAGACAATCCAGATCTCCCCTTCAACATTAACCAAACACGTAAATAAAGAAACTTTGGACAAAGAAATTGTTTATAAGTAAATCTGTAGAAGATAAAACTTACTTGTGTCTGTTGGAAATCTGATTTTATCACGAGGTATATTCTTCCTTCATCCAAATTGTCAGGTTTGAAATTGCCTTGCCTCGGAATGAAGAAGAGCTGCTGATTCCATGCCGGTTACCAAGCATAAGACCACAGTTTGAGCGACCACAGCTAGACAGAAAAGGTAATTCCAGGAATATTGTATAGCTGTGCATCTTGATTGTTGAGATGATAGTGAGAGCTTTTGGTGTTGAAGGTGGGTGATGCTTAAGTTATTTAAAAGTGTCACAAATGAGTGGGAGATACACCTGCTTTCAGAGGTCAGAATTTTTTTTTTTAGTGATTGTTGCTGAGAAGGGAATATATATTTCCCCTTCAGACATAAAAACCCAGAGAAAACTCTAGACTCTGAAGCTGCCATTCAGTCTTTTAACTTTAATTGCTCTGTACTGTTAACGCTACGAGCCTCTCATCTTGAACATCTCCCTTTTATTGCACTTCTGGTCATGCTCAGTATGCATCTGTAAAATTACGAGGTTACATGGCAGAGAAATAAATTTGAATATTATTTGCAGTTATACAGATTTTTTTCAATTGCAGACATGGTTTTTCGCTTCTACCGCATGCCATTTGTTCCCATTGGATTTTGGTCCAGACTCCTGACTCGTCTTATTGTCTTTACTCAGAGCAAGTTTATGGAGGTAAATGACCATAGATGTAATTGTAGGAAAAAGGCTGTAGTTGTTTCTGATGAGGAAAGGAAGGTTGTAGCTGCAATTGATCTGTACCTGAAAAATTGCTTACTGTCTTTTAAAATTTATGGTTTATAAATATTCTTGGACTAAGAGCTGGAGGGAGTGTTAGGTAAAAGATTACCTTATTAAAGTGAAGGTCTCTTTCTCTTTTCTTCTTTGTTCTCTCACTCTCTCTTTCTTGCTTTCTCTCTCTCTCACACCCACCTAGAATTGTACACTCCTTATTTGTGCAGATTCTGATACATATTAAATATTTTACTCACTGATATTTGTCTAGAATGTTTTGATGCTGGGTTCAAAACCTGCTGAAGTCCACTGCTGGCAGGAGGGTCTCTTTGTCATTTGGAAACAGGTGTGTCCATTGCCATCATAAGTGTTCCTGCTCTTTTGCCCTTCTAATTCTGTATGTTAGTTTTCATCTTTCATGTGCCTTCTTAACCCTCTTGGTTCAACATAAAAATATAACATTACAATAACTGGCTTATAACTGAAGACTGTGATGACGACAGTGGTGAAGTTTGTTTTTTTATTATTGCTGCTCTGAGATAAACATTAGACCAAGAAACCTATACATTTTTGGAAAAGAGAAAAGTTGAACTTTGCAATAAAAAGTAATGAAAATCGCCTTGCCCGTGCTACCCGGCAAAGCCATGATCATGGCCTTTCAAACCAAGAGAGTTAAAAGCTGATGTTCTTATAAAATTCAACACACTTTTTTGACTGATGACAATGCTGTCTAACTGTGGAGAGTTAATTGCTCAGGATACATTCTTTCTGTTGGATGGTTGTCGTGGAGACACAGAGGAGGTGCATGTAAAAGTGCCAAGTTCACCCCCAGGGGTCAGGTAACATATATTGAGACAAACTCTTCTGCAAAATAACTAAATTATGAAACTGTTTCAGTGAATAAAACCATACAATTTAGAATGGATTGGATAAATTATGCTTTTATATTTTAAGAAAATATTTCAAGGTTGCAAAACTATTAGATTTTATTCTCTCCAGATGAGAACATTTTCTGAACTGATTAGTTATCTGTATGTGGTTGTTTAAAAGCACAGACTATACTGATATTATAAGGATGTGACATCCAGAAACCTGTTTTTGTGTCATGAGGTGCATTAAATTACACGAATAATATATATATATATATAAACTGTCAGCTGTGTGGAATCATTTGCTGTGCAGATTACTTGGCTATGTGGTAGACCACATTGATTCACTGGTGGATGAGTGGTACCCTGGCCTCACCAGTATTGAGCCTTTGCTTGGCCGTGAGCTGCTGCAGAAGTTTGTTCCTTGCACCACTTGCACAGGTTTGTATGGAGAAATGGATTCACAGCATTTTCAGTCCTTCGTTTTACAGAATGCAGAGTTTGTTTTTCTAAAAATTGTAGCTATTTTAATGGCCACTGGTATATCAAGTATCAGAATTTTATTTTCAGGGAAAGAGCCTCACCTGTTTCTGTTCAGTGACCTGGTATCAGAATCGGAGAAAAGTGACACAGTTTTTTGCCCACAGCATGCTGGTGATGTCTCCCTCTCACAGCTGGTATATAAATGTCTTTTCCATGATGGAATTATTAGGTCTCGCCCTCTCTGGCATGTAATATCTTTATTTTCTCCTAGTTTCTTAATAATTCATTCAATAAATTAAATCTATGTCTTGTTAATATTATTTATTTGATGCTCTTAAAACTTTTTGACTCATTGTGACCAGAAGCAGCCTTAGGCATGTGAAAACTGTGCACCTGCACAGGGCTGCCAAATCCCAGGGGCTGTCACGCCAATAGATATTGAATATAAAACAGAAAAAATAACGACACAACTGACGCCAATGTGGCCGAAAAACATTGTGTTTCATGTTGATTAGTACGCTTTATTTACTAATGTTGCTAGAGTCAGAGGAGTAAGCTATATGTAGTATTATAATGTTCTGCTGTAATGAGAGCATCATGGGCTGGCACTTGATTTTATTGACATTGGTGGGCAAAGAGGTCACCAATTCTTTCTCTGCCCAGAGCCACCACGAGCCTAGAGCTACCTCTGTTGTCATGTTAAGGTAAGTGAAAAGGCAGGTTAGGCTTAAATGATAGTTCATCTTTATATTGTACAGGCACCGGATGTGATGCTGACAGATGTGGAATTCCACTTTCGTTTGGAAGTGGACAAGTTTGAGTTCAAGAACAGGTCAGTATAGTTGTAAATTCACATTTAATTGGAAAAGTCTATAATATTTCATTTTGAATTATTGTGAATCTGTATTGTGAATTATGATCTGGTATATCCATAGGAAATCAAACTGGAATTAGTCTTAAGTAGATCAGTTGATGCCACTACTGCCAATGGCCTGTTTCAGCCCTGAAAACCTTTTAGGGGATGGAGGTTTTGGATCTGTCTACAAGGCAGTTTATAAAGGACAGGTAATGGGAAGAGACATGTTATGCTTTTTTTGTGTAAATACTACTGAATGATGTGACCCTATCCATTACCTTATTATTATTATTGTCATGTGTGCTGCCCACTTGAAGCTTTAAAGGAACTTAACTTATTTGGAAATTTCCCTTTTTTAAGAAAATCATAAAAGACTATGAACAAAAGGACAATTTTATATATGATTATTTGAGAACTGAATGTGTCATATTCCCTCTGCTGACTGCTGGCTGGATTGTTCATCAGCTTAAAAATTTTTAACCTCCCATAGAATGTTAAGGCCTGTTACATACATTTGAAGAATGCCTTGATGTACTATATATATATATATATAAACATACAAACTAGATGAGCAAGCAATAGTTATAACACATATTTAATAATATACTTCCTTTTGTGACATAGAAGTTTCATCCATGTGCAGTTATAAAATAAAATGTTTTTTATCCAGACTGTGGCAACTAAAGTTTTTTCTGCCATTGGAGACACCCATCCACACAAAATGTTGAGGCAAGAAGTGAGTCACTACAGCATTGGATGAGTGTGGCAGTTTCTAGGCCATCTTAGTTGGATGTGGCAATATCTAGGCCATGTTAGTTGAGTGGGCAATTTCTAGGCCAGTTTAGTTGAGTGGGCAATTTCTAGGCCACATTAGCTGAAAACGAAAGCTAAATGATTTTTAGAAATACAGCGCGAAGTATGAAGTAATTGTAGTCATCATGAATTTGAATCTTGTTTATAGTTAATGATTCATGAACATTGGGGTCTGTCACTGGTAGACGTTTGTTGAGGTTTTTTATAATGCTTTCTTTCCACATAAAACATTTTGGTGAAAGGAAGTAGTGTATAAGTTATCATCCTTAGTAGCTTGGTGTTTTTGGTACAGGACCATTAGCACTGCTTGTAAAGTTGACTCCATGTATTTGATATATCAAATGTGATGCTGGAGAAAGTGCTATATAAATGTGCTAATTATTATTATTATATATGATTATTAGGTTAGAAAACTATAGATTCTATACAATGGCATGGAGCTTAGGCTGGTGGTGCCTAGCCATTGCAGATCGGTATAAAGTTGGTTTTGTATGAGATGTTACACTCTGGGTGCAGGCTACTATCATGCGTAGACTTAAACATCCAAGTGTGGTGTCACTTGTGGCCGTTGCTCGAACTCCCCAGCACCTCATGTTAATGGAGTTTGCACCAGGCCGATCTCTGGCTCACGTTCTGACTAGCCAGATCAGCCTCAGTCGAACCATCCAGCACAAAATTTTGTTGCAGGTAAAAGACAGTAATCCTGGCTACAGATCATATATTGCTAAAAACTCATAATAGCTACAGAATGAAACAACACATTTTTTGGAATTTTGCAAAACCTTTATTTTTCTGATTAATGGGAGAGAGGGGTAGGAAATAAATAAAAAAAGTTGAGTATGAGAGTGTTTTACCCACCATCAATGGCAGGCTCAAAGCAAGTCACCAAAAAAAGAAAAGAAAAAAAGTTGGGGGTAGAAAATTAATGGAGGAGTGGTGGTGGGGGGATTTGGTGTTTTACACTGAGCCAGCAACTAAGGCTATATCACTGCAAGGCAGCCAGCCCTATAAACAAATCCCACAATTGATGGAGGAAGTTGGCTGGTTGCTGGTGTGTTTGCTGTTTGCTTTGAGAACTTACCCCCCAAAAAATAAAGACAGATGATGAAAGATTTTTAGGATGTCTTTGGCAACTGCTAAGGCTACAAGACTATTGATGTTGATGTGGTAGTGAATGAATAGTTTTGTCCCCCTACTTCAATAAATAGTTTTATCAAATTACTTTCTGATTCAGCAATATATGCTTGAATTCTGTGCCTGAGCTTACAGGAATTAATTTTTTTTCTCTTCAAAGATCAGTTGTTCAGAAAGTTATATCCCTTTTAAAAACAAGAAACAAGCATGAGTTTATTTCTAGTTCTCATCTAAGATGAGATCAAAATCCTTCAGTAGGCTATAGTTTGATGATGAGAATGATATAATGTGAAGAGGAGAGTAGTTGATTAATTTTTATCTAAAAGCAATCATATCTGAAAACCATGGCTGTGTGCAATGTGCTCATTTGCAATGAGGTGTATGCTTAGATCTGAAGTATGGTTATGTGTTGGGATTTGACAGTGCAACATTGTTCTCATTTGATACAAATATGAAAAAAATCATTTATTTAAGGTAGAATTTTGTGCTGAAATTATTTTTTTAAAAGTACAGATGACAATGACAAAGTTATAATGATAGTTTAAGTTATATTTTGTCTTTTCTGAAGTTATAAAATGCACTGTCCTTTGAGAAAGGATAGTTCTTTGAGTATGAAATAATGAGTGATAAAAGGATATACATAGATATAGGGGAGGTGTGTGTGTGTGTGTGCGCATGTGTGCATGCATGCATGAGCATTTTTTTTGGCTTATTATCCTTCAGGTTGCTGAAGGGATGCACTATTTGCACCAACTAATGATAGTATATCGAGACATGAAACCAGATAATGTTCTCATCTTCAGCTTGTCTCCAGATGCCGTGGTAAGCTTTATTTTTTAACAACAAGATGGCTGTTTTAGTTTTCATTTTAATTATTATATTCATTTATAATTTAAAAAAGTTCATCACCATTATTGGCTTCTCTAAGATTTGCCTTGTAGTGTTTGGAAGATATGGCTGAGTGTTGACACAGATAAAGACTTCTTCACTGTTAAATGTTCAGAAAACACCAGACTTGTGGGACAGATTTCCAACGATGACAACTCCAAATACAGAGATCGATGGCTTTGTTTCATAGTGTAATGATAGTTATTTATCAATTGTAAAGAAAGCAAAGGAAATTTTTGTTGATTTGGGGAAAGACAGGATTGTTTTTGATGAAATACTTACTAAAGGAGAAGTGGTAGAAAAAAGGGGGAGTTACAAAAATTACAAATATTTAGGTATAATTATTGGTGATAAACTTTGAAAGCTCATGTAGATAACGTGTAACCAACACGTCTGTCCCAGATGGTTACGTCAGGGGTGGGCTAGTTGCACAAGAACACAATAAAGATGGAACTGTAGATTTTATTAGGTCCAGACGGCCTAAAAGGACGGGTGCTCAGATCTTGCGCCCAGCAGCTGAGCCCAATGGTCACACATTTGTTCCACCTGTTCCTGAACAGTCAGTTCTTCCCCAAGCTATGGAAGACCTCAACTATTATTCCAGTGCCCAAAAAGTCACATGCCAAAGAACTAAATGACTTCCGACCAGTGGCCTTGACCCCTATTCTTGCTAAGTGCATGGAGAGAGTTGTTTGCAACCAATTAGTCAATGCCATTGCTGATCAACTAGACCCCTACCAGTTTGCATACAAAGCGAAAAGAGGAGTGGATGATGCCTGTTTGACACTCTACAACCTGGTAGCAAACCATCTGGATGGCACTGGTACATACGTGCGTATCCTATTCATGGACTTTTCATCTGCTTTTAATACCATTCAGCCACACCTGCTCTTACAACGTCTCCTAGCACTAAACGTTAACTCAACCCTAGTGCTCTGGATGAGGGAGTTTCTCCGGGACCGGCCACAACGGGTCAGCATGGGAGGCAAAGTCTCGACCACTCTGATCATAAATACCGGAGCCCCACAGGGGTGTGTTTTGTCCCCGATACTGTTCTCTGTTTACACTAGTGAAGTCCGGACGGAATTCTCGAATTGTGCCCTATCCTTGATTAAGTTTGCAGATGATATGGCATTGGTTGCTCGGCTCAAGGACGAGAAGTCACTTGCAAGCTATTTCCTCCAGGTTCAAAAATTACACTCATGGTTTGAAGAAAACTTTCTGGTGCTCAATGTCTCTAAAACTAAAGAAGTGGTCCTTGACAGAAGAAAACATCAACCTGCCCACACCCCTATAATTATTGATAATGAGACAATAGAACAGGTGCAAAGTTTTAGGTACCTCGGCACAGTGCTAGACAGCAAACTGTCCTTTCAGGAAAACACCAGCATTGTTTCCAGGAAAGCACATCAGCGCCTGTTCCTGCTGAGGCAACTGAGGAATTTCGGTCTCAGCGGCCCTGTCCTTGAGTCAGTATATCGCAGTCTAATCGAAAGCATCTTAACATTCAATATGTCAGTGTGGTTTGGCGTTCTCTCTCTCAAAGACCCCTCATACCCACTACATCGCCACTTCCAAATGTTACCCTCTGGCCGCAGATGGAAGCAAGTGGTCGCCAGGAAGAGTGCCTTTGCCAAGTCATTCTTACCAACCGCAATAGCACTCCTGAACAGGACTAACAAATGTACCTAGCCTGAATGTCTGTGGGTGTGTGTGTGTGTGTGTGTGTGTAAGAGAGGAAGAGAATGTGCATCTGCTAACTGTCTTAGGTGTGCGAGGGCTAAGCATGAGTGTAACTGTATGAGTGTATGAGGTGTGATCGTAATTTTTTTCAGTTTATTATGTATCCTTTTCTCCAGTTAACTGTGGGAGCTCCCAGCAACAAAGGAAAATTTCTATCTCTGTTGTGACCAGACATAGACAATAAAGATGTATTGTATTGTATTGTTGTATTCAGTCACTCGGCGGCTGGCCTCCCTTCTCACCGCTTTCACTTCCAAACCCAAAAGAAGCTCCCTACAGCTTCAAAACTACACTATTTATACAATCCCCCATCGAATGTTCCAGAAACCATCCCTCAGTTTTTCCAGGGCCTGGTTATGTAGCCTCCACCTGTTCCTGCCCCCTGTGGTGGCAGAGGCCTCCACCCACCCCTTGAGTCCAAGGCTAGACTTCCTAGCCTTGCTAAATGTGTCCACATGTGAAGTATGATTGTGTTTGAGAGCATGTGTAAGTGTGCATGGGTGTGTGAGTGCATGTGTGTAAATGCGTGCGATGATTGTATGTGAATGTCAGTACACGTGCATATAGGTGTGCATTTGTGTAGGTGTGCATTTGTGTAGGCGTATGATGACCGTATGTACGTATGCAAGCGTGTGTGTGTTGGTCCCAAAGGTACAACTGTCTGTTCATGGTGTTCCTAAGTGGGTCAGGCGACTTCGTAACTTCCGATGTAACAATAGGCTCAGTAGCCACTGGCGGGAAAGGTCAAGGCTGGCTATTAGGTACGCAGCTGGCGTGAGAAATGGACAATACTGGGAGCCATTCAACCTCTACCCTCAAAGAAATAACTAAGTACACTACTAGAGTGCTACAAACATTATTGAAAAAGTGTACGTGCACTGAGAAGAACAATATAGAGACAGTGCATGACAATCTTCTGATCATCAAACTCACACCCACCACTCAGAAAGGAATTTGACATGAGATGCGTAGACAAAAGGTGTAGGTTTATAGTTCCTTGAGCTAGAAACACACTCATCTGTACTCGTTTATCCCAGCTGCAATCAACTCATGAATGCAGATGGTTATACTGCATTCTTCTGCTCCAGAACATCATTTTTATGTCTACTTTTTAAATTATGTCATACTCATTTCTTTGTTTTCCTTTGTGAGTGACAGTATGAATGCCTGGGGAACTTGTGAGACAAACTACAAATGCCAGCTTAAATGATTAAAAATGGAGAACTAAAATTAAATATAGTCATTTTATGTTCTTTTATAGCCTGTGTTGATGTTTTATGCAAAGGCTGTGCTAATATTGTCAGCAGGCACAACATTTCCTGAAGAGGATTAATACAGATATTTTGTATTTTTTTATGGTATTTTCAGTTTAATAAATCATGTAAACACCAGTCTGTCACTGAGGTTGTTTTGCAGGTAAATGCAAAGATCTCTGACTATGGGATTTCTCAGTTCACTGCACTTAGTGGTTTGGTAGCACAGGAAGGCACATACTCTTTCCGTGCACCAGAAGTCATTCGGGGAGAGATGTATTCTTTTCAGGTACAGTTTCAACTTTTTTCTGATTATTGTCATTGTTGAAATTTTCTTGCTTTAGCATAGAAAGATTAGATGGTTAGCTGCTCATTTAGTTGTCAGGCTAATTGCTCTTCAATACCCTCATTTTTTTCAAAAAAGATGATTCCATTACTATATGTAATCATGTTTTGTATTTCACACTGTTGACTCTATTGTTTTGATAGCTTCACGACAAACCCATTACTTCCTTTTTTTATGACACCAGGAGATATAATTTAGACACTGGCTTCTGGAGGTATCCAAACTGATGGAAACATTGGAAACATATCTACGATTACAAAAGTTGGATTTTCATTTGAAATCTCACATCAAATAACTGTCATGGTCTTTCTCTCTCTCATTCATTGACTTCCTCTATTATTCTAATTTAGTTAAAATCTCTAAATTGTTTGCACAGAAGAGAGCTTTTTACTCTCTGTTTTACTGCAGGCTGATGTGTTTTCTTTTGGGATCCTAATGTACCTGGTGCTGACAGGGGGACAGCACCCTTTTGAAGAGATGGAGTTCAAGAATGAGAGGGACAAGTCATTTGCTGATGTAAGTTTTCTCTCCTTTTCTTCACCAGTAGCCCACAATGGAACACCTGTGATGCATGTCACAGGGTGTTTATGCTCTCAGATGAATCAAATTGTGCAAGGTTCTTTATGATCACTAGAAGGACTAGGGTAGAAACATAATGGGAATAAATTTATGCATAAGTTTTGATTCTGATTGTTGTGTATTCAGTACAGAGGGTTGTAGTCTTTATCAGTTTTTGACATGGTAGTTTTAATATTTCTGCTTTCTTTGGCACAAATCTTCATAGCCAAGTTTAGTGGTTCATGAACTTTGCACTCAAGTTGGTACTGAGGATCCATTTTAAGAAGTGTTTTTATTTTGAGTAAAAAAATAGTTGAATTTATAGATCTAAAAACTCGTTTAGTATATGAAGTGCATTTATGTATATCAGATGCCCATGTTTGTGAATATGTGAAACACCTGTGTTTTAAAGAACAAACCAGTTCCTCCACTAATTCAACGAGGCTGCCCTCCATGGCCAGACATGCAGGACCTGATGAACCAGTGCATGCATCAGGTGCCTGACTATCGGCCACTGGTTAGTACCTATGTTTTGACTTCTGAATGGGCATGCAGCTGTGAAGAAGAACATCTCTGTAATGGCTTAGGTGCTGCTTATGAAACAGCTATATGTGCTTTATTTTTTTCATGCAAGATTGTTGGGTAACGTGACTGAACGGCGGCTTGCACATTGAACAGCCATTGTGAGGAACAGATGGACAGACACCATGAACCAAACGAGCAGGCTGGTAGTTCATGGATCAAGAACAGCTTATCACAAAGATGGAATTAAGTGTCGTGGGCTCAGATCTCGCCTTCAGCACAGAATTTCTCTTGATGTGTAGCATGTTTACTCTTAATGTGTAGCATGTTTACTAAGTTGGCTTCCCCTCATTCCCTCCTTTCTCCTTAACAAACTTTATGTCTTCCCCATTTCTTTCTTGATAAAGTAATATTAACCGCAGCTGTAGGATCCTTCCCTTTATTCATGTTTTGTCTTAAAAAGAAAAGCTTAAACAGAAACTGAAAAAAGCAATCCCAGCTTTGTCATGTTGGGTACTGACAGCAAGTTCCTCTTTGGTTATGGACAGGTAATGGCTAAGCTGTGAAAGATTAATTAGTGAAGTGTGAAAGGTAGGCTTATGAGCAAACACAACTGAAGTGGGATACCTCTGTTTTTTTTTCCAGTCTGAAACATTGTGTCAGCAGTTGAACACAGCTGAACTCTTCTGTCTGAGAGAGGTACTGCCTGTGTCAGTGGGAACAACTGTAGAATGCATGGCATACGAGGTGAAAATCAGTAGATATATTATCTCAACCTATTGCTGTCAGCATGTTCCTCAGATGGTAACATCATGTGACTATCTTTTGAATGTAATGAAAATAAATCCCTTTTTAAATGTAATGCAATAATATAAAAGTCATATCGCTTTTTTTTAATTATGTGCTCATGACATCTTTCATGTTCAAAAAGTAAGTTGAAAAAAAGCTCTAAAAGCTTCTTACTAGTCTGTAAATCTGTTTAAATGCTAAATAAGTTTGGTAAATTTAAGCTTAGATTTATATTATACATGTTATCTAAAATATGTGTAACTAGGTATTGAGACTGTGAGCCAGCAATGGTTGATTACTAGTTTAATGTGCCTTTTTAATTAACTTTATGAAGTCATGGTAACATGCATCTGGTTGGGTTCTTAAAAAGAAAATTTGCAAATAATTTGTCAGGAGTTTGATGACAGTCATAATATGCGGCTGTGGGTGGCAAGTGGAGACAACGAGTACATGCAGCTTACTTGGTTCAGTCTCCTGGACTACACGGACGAAGAGCTGACAAATAGGAGTCGCCACAAGTCCTATGATAGCCATGTATGCATATTTATCAAGATAAGGGACCAAGAGAAGAAAACTAACGACTTTGCTAAATCCTTCTTTTCCTTATCATTCATTCTTATATGATAAAAAAAGAGCTCAGCTTTTACTGCCACTGACCTGATAAGGTCAATCTATGGGCTGCTATTCAACTTTGATTCCCTACATAGCTATCCAAGGGTAATAGCTCCATTAAGACTGCCCTGCAATACTACACCTGCTTCTTTTTTTATCTGTTTATTTCTATTTTCTTATCAGTCTTTTAAAAGGTAATCAATCTGTTAAAAATGAAAGTAGATAATTTAATTAGCACTTTTCTTTTCTTACCAGGGAATGGGCACCATGTTCCGTGATGGACGGATACTTTGCGTTCTTCCAGTGAACAGAGAATATGTGCTACTGGGAACACAAGCTGGCAAGATCTGGGTCTTCAACACCCACATCTGTGACTGTATTCATTCATCCCCACCATTGCAGGACTCGGTGCTGTGTCTTAATCTTATCAGCAGGTGAGGCTAAACCTTAGCAAGTCATACTTTGATTTCATGCAAAGGTCAGATTTCAGATTATTTTCAAAGTGATTCACACAAACTTTCTTAAAGTGTAAGTCACCCTCATGTGATAGATAAAACCATGGTAATGAATTTCTCTGTGCAGTAATAGATATGGAATTCAGAATGCAGGATAAGGAGATTCATGAGATGTGATTACCATGAAATATATTATTTCATCTGCAGCAGCAAAAGCCATTAAACATGTATGATCAGAGATTAATCAGTCCATGCAGTAAAAACTGTAACGCTTGATTGTAACCAGAATTCAAACTCAACTTTGGAGCTTAGTGCTTGTCTAGATTTGACTTTTTTTTTTTTTTGCTTTAGCTTACATTGAGATGTATTGAGATACTTGGCTCAAACATAAGATTTTGTTTGAGTAGGATCATTATTTTTCTTTCTTTCAGCAGGCGTGATGACTCATTGGTGCTAGCTGGGCTTGCAAATGGAAAAATAGCTCTTTACCCATTGTCAGAAATTCTTCAGGTGGTAATTTCAGAGAGAAAGAAGCAGTGCAAGTGGGAAATAGAAAAGATTGTTTTTCAAATATTTTGTCATGTTTATCTTGTCCTAAATAGAAAGATAGAAAGTATAAAGACATAGAGATTAAGGTGAAAAAAGAAGAATATAGGATGAGAAACAAGAGGGCCTATAGGACACCCGTAAAGATAAACTTACATCACTGTTAGGCAGTCAGAAAGAGATCTTACCCTAGGTGACACTTTGCAAAATGTTCACTGATCCCCATTGATTGGAAAGACATCAGGAATAATTTTTGCAAGAAAGTTCTATTTTGTAAACATTCTTTATATTAATACATTAGTTTTTTTCCAGTCACCTGAAATGAATCCCATTGAAATAAGACTGGGTGAAAGTTATGAGCCCATTTGCTGCATCCTTCGCAACAGTGTGGATAGAAAACTTGTTGCCTCCTGTGGTACAAGAATAATCATCATGGATACTCGTGAAGGTGTGGCAGTAGATAAGATGATCACTACTGATGACAATAGGTGAGGGAATCTTTCAGCTGAGTTCTCCGTGTCACTAAAGCTGGCTTTTACAGCTCTCATATTTTCAACTACAGAGCTGGTTAAAATGTTGCTTCAGACATAAAAGTGTTTAAGGAAACAGGAGTTTTAGCAGACTGAGATAGAAGTTCAGAAGTGTATACTGTTCTTTCATATTTTTGTTAATAACATAGTGCTGACAGTATGGTATGCTTTTGACATTTGATTGCACCAAACTGAATGCCCCATAATGTCGATATATATATATATCTATCAATTAATGTAAGCATGCTTCTGAGTTGTTATTGGTGATTAGTGGCACAGCAGCTAAAGGCCCTGTCTCCATGACAGTGAAAATCAGATGGGAAGGGTTCAAATCTTGGTTCTGACTTAACTATTTTGATGTGAGAGCTGTTTTTAGGCCTGAACATTGGTGGGTTTTTTTCTGTGTACCCTGGTTTCCTCCACCCTGTATGTGTAAGTGTGTGTGTGTGTGCATGTTTGTGCATGAATGTGCTTTTGATGCTTAGAAATGTGTGAGGTCATGCACCTTAGTGTATATGCATATAAAGTGCTTTGAGCCCAGCTAGCGCTGGGAAAAGCTGTTATTTAAATAATACATCATCATCATCATCATCATCATCGTGGTGTTTTTTTTTTTAAAAACTTTTCTAGGTAGACATGCTTGTGCATGCTGTTTCATGAGTGTTGCTTTGATAATGCTGAGAAGCCTCTTTTTTATATTCCTTTTTTCAGTGGGCCAGCATCAAAGCCTATTTTGACAATGGCATGTGGTCGTCTCTTGTACCTTTCGAGACGAAACATGACAGAAGTGGAGGCATGGGACCTACAGCGGGAGCGTCGCAAGATGGTCATGGACCTCAGTGATGTTTTCAAGTGAGCATGAACCTCAGTCTACTGCCAGAATTTTATTTCAGTTTGTCACCAAGTTCCTTTGTTTTGTTTTTTTTAAATGGATCAATTTTTTCTGCCATTCATCCATCCATGTACGTTGATGTTTTGTGGTCTGTTAGTCATTATGTTTGCTTACTGTCATAACTTTGATCTGTGTTTTGACATATTATTGATAGCCGGTCTGTATCTACTTCACTAATGTCTTGTTCTTGGGAAACACATTTTTTTTTTTAAATTGCTCTATCTCAGGGGTGGGGAATGTCTGGCTTGCAAGCTGTATAAGGGCCATGAAATCATTTAGTCTGGCCTGGCCAAGGCAACGACAGGTGGGACTCAAAATTCAACAAATCTAGGAGTTTTTTTCTAGCAACATGAATTTATATTAAAAGAACTGCAACAAATTTTGAAGGACAAGAAAAATCCATTATAAGACAGACTGGACACTATGAGTACATGATGGATCAGACACGTATGCTTCTTGTTGGCTAAGCATGGCCCGTCTGCCAGGCATCCTGGGCATGTACATGTTCCAAAGTGGTAAAACTATGGCTTTAGCACATATAGTAGGCTTAATGTCTCTTGTTAAAAAGCTGTTTAGAAGTTACTTTCTTTATTATGCATTTGTCCTTTTTGCCTTGTTTCCAAAAAGCATAAATAAAAAACCTGTGTTGTTCCTTGCAAATGCAAAAAGAAAACAAAACACAAAAAACACAACTCAGCAAGTATGAATTATGTGCTAGATAAATTTTGTTTTATAAACTAAAATTTAGTAGCTCTGATTTTTGTCTCAGCAGATGGCTGCAGTTATTTAGAGTTGAAAAGAATACCTAAATATATTCATGCTGTGCCTACAGGTTAACAAAAAAGGAAAGTCGCATTACTTCTATGGCACTGCATGAAAATAAGGTCTTGTGGGTGGGAACTGGTGGGGGTCATGTGGCCATGATTGACACAACAGCATGGACTCCCCTGACCATCACTGACCGTCATACAGCCTCCATTCGCTGTCTTCTGTCAGTCAGACTGACAGGTATTCTCAAAATAGTTCTTGTGCTGTCATTTGCTACAACAGCAAGTACATTTTCATTATTGTTGCATTGCTTACACATTGTCACAGAAATTAAGTTCTTCATTAATAATTTGTGTGTGTGTGTGTGTGTGTGACAAATATCCAAATTCTTTGCAAAGTCTTGTTCCCCCTTATCAAAAAAAATGGTAATGGAAGAGAACCTTTGTATGTGCAAGCACTTGTTCTTTGCTTACTGGAAGCTTTTACTAGGTGATTAGAGGAGGACAGTTTTTCTCACTTTTCCCCTTTACTTCATAATAAAGGAACATACAGACCATTAAGTCATTGTGCTTTGCTTTTTCTTTGAAAAAAACCCAGGAAGGACATGGAGGCAATGGTTCCCGTGTCCTTCCTGGTTTATGTTAAAAGAAAAAGCATTGTGAAAAATGTCACAACTTTCTAAGGTCAGTTGTGTTAATTTGCATGATGTGTTCACAGTTATTTAGGTCACTGTTTGCAATGCTTCAATCTAATAAGACTATATCTTAATATGTTGCCTTTTTTTTGGGGGGGGGCGTTGTAGGGCCAGGGAGGTATGGTTCTTCCAGTACAAGTGTTATACTGAGTGGAGGCCTTGGTTTTAAGACGCGGCCAGATGTAGAACTGGACAGAGGTAATAGCACCAGAGCTCTATGGTGCTTCAGTCTCTCCTCCCCGCTATCTTTCTTCTTACTTTCATAAAAAATTAAGCTAAGGTTTTCTGTGCAGGGAAAGGGTATTAGAGATTTATAGTGATTTAAAGTGAATTATTAAACTAAATATTTTAATGCTTAATTCCTAATTAATTTTCTTTATTTCTTGGATCTTGACGTTTTTTGCTTAGGTGCAAATGACTGGTTTGGTCCTCTGTAACTGTTATCATACTTGTTTTTGCTGTTGTTACATCAGTAATTCTCATAAAATATGGAGGATACCATTTAAAAACTGTCAGTTATTCACCATCTCCTACTTGTGGCAGAAAATCAATATGGCTGTGTTGCTGTCTGGGAAGCTGACTATCCACAGGTGTTGAAGACACTGGCAGACAACTCCAACAAGAGAAGGCAACTACTGGAAAAACTGAGAAGTGAAAATTAGAATGGAACAAAGGGATGTAAAATGCTCATGGGGACACTGATAGTTCATACTCTGTATTCTCGCCATGGAAGTATTCTACGTATACTGTAGCAGAAAGTGGATTGTTATATATGAAATGATCTCTTACAACAGAAGTGCTGCAAGAAAAGAAATTTCCAATAAAAGCTAAGAGTTCTCACAAGTACCCATAGCTATAAAAATGTTTTTTTCTTTTTACTCTCTCGTCTTGCTCACACACATGCACGCAAATACTTAAGAGTGGGGATTGCAGGGTGGAGAATGAGAAAGAACGTGTGTTGTTACACACATACATGTGTGTGCACGATCAGATAAGGAAAGGAGAGAATTTCTGTCAGTTATTTGTCGTGAACTGTCCACAATCCATAGTGCTTTTAAACTATTTGGAAGGAAAGATTGTCATGCCATAGTGCTTTTAATTTAAACTGTTTGGAAGGCTGTGTGACACCCAAAGCATAGGTGGGAAGATATTTCTTGAATGATGTGTTTTGTCTGGCTGGACATGTTTGAACTTGTAAAGACAATGAAAGACATGGATGCAAGAGAGTATGATAGTAGGAATGGTAAGTAAATGAGTATTGTGCTTGTGCATTATTGGTTTTTGAGAGTTTCTACCACTCACCACTACACAGCATAAAAAAAATGTATACAGGCATCATAGAAGTCATACATATCACGTGTCTTTTGTCCTTGTTCATTTGGTACCATGATCATAAGAAACTGCTTTACAGATTTGTAAATTGTGTTGCAATATTTTAAATTGTACAAGAGGCTGCTGTATAGTAATTCATGTTAAGGCATAAAATTTGCTTAAGATATGGTCACAATACAGAAAATGTCATATTTTCATTGTTTTAAAAGAATGCATTTTGTCGATGTGTACCTTGACTATCTTTGAAGTACATGATTTTGTCCTTGTGTTTTTTTTTGTTTCATGACTAATTTTATATTTTAAGCATGTTCATTCATCACATTATATATTTGCCTAATTATTGCATCTCCTCATTATTATTTACTTTAACTATCCTTAGTAAGGAACAAATTAATGGCACTCACAAGTTACATCAGTATGTAATAGTTAAAACCGCCACACATTGCAGAACCTGTATTTTATATTTTCTTGGGTATTCAGAAAAGACGTCGGTGAAATGAATTTTGATTTCTGCATTTACATTTGTTTTTTTAATTACATATCATTAACTGGTGTGATGTACTTACAGCATGAAAAAAATCTATATCTTTTATAAATGTGATAAAATGTGAGTTATCTTATTTTTTGGTAATAAAAATATATTGTCTAAAATGTAAAGTGTATTAAATTTGAACTGTTTATTAATTTTCTTTTGCTATTTTAAATGTTTTGTTTTCTTACCCTCGAACATTTGGTCATTGTCTTACATGTATTTAGTACTTCCTCTGTGAGGGATATCAAATGAATTGCTAATGTTGTTGTGGCTTATTTGCACGAGAACATTTAAATCCATAAGATGCAAACAGCTCATTGTTTGTTGTATTTCTGAGCTTGTGTGTATGTGTGTGATTCTTATTTGCAATTGTACAAAGATGTGGTTATGAATTTAATTGACATAAAAGTCAAACTGTCCCTCCCGTGATTTCACTGACATGTTTTTCCCATTTTGTTTTTGCCATGCAAAAGCATATTTATATTTCACAAATTGCAATATATATATTGATGATAATCATCAGAGATAATCACAGAAAACTGCAACTGGAACTTTCAAGTAACCCGAGAAACACAAAAGATAATTTTTTACATTGAATTCTTATAACTGCTGTTACTTTCTGACATAAGGTGCCATGGTCAATCACAATATCTCATGCCATGCTGCAATTTGTTGAAGCCTTTTGTAACCATAATAAAGCCAGTTAATAATAATCATTATTGTGCACTAGAAAGCTTAGGATAATGTTCTTGACAACAGAAACAAACTTTTTCATTAACATACTAAAGAATGTGATTTTGTACTTAATGACCTTACACACACACACACAGTGATGACAATTTGTCAAGAAGTGCTGATGGTGTTTCATGCCTGCATCGGTCTCTTGTTCAGTAATCTTTGAAGTAACAAAACAGGTGCCAGTAAACCGAAATTCTTCCTTTGGCAGCAATGATAATGTTTTGCAAGTCTTGAACGGCGTCCAGTGATGAGTGCAAAACACTATGCACTTCCTGCCATTCATTCTGTATTTTTTTATTTTAAATTATTTAAAATAAAACCGGTCTTCTCTTGCAGGCCTGCTGTGTTGATTCTTTGCTGTTCCCCATGGCTTTTTGTTAGTAGGAGAACTCCGACACCCAATAGGTCAGATCAATGTCTGGTAGCTTATCACAGGGTACAAGAGGGTTGTGGCTGAAGAACAGAACGAAATTGCTTTAGCACGATATTTTCTGAAAAAAATTCGAATCATTTCAGTCTCCAGCGTGAGAAATTTTTCGTGAAGCGAAAGTAAGTGGCATCCTCAGGGGAACTCGAGGAAAGCATCTTGTTTTCATAGTTGCAGTTGTTTGCATAGACCTTATGGACGTTACTATGTTTCTTTATCCACAGGGCACCTATGCTATCGCTTTATAACTATGGCTCCAGGGGTAAAACGTGCTGGGTCTGGACACCGCTTTATAACTTCGCAAACAAGATGCTTGGTCTATCATTCTGGGCTATCATTCCCAATGTTGCCCCAGGGCAACGACTTACACTCGCTTCATAACTATGGCCACAGTGGGTTACATCTGTGCAGAGAATTCACCTCAAGAGAGATGGGAATCTATATCCACAAATGCTCCTGTTATTACCGTTTCTCCAAAATACCCATCCGCGAGGGTCTGGGTTCTTATGCTGAGGGAGAATATCCAGCCCCTCTCTTGCTGGCTAACTGAGCTGTTCCACCCCTTTCTCTTTTTCTTTTTTTTTTCTCTTTTACTGGCGCTTTCATCAATACTCTCTTCTGACAAACTCTCCCTATTTTACCCTGCTGTTTAATCAATTATCTCATGGTCCAGCGCCATACCATCAATACGGCTTTACTTTGTTGGGCTCCTGGCCATACTGGGACCCAGGCAATGTTCGAGCGGACCAGGCCGCCAAGGCTGCTTGCCAGTCTCCTGTAAATTGTAGTCACTTGTGTCATATAAGTCTATCATAACGGCCTATGTTCAGTCCCTCTGGAACTCCGGGCCAGAATAAGTTGCATGCCACCCTTCCGTGTCTTACTGACTGCCCACCTCCAGGCCGTTCTGTGAGGTGTAAGGAGGTTAAGTAGTTAGTAGACTGAGGATGGGACACACCTATGCTATGCATTCCCACCTTTTAGGGGCTGAACCCACACCAGTGTATCCTTGGTGTCAGTGACACTTTACTGTTTTACATGTTTTAATCACTTGCCCCGGCATCCAAAATGTCCGCACACTTTTTTTTAACAGCTGGTTCCTTTTCTTGTTTAAGTCCACTCCACCGGCAGCTATTTTATTCTAAAACTGATACCAACAGATTCAAGGTGTTACTTTTATTCACCTATTTTAATAGTGGCCTTAGGAGACCACACTTTAAAAAAGTTTTATCATTGTATATTGTTTTTATCCTGTTTTGTTTATACTTTAGTGGAATTGTTATTATATCAACTGGAAGTTTTGTTCATCAAAAGGGTGACTCTCTCACCATGATATAGCTTCAGTCTCTGGCACAGAATAAAACAAAGCTTATTCAAAACATGCAGACTTATCTAACACTGTTGACTTAAGGAGAATTATTTTTTATTGATCCGGAAAATAAAAAAAGATAATTTATACCAAATGCGAAAAATAAGATGCTCACTCAGTTTCTTTTAAGGCGTACTAGACAGCTGGGATCTTGTTTCTTTGTCGGGCCAGTGCCTTTACGAATAGTTTATCAGCTTCTGAGAGCCAGCCACAGAGCCGATACATCAGCCAGTAAAGGAGATCCGCTAAATGTCAGCCTTGGTGTGACCAGTGACGGCTCGCTGGTCACTTGACCCCCCTGACTGGACGATCAGCTAAGTGGCTGGCAACTTGGTAGAATGTCAGCTCCAGCCATCACGGCAAGTGACAGCTCATAAACCTCATGGTTGCAGTTATTGAAAATACTTTTATGTGTTCGAAAAGGGTTTCACGTCCTTTCATCTTCAAGTCTGTCAGAAATTTCTGCGAGTAAGGGCAAAGCCCAAGGATTTACCTGCCCTGTATCCTCCTGTGTGGAATATTTCTATTTTATTTCTCTAACGTTTGCTTTCCTAACCCTTGCCTAATACCACGAAAAAGTAATTCTAACTTGAATCCCTTGACTGATCTCGATTACAAATTGCGTATGTTGGACAGTGATTATGAAATGGCATACTTACTAGTAGTTGGCTTGGTGAAAAGGGTTTTCTTGAATATGGCTGACAGCGCCATTGCTACACAGGATCTTGCTCATCGATAGTTTCGTTATGGAAATTAGTTGAGCTGGAATACAAGTAGGACATAATGTTGGAAGCAGGAAAATACAAGTCATTTGCATTTTCCATTAAATGACCGACTTGAATGTAAATCACAAAAATTCACAATATCGTTAACATTCAGTTGTTGTAGCAAAGAGCTTCGATCGTCATCGCGTGTCAACTAGAGTGAAATAATGAACTCCTAAATCCGTTAGAGAAAGAGAAGGCCGAAGACTCGAACTAAAAAGATAAAAGTTTCTTGGAAAGTCCGAGGTTAATGTAACCGACTGGCTTCCAATAGTACCTGTGGTGAACCCGTAACGCTGGTCGCTTGTTTCAAAGAAATACTTGTCTCCAAACTTGAGGTCGTGGAACTGCTGACCCAGGATGTGAGCAAAGGTCTCGCCGACGATGCCATTCTTGACGGACCTTTCGCACGTGCCACCACTGAAGAGGTCAACGTCATCTGGATGGCTGTTGAAATCACAAAACAGGTGTGAATACGCGCGAGAAAATTTCAACATGTTGAAATCTGGGACCAGTTTCGGCACTGGATGACTCGCGACAATGCGTTGTTAGCTATAGTAATGTACATACCTGTAAAGGGTCCGAAGATCGAGAGCGCAGTCCCAAAACTGATTGAAATTCTGGTATGGGCTCAGTCCAAAATATTTACGGTAGGTGTTGATGCCTGCTGTCCCATGATCTCGACCTCTCTGACAACAAACAGTTGATGAATAAATCTAAGGCAACTATTCGTGCGTATTCGAGGGGAAGCTGTGTTTGTTCAAAAAGACGCAGCTCATTAATCTGTATACCCATTTCCCATCTATCCACCCTCCTTTGTCTCTCTGATTCTCACTCTGGCGCCGTATTCATGTCTACGGTAAATCAAGGGTCAGCGTCTTGTACAGCAGTTGTGAAGCTGCGTCCAGCATTCGTGTGTGTTGCCGTAGTTATAAAACAGTGGTTAAGATTGCCTGGGGTAAAATAATAAAGCAATATCCGCGTGGTTTAAACAGACCGTCTCAGCTACAGAAACGAGACGTTTGTCATTATCTATCTAGTTTGCTTCTGGTTCAGAACTTACCTTCGGTTCGTGAATACGGCCTCGTGTGTTTTTTTTACGGTCATGCACTACATTCACACTTTACAACAGTACCTGAGGGAGAGGCCACGTAGCTATGGCTGTAGTTATAAATAAAAGAAACATCCGCACCCCGAGTTTGTTTTACCTCGATGCGTAATCTACCTGGGTATGCGCACCTTTAGCTCTCAGATAACCCTTCAAAACACCTCACTAGCCTTCAAAGAACCCCTTGCACGCCGCATCCAACCCTTCACAGCCCCTATTGCAACCCTCATCAAACCCTTTACAGCCCCGACTTTCAGCAACCATCCAGCCCTTCAAAGCCCCACTTGCAACCCTCATCAACCCCTTCAAAGCCCTTCTCGCAACCCTCACCGAGTCCAAAGCTTTCAAATTTGTATATTCTCCTTCTACAGCCGACTCGATCTTAAAATCTTTAGAATAATTACATTACTGAAGAACAAAGTCATTCAGCATTTCAGTCCAACCTCCCTGGCAAGTCGGCTTCCTGATTAAATGGAACTACCAAATTGGGCTTCGCAGACGAATCATTTACTTACAACGATGACAATAGTTTCTAAAACAGCTCGCTCATTAAGCAGCTCCTGAAAGCTGCCATTTCTGTGCATTGTTTTGCGAAAGAAAGTAATAAACTATATTTTGGAAAAGTATCGAGCGATACTGGTAAGAGTTTGGGCACAATGCAACCATGATTTTTAGTTTCCAATCTTCGAGAAGAAAAGAAAGCTTTGCACTCAGCAGAAAAGGCAGAGCATTTGTAAGGGATACCAACAATGTCTTTGTAGCATCCTACCTCCTGGAGCAGGACGCGTGAGGGGAACTGGTTTCGCTTATGTGCGATAATCTGTAAAATTTTCTACTTTAAGCCCAACATGCTAGTTGACTTCAGTGCTCCTTTAACTTATTCCCTTCAACCCCCTCCCCAATAAAACCACCCTGACGTTACCTGCAGGTTTAGAGATGCGAGGTCCAGTCCCGTCTTGTTTATCCTGTTGTTTGCAAAGAGGTGATTGGTGATGGAGTCGGCCAGGTGCCTGTTGAAGGTTTCGGCCGCATTGTTCCAACTGACCAGACCTACACACATTGATTCGTACTCCTTCAAGATGTGAGACGATTCACTGAACATATCCTGCAAAAAGACGCCATGAAACCAAACACAGGTCATTGTTTTAAATTTATCGATAAACATTTGTGATGGGCAAACAGGGGAAACAAACAAAATACAAAAACAAAACAAAAAACTACTGGAGAGCTTAAAGCAGTAAGGAGGGTTATCGTACATCGGTCCAGAGATTGTCCATCAAAGTAGCCTGACGTTCACGATCAAATTAAAGTCCTTTTTTGTTCATCCACTCGTCAGCAGTTTCACTCCCTGTTATCAATAGTTTTTTTTTCTTGCAGTGTCCGAAAGTAGTAAATGAACGTATCGTTTGTCATCGGCAAAGCTTCTGAAATTTGTTGAGAGGAAATGATTGTGCAACTTTACATATCAAGAGACAAACAAAACTCATTCTTTTAAGTTCGAGGAGCTTCTGTTCTGTCAAGGTCTAATCTAATTGCTTTTTTGCAAAATCGATGACACCAGGAGGGTTCCTACTTTTTCATACCCCGAATTCCTACCTGTCTGGTTTGCAGAATGTAGGATCGTGGGGAATTGTAGGGGATGGGTTGGGGATGATTGGTTAGAGGAAAGTAACTATCGCACTAAGTGTAGTTGAAACCTTTGTCTTTCAGCTGTCTTTCCTGGACGAGAGCTATCTCCTGTCAAAAAAGAAGTTGTGGGTGGGTGGATGGGGTGGGTAGAACTCTAAACAACTATATAATTCGGTCATATTAATTATTTACAAAAAACCCAGACAGAAGTATTTGTGTGAAGTAGAATACGGCGAGGAGAAAAGGATGTCCAAACCTATGCAAGCCGTAATGCAATTAAAGAGACTCATTAAAATACATCAATAAGCTTAAAACGTGAGTCGAAGAGAGAGAGAGAGAGAGAGAAAAGAAGAAAAAAATAGGATTCAAGTATTTTAAAATTCTTTCGTGCTGATATGAGTCACGTATATGCAGTTGAATGTATCAGCAAGTTCACAATAAAAGGATCTCCACATAAAAAAACTAAACGCAAATGGAGAAGATCGGTTATAGATAACAAGCCTTTTTTTTATAAAAAAAGTACTTTGCACCATTACCATTCATAAATATGACATTTATCTATACATATGTATGCAGTTTTTCTTTCTATGTCTGAAATAAGCTGAATTTTTTTTTTCTAGACAGGAGTCATTAGTGGATGAGTGAGTGAATAAGTGATGAAGAGAATTGGGAGTGAGTGAAGGAGGTAGATAAGGAGTGATAATTCAATTCAATTCAATTCTGTATTAACGAGAGGTAAAATAAACAAAACAAAGCTTTTTCCATTTAGCTCTCGCCCTTTACAGGGGAAAATAAGCTAAATAATAACTAAACACAAAAAAGAAGTGGTAATAAGCATAACATAATATCAAAGGTGAAAAAGCACAAAAGCAGTGGTTAAAAAATATATTTACAAAGGTCCTGGAGTAATCTGTAATATTCCTAGTTAAGGAAATTTTTACAAAGGAGGCATCAGATTTTCCTATAGTCTAGTTTATGTATTTTACTTACTGATGTCGAAACCAGCTTAGGGAGTTCAACTGCTTAAGATGGAGAGGGAGGCTATTCCTCAGCACGCTTCCTGAGTTTTTAAGACTTGCTTTGAAAAGGTCTATTCTAGGAATGGGAATATTAAGCTTAAGAGTAGCTCGAGCGTTACTGAAGGAAAATAGCAAAGAAAGTCTGGGGGACAGTTTACCCGTGATGATGAGGACGGAAGGGAGTGACTGATAAAGTAAAAGGGACTGCGTCTTGAGGATGGTGATATTTAAGAACAGTCATACATCGTAACATCCCCATGCAGTTTTTTTATTTTCTATTTTAGGTTTGAAATATGCTTATTTTTGTTCTAGACAGAAGTCGTCAGCGAAAAACGTACGTGTGCGTGCGTGCGTGCCGTGGGAAGTGAAGAAGAAAGTGAGGGGATGTGTGAGGATGTGAACGACAGACTGGGTGGGTACAATAAGAAGACAAAAGTACACAGTACCTTCAGGATGTGATCCTTGTCCATATGGAAGATGTTGGCGATAAGCGTGTGGCCGAAACGAAAGGCAGCCGAGGAGAAGGCATTGGATATAGAGGGGTCTACGTCAGGGTCAAAGTTCATCCTGCTCCCCGTCCAGAGCCGGAACTTGGTCATGATGTCTGGTCCCAGGATGATAGGAAGGTACTCGCCATATACTAACTTCTGCCATACCGCGATGAGGATCTTGCGCACCGTCTACAATATTCACGGGCCACAATTCACAGGATATTTTCCATTTTGTGCTACTGCGTGTTTTATACAGAATTCTCTCTCCTCCTGTTCAAGTAATGTATACGTGCGTAAAGGCGTCAAATGCATGTACATGAGTACTACTCCTGTATGGGATGAACACAATATAGCCATGTGACCAAAATATCAGTGGCATAAGAAAAAATAGAACGTTTTATTGTTTTGTTCCTTTAGTTTTAACCGTTTTTTTGCAGGCGAGAGCGAATGAAAGGACAAGAAAGAGATAGAGAGACGTGTGTATAAAAATAAAAGAATCAGCTAAGATTCTCACTCCCACCATTCGCTCGCCATCGTCATTGCTGTCATCTTTTTTGCTGTCTTTCGTCTTCCCCGTCATCCTTTGTCTGTCCTGTCTCTTGACGTAGGCCAGGTAATTACCTGGAACAGTTTTTCCTGCACGTGCAAGGGCGCTGTTTTTAAATAGGCTGCGATGTCCAGCGGTGTGCATCGTCGCCCCTGTGCCTCCAAAATGGTGGCTACTAGTTTTCGCACGAGACGATTGTGCTCGAAGTGGAACACCGTGTGTATGGCGGTCAGGCCTGGCTGCTCGTTCACTCGGTCGTCGCCTGCAAAAAGATGTTGGAGGAAGAGGGCGGTGCGGGGATACTGGATGGCAGGCCTGATCGCTATAATTCGTAGACTGAATGCCAGAGGGGTTAGTCAGTCGATGAATTATCAGCCGGCCGTCAAGATCTGTCGATATTATTTCTCTATTTCTAACACCTCTGTCGCGTAACTCAGCCTCTATCAGAGAGATCACCGCATTAAATGCAGGCCTTAAAGAAGTCACATTACAAGCAGAACGAGTGCCTGTCACAGGTTTATGAATAAATGTATAATGGGCTGTTCACAAAACCTTCAGACACTAAGCTCATTAATCACCTGTGACTGATACTAGAACGACTCCGATATCCTAGCTGATTCACTTATTTTAGACTGCTTCTGAGATTATGGGTAGCTAATAACTATACTTCTGAGATAATAATAATAATAATAATATTATTCCGATCATGCTAGACTTTCTCTGAATTCAGATCATGTCAAACGTCCTTTGAGATCATACACTCCCTTCGAAATCAAATCATGGAACATTCTCTTTGAGGGGCACCAGTTTTTACCACAGTTCCAATGAGATGTTGTCGTGCTAGTCAACCTCTGCAATTAGATGATGCCAGCCGTCTTTTGAGATCAGATTATACTAGACGTTCGCAGATACTATATGAGATCAGATCGTATTAGATGCCACGTGTCGCTTATAATTCTCTCATCAGATCAAGCTTGACCCCCCCCCTCCTCGATCTGAAATGAGATTTTGCTCGACTCTAACACAGTTCTGTTCTTAGTGCCCGCGGGGCCCGAGGCATAGGACATGTGCGGGGGCCTCGACGCCACGATCGCCACGGTTTTAGTTGGGAGCCTAGTTACCATGTTAATCAGAAGCGTAGGGCCGCTGACGACTATCAGGGGCCCTAGGCAGATGCCTCATCTGCCTGCCCCTAAGCACGGCCCTGACTCTAAGATCACGAATCACTTCTGTTGGGAAAATATGGGTTGTTTATGTTAGACGATGATGACTGTTAAAGTTAATGACTTCAGCTTCTCCAAAGCAAAGTATAATCACCACAACTGCCTTTCATCCTATGATCATTGATCAATTCTGGCACAAAAGCAATAACGACACTCTTTCTCTTTTTAGCCGGGCGAAGAGCCGAAGCGTCAAACCTCAGAAGTGCTTTAAAGGCTCATTGTACTGGCAAGTGTATTGGAAAACAAGCTCGGAATAAGCTCATCATGTTGACCAAAGTTCCAATGTCCCTAACCTTTTCCCCCAGACCATTGATTTCCTGTGACGTTCACGCACAGCTTTGCCAAACTTGGTCAAACATCCGACAACATTTGGGTGGTAAGGAAGAGCTTTGAAGCTGATAAACTTTGCCGCGCGTGTAAATACGTGTTCTTGGGTGTGCGCATGTCACCTCATGACTGCGAGGTGGTGAGGTGTGTTTAGAAAAGTTTCTCTCCCCCTCGTCACCGTAAACTTCCACTTCTCCATTCTGCCTCCCACACTCCATCCTTCACCTGGCTCGCAGCAAAGCAGACTTACCAGCCAGCGCACAGTAATGGTCAGGACCATCGTTGATGCAGACGTCCGGACTTCCTTTAGGAAGACGTTCCTTCCCTTGGTAGAATGAGGTCTTGAGTAGCGCCCCTTTGCCGTCATTGTCTCGCAGCTTGAGGATCTTGGCCAGGTCGCTGCCGTAGACCATGGAAGCGTCGATGAAGGAGGTGAGGACGTTCTCATGGCGACGTGGGAAGATGATGGAGCCATTCCTCAGGCGTGCGGGCTCCGAGCGGACAAACTCCATGCAGTCCTTGAAGTAGAGGTCGCTAGGTGGGATTTCGATCGGAAGGCAGTCACTGGACGAGGTATAAACCAGGCGCATTAGGTTATTTAGAGTATTTGGGTTTATTGAGGTTGGATTGATGGATGGAGGTTTGTTGAGGGGTTGAATTATAGCAAGCATATTTTTCTGGAATTTTATGGTAGTTTGCATGAAAAATGAACGAAGATTTATAGTTCTTGACCGCAACACACTCCAGAGTGTCCCGCATAAAGGCGCTTGTATCGTCTATAATCACCGAACTATTTCATTAACTGCCATAGGCTCTGTACTTACTGAAATCGCTGGTTAAGGGGAACACCACAACACTTGATCGTCTTGTCTCGCTCCGTGGGCACTCCGATGACACTGAGGTCATGGTCGAGGAGCTGTCCTATCTGCATGACGAGCAGTGTCTGGTTACTGGGGTCGCTTTTTCCTGTGTGTATTATGCGGCTTACCAGACGAGGGTTTGGCAGCTTCTTAAAGTCCTTTCCATATTGTCGGGGCCCGTTAGGTTCTGTCAAGTGTGTACATAAACACACATTTTTTTGTAAATTTTTACTAAGTAACATATCTGGTCATCACTCAGGAAGTCTAGAAGTTCATTTCACTTTGTTTACGTATGTGTCAGGCAGAAGTTATTTTATTTAAATGATTTTGCAAATAATAATAATAATAATCGAAAGAACAAGTGTGTAAAAGGTGAGCAGGTACATCAAATCATGAAAGAACAGTATGTCACAAAACATATCAATATTCCAGTTCTAAGAGGAGGAAGAATTTTTTCTTTAGTCTGGCTTTAATGTCGAAAACGAAGACCCTGTGCGCGTAAAGAGATAGAGGCAAACAAATCCAGACAGCAGCACGCACGCACGCACGCACGCACGCGCGCGCGCGCGCACGTGCGAGTGACGTACAAACGTTTCAAGCTTTGTACAAGAGGACAGAAAGATGATCAAAGTGTGAAGAACAAAGTACCTCGGTGGTAAGGCTTCACTAGATCATAAACACTACTGAGGATGTAGATGTGGACTGCAAAAAGGACATTTACTTTGCATGAAGATAAAGGTTCCCTCAGCCTAAAGGCAGTGATCTAGGCGTAACTGTGTCTCTGGCACGACACAAAGAAGACAGAGCCCAACCCTCTCTTTCTGTCCTAGTTACCTCACCTGATCAATCAGATGTTCATTTCTGCAGAAAAGAGGTTATCCAGCCAAAGATCTAAACGAGACTTGAGCCAGCGACTTTATGCTCCCGCAGCCGAGGAGAACAACCTCTAGGCTAAGTTGTTTCTTCTACCATTCTATCTACCAAGCGACAATTTTTAATGGAAACTTATTAAAGCGCGGAGTGGCCGCAGATGCAGTGTGCGTGAGTGCGTGCGTGCGTGCGTGGGTGCGCGCGCGCGAGAGAGAGACTGACCACGGACGTGTATAATACAAGTCCGTGGACTGACCGTGGTATGCTGGTGGCACGAGGCGCTTGAGGAATGAGAAGGTGGCGCCACGGTTGCCAGGATTGTTACACGTTCCGTCGTAGGTCCGGTAACGATCCTCCTCGGTTGTCCTCTTGTTGCAGTCCTGCGGACAAAGGGCGCAAGCGTCATGACAATTCACAGATCTTTCCTCAGACGACTTTACTCGCGACACTGCGTTAGAAACAGTCGCCGTAACTTTAGTGAGAAGTCTGTCTCTCCTCCTAACCTTTAGCTATCCAGTCAACCAGTCAGCCAACCAGAAAATTATTCTGCTAGACTGTCTGTATGTGCGTCTCTCTGTGGCTCTTTCAGTCATTCAGCCAATCCGTCCATGGTCTGTCTCAAATTGTGCCTCTTTTCCTTATTGTTACTCTCTATTCATCCGTCAATGTCTTACTCTTTGTCCGTACACCTAGATCATTATCTTTTTGCCTCAGAAACAAAGAAAACAAAGTGAATAACGAATGTTCTCAAACGGACAGGCAGAGAAACGGACAAGAGTTCTGGCCACCCAGATGCGTTGCGTTACCTGTCTGGGGAGTTTGTGCAGCATGTCCAGGCCGCCTCTAATCTTGCCAGTCAGTCGAGGGCCCAGCATCTCGGGAGTGGTGCCGCACATCACATAGTTGCCGTTCTCGTCGAAGTAAGACGACCCTGTGGTGGGTTGCATGAAAGCTTAAATCTCTTTTTTCCCCCACACATAAAGTTGCCTTGGCTGGTGGTGGGGGTGGGTAAGGGGGGAAGAAGTGAACGGGCTTTACAGTCAGTTTTATGTCTTTAAACGAATCTTAAAATCTCTCTTCCCCTCTTTAAAGGTTCCCCGCAGGCAGGTCTTTTATCCTAATAAATATGGGACACTTTTACACATGGGGAGTCTTTTATCCTATGAAACGTGTGGACACTTTTGAGTAGGGCTTCATGTACGAGTGCTAATGCGACTCGGCCATGGAACAGAAGACAACAAAAAAGCAGCGGTAGTTCCTCTCTGGGAGCCATGGCGATTTCATTGAGGATGAATCTTGTGGGTCATTGATGACTATACTACGCTAGTCTCCAACATGTCAGGGACCCCTCACAAGTTTGTATTTTAAGTTTGATGTAGTAAATAAAACCCGAGTCCAAAGGAAAACAGTTTTACCCTTTTAGGTATATTTCAAATAAAAGCGCCTTAAAAAAGATTTTTTAAAATATATTTTATTTTGCATTTCGTTATGATTGCTTACTAGTAACAGTCTCATGTGTGCTTTGTGTGTTACTGAGATAACATTGCAGAGAAGTTAATTCGTTACATAAATTAGCTGGTTGACAAGAGCTATCGGGTACGATCCAATTGAACGGAAGAAAGTGAAGCTGAGCAAATTAAACAGAAGGAAGTAAAGCGTAGTGGTATGTGCTATTAATGATCAGCCTTCAAGGAACTGAGTGATAATTTTGTTTTTTTGCATCAGTTAAAATTAGTCCAAGGCCTTATAAAGGCCTGTGGCTAAATTTGAAGCTCCCACCAGTGTTGGTGCGGCGTTGAATGGTGCGTCAAGTTATGATTTGAAACGTTTGGGAGTATTGTGTGGTTTATTTGTGCTAATTCCATATTGAGTATGGATTCTACTAGCACAATATACTGCATCATCATTCTCGCCACACACAACACCTACCAGAGAAGTCACACGAAAACAGCGACCGGGAAAAGAGGAGGTAAAAAATAAATAGATCCACCGTTCCATATTTCGTTTAACTAAGTGAAGGCCTTTTCTTTTAAAGTAACCAGAAAAATATGAACAAACGTTGATCAAGTCTCACAAAGTCTTCTACATGATGATCAAGGCCGTTCTTAAACAGGCGAAGTGCCCACTTGTCAAACCTCCAAAGTGCCCCACTACCAGTCATACCTTGGTCAATGTTCTGGTAAACAAGTTTGGACTTAGCTTAGAAAGAACAACACCAGCGCTCAGCGAAAAACGCTGGAAATAAAGCACAAAGTATCACAAAACATGTTCTGGTGGTATTTTATGACAAAGAGGCATGAAATATTTTAAATATTTTTCTCTTAAGCACACCTGGATTTGTCGAGAAAACAGGAAGAAGACGAAACGTAAGTATTTCTAAAAAACAGCGCTGTCTGCACTAGCTGAAGTCGAAGAGAAAAGATGCAATCCTCGGTAAAAGCAAACTAACCAGGACACGTTGTGCTGTTGGTGAATGCTCTCTTCGACACTCAGATGGAGTTTGTACTCGAAGGAAATCCTAAAGATAATGGCAGCAAACGCCAGTGGATTAACTTTGTTCAGAGATGTGTATATACAAGTCTCCCCTTTGTTCAAACGTGACGTGCGAACTTCGTCCCAACACCGCACTCAAGAATTTGCTTAAAGGTCCAAGAGAGTGCAACATTATTTCTTTATGATCGGGTTAAGTTCGTTTTGAAATAATAATTCCCAAAATATGAGTACATAATTATGCTTAATTTTAAAGATATAAGCCTTCGAAGGCATTCCATTCTCACCTTCAACTAGGAAGACGGGGAAAAAATACTCTCCTGTACTGAAGGTTCTCTTACGCGATCGAAGTATTTTTAACATTGAGTTTGCATGTCTTCATGTCAAATGAAGAAACATTGCTCAGGTTGTCGTGTTCAAGGAGTGATTTTGTTCGCCCAAAAACTGAAACAGCTGAATTTGGAATACAGCCCTACAGATTGGAGCTTTATTTAGAAGCTTCGAATGAAGTTAAAAAATAATTAAATGGTCTAAACTGAATTCATTCAACAGACTGGTAAGTCAATCAGATCAAAATTTAATGGGCAACAATAGCTACAACTGACTGCTGATAAGGATTTTTTTACAATTAAAAATATAATGTTAGTTTGAAACATGTTTATCGATGTAAAAACCTTATTTCTTCCTCATTTAGCTGCATGCAAAATTTTCTATTTACTTACTGATACTCGCACGTGTTCCCGTTTAAGCTCCTTATAATATGTTTATCATCCTCAACCCTATTTTATTCCTTTTTTAGCTGTTTCGATCACGCACTAACATCGTGTGACAGTCACAAACACATCATCGTCAGTCGTATCTTCATCCAGAATAATGCTAAAAACAACTGACAGTGTGAGGGCACCATTGATGTGTTTACTTGTAGACCAGATGGTGTGGAAACCGTTGATGTTGCATATCTGGTGCTTGAACTACCAGCAGTCATAGTTGGTTTTAACATCTCGTGCTTTTGTATAGTAAGCACTGCTGTAGGAATAAGATTTCTTCGTTTTACTGAAAGTCTAAGACTTGTTTGTACTGTATAAGTAACAGGATAAGAATCGATTTTGAAATGCTTTGAGCAAATTCTTGAGTACAGTGTGGGGATGAAGTTTGCACGCACGTTTGAAAAAAGTTAATCCACTGGCGTTTGCTGCCATTATCTTTAGGATTTCCTTAATGAGTACAAACCAACTTCATTTTAGTGTTGAAGAGAACATTCACCAACAGCACAATGTGTCCTGGTCATTTTACCGAGGATTGCATCTTTTCTCTTCAACTTCAGCTTGTGCAGACGGCGCTATTTTTAGAAATACATTCGTTTCGTCACTTCCTGTTTTCTCAACAAATCCAGATGTGCTTAAGAGAAAAATATTAATATAAAATCTATCATGCCTCTTTGTCATAAAATACCACCGGAATATGTTTTTGTGATACTTTGTGATCTGTTTCTCCCGTTTTGCTCAGCAATCGACTTGACCTTTAAAACATTGAGGGCACCACTGATGTGCGTGATCAAAACAGCTACAAAAGGAAAAAAAAGAATTGAGGGGGATAAACAAAAGAGCTTAAATAGGAACATGTGCGATTATCTGTAAGTAAATAGAAAATTTTGCATGCAGCTAAATGAAGAAGAAATAAGTTTTTACATCGATAAACATGTTTCAAACTATCATTATATTTTTAATTGTAAAAAATGCTTATCAGCAGTCAGTTGTAACTATAAAATAAAAGTGCAATGCTGGAAACCATACAATAAAAAAATTGCAGGAGTTTCTCTTAGACAAACACTTTTGAAACCTGTTTACATTTTAGTAAAAATAATAATACACATGGGAAAATTAACTCAAATGCGCCCACTTAGTAACAGACAATAAGTAATAATACAACGGAGACTGCAATGACCGTGATTGTTACCCATTAAATTTTGATCTGATTGACTTACCAGTCTGTTGAATGAATTCAGTTTGAACATTTAATTATTTTTTTAACTTCATTCAAAGCTTCTAAATAAAGTTCCAGTCTGTAGGGCTGTATTCCAAATTCAGCTGTTTCATTTTTTGGGGTAAAAAAATCGCTTCTTGAACACGACAACCTGAGCGATGTTTCTTCATTTGACTTGAAGACAAGCACACTCCCTGTTACAAATACTCAGGGCACGTAAGAGAACCTTCAGTATAGGAAAGTATTTTTTCCCGCCTTCCTAGTTGCAGGTGAGAATGCCGATGTTTGAAGGCTTACATCTTTAAAATTAAGCATAATATTGTACTCATATTTTGGGAATTATTATTTTAAAACGAACTTAATCCCATCATAAAGAAATAATGTTGCGCTCGATTTGTCCTTTAACATGGTGACCAACGTTCCAATGTCCCGAACGTCCGTCCCTTAAACCGTTGGCTGCCTGTGACATTCACGTACAAACGTGACCAAAGGTTCCATGACATTTTCACGTTTAAAACTAACTTTTATATAGCTAAATATAACAACTTTGTCAGACAGTCCAATTTTCGGGCATAGTTGTTCGTTCAAAAGGGCTTTCAATTACGTTTGTCACAAGGCAAGAAATGTTTTAATTTTGCTGCAACGCAGTAGCGGGACGATATCGCACATGAAATCTAATGTGATGGAGCGAGAATATGACAGTCTGCAGAAAAAAAGTAGAGAAAGACATAAAAGCCGATGACAAAAGTGTATGGTGCACTTACAAGCGAAGTCCCATTTCAGCATCAGAATCAGAGCAGCCACGAGAAACGCAGACCGATGAGAGGTCCCGAAACACTTGTCCATGCCACGACAGTTCATGATAAGGCTGCGATGTTCTCGCAGGTTTCTCCCTGGAGTCTGAGTTCTTGATCACTATAAGGAGTATGCCATCATGGCCTGGGGGAAGGCAGGAAAGAGAAGGGGGGGGAGAGAATGGCGGATCAAAGCAGGTTTAATGGGTCGTGCAAAGCGGATCAGTCTGGTCTCAGGTCACATTTATCCCATGGCTATGCAACTTTTTTCTAATCGGAGGCGCGTTTTTTTTTTAAAATCCCGCTTATAATCTTTGTCACAGCTAAAGAGTCTAGTCGCATGTGATGTTTCGCTATTTATTTATTTATTTTGTTTAACTTTGAACACGTAGGTCAGGAATCAAGGACCGCGGGAGAAAAAAAAATTGAAATGAAGTAAAGAAAGTCAAAAGAAATGAAGGAATATAAAAGAATGACGAGCCAAAAATGAAAAACATGAGAATCATAAAGAGGAATGAGAGACAGACGAAAAGGAAGAGAGGAATGGAAAAATAAAGATTGTGTGTGTGTGTGTGTGTGTGTGTGTGTGTGTGTGTGTGTGTGTGTGTGTGTGTGTGTGTGTGTGTGTGTGTGTGTGTGTGTGATTCAAGATTTTTTTATTCTGTCGCCCTCCAGGAGGTATTGAGAAATTAGGAAATATCCATGCATATTCATTCACATTCTTATCATTATATATAGAGTATCTCTCATTCACATATACTCAAAAAATCATCCACTCATTCTTTCCTTTTTCCAACCTCTTCATATATACTTGGATATGTAATCGAGTGAGTTAAAGCATGTGAGCACATGTAAACAAGGGATAACCACACTCTTGTTCTCTCTCACTCTCTTTCACAGGTATTCTGTATTCTTTACTATTTCTTTATCACAAGATAATATTAGTGCACTCCCATGAGTCCCATCCATCCCTATGTACAATATCACACACACACACACACACACACACACACACACACACACACACACACACACACACACACACACACACACGTTTTATCAATATAACTAGTTCACTGTCCTTAGTAATATCTTCACGAATCGAGCTAATCTGCTGAGGGTCTTTCTATTTTTTGAAATTAATAAAGACTGGAATTTGTAAGCAGATAGTAACTTAGTGAGTAATTTGTTACAATTAAAAAGATAATGGAATTCATCCCCTATGTCCTTGGTATTGCAGAGTCTACAGAACCTTTCATTTCTAGGGATATCTGTTTGCCTACATTTATTCACTGGAAAGTGGTTATTCAATGACCTAAATTTTATTAAAGGGAGATAATCATGTGGGGGAGGATTTTTAAGTAGGGTTCTAGTAAGAAACTGCTTTTAAACATTCTATAATTTGAGTATTTTTTTTTTTGGAGTCTAGTTCCCCTAACCAATTCTGGATATACTGGTCTTGTAGGGACCTATCTACGTTCTTCTTGAACCAATCACCTGATATGTTTATGCTTTTCTGAGAAAAAAAGTTGAAATGGAGTAAAGAAAGTGAAAAGAAATAAAGGAATATAAAGGAATGACGAGCCAAAAATGAAAAAAATGAGACTCATAAAGAGGAATGAGAGACAGATGAAAAGGAAGAGAGGAATGGAAAAATAAAGATTAAGTGTTTGTGTGTGTGTGTGTGTGTGTGTGGTGGGGGGGGCGCGTGAGAGAGAGAGAGGGAGCGAGAGAGAGAGAAAGGAAAGTAAGGGATGTAGGGAAGATGGAAGTAATTCGTACGCCCGATATTTGTAGCGTTTTCATGTTCATTATTGTCTCCTCCCTCAAATGTGCGCGGCTAGACAGGTGAGCACGTGCTATTCCGTATTGTTTATCGGCACGTGCGGCATGTGCCGTCAGTGCCGTTACTGACGCTCTAAGCACGGTGTTTAGTGACCTGGGCTCACCCCCTCCCCACCAGCTGCTACTGCGATCAATGTTCTGAGAATGACAGATCGCGAAAAAGAGTGTGGTTACAGCTTGCGGCAAATTATATAACTTAGTTTATTTCCTCTTACTCCAGTGCTGAGACCTAGAGGGATCGGCAGTTTCTGCGATATTATCTGTTATGATCTGTTTAATATGCATAAGGATGTTACCTTATTTACAGTTTAATCCTCACCGTGCCTCCAGCTACCACTTCTCTTCGGGGCCCTGATATTCAAGTTGACATAGAGTACAGGGGATTCCTCTAAATGCAACAGCTGGCATATTGTCATCTTCACATTGATCCCCATATAAAACTAAAGTGATTAGCAACATGTTGTAAATAATCAAAGTTAAAAGTCGAAATTGCCTTCATGTGTTTATTATTCGGGTTTTTTTTTTGATTGCTCATTTCATCAAGCTATATTCTGATACTTTATCCCGTAAGTAGGGTAAATTTCTTTCCTATGGCAAGTTTTGAGGCTTTCGTGCCTCGCATAAGATGGGAGAAATTCGGCAGACGCTCCTTCAATTTCTCGTGCATCAAGATTTAGAATGATAGGAACTGATTAAAACGAGGCAGCGTGTCAACTGCAGCATAGTTTACCGATCATAGTCTCCGCGATGTTCACCGATGCCCCCCCCCCCTTTGACCCTGCGGCCCCCGAGAGCGCAGTACAACGCTCGAGCGTGATTACCACCTTGAGACTTGGGAAGTCTGGGGTTCACATTTCGTCTCGGGGCATACTTCTTTATGCGGAGAACCTGTTCACACGGCTATAGCTGCTTCACAGGGCAGGGGGTTTCTTCGGGTATTTTCCAGTTTCCTCACCCTTTATCACCTTCTTTCAAAAGAGCAAAATCACTGTTAGGTCAAAATACTGTCCTACCAACCATCCCTGAAGACTTTTGTGAGCGTTTGGGGGAAAGTTCTCTCCGTTTCCGAAGCCACTATAGTTGATCACTTCATTTAAGGAACTAAATGTGGAGGCGTATTACCCACTGCAGCCAGTTTATCGGCAAATTCTGAATAAAATCGAAGATAGGTTCACTTTAGAAATGTAAAGAAACCACCACCTAAATATTTTTATTATTAATTATTTAAATATTAATTAATTATTCAGCCATGTGTGCTTGTGAGTTTTAGTGAAAACGTTCTCACACTAAAAACATTTTAAAAAATCAGCTCAACAATTATCATCAGTCATAATCTCAGTCATAATCTCATTTTAATTAATCTGCAAGATTTGAAAGCCTTCGTAATACGAAATAAGCAAGTGACGGAAAACACTTTTATCTCTTTATAATTAAATTTAAGTAAAATGTTTACCTCTCGATGAGTAATAACCTTTAAACATGTATTAAATATTGGTGAAAGTGTTTGAAGAGTATAAAAAGCGTAATAAAAACATACTTTATCAGCGCAAAAAGAAAGTTTAGTTGAAACCCTAGTTTTTCCAGAATGTTGCTGTAAACCATACCCCACAGCTCGCGCCATGTCCCGCAGGCAACGCTTTCGTTATCCTGAAGTTACTATTTTGTGTGGGAAAAGGCGACCAGTGATTTGACACAGAGGTAGGTGCGATGACAGATGAAAGTGTCAAGAGAACCCCGAGATGCGATAAGAGACGGAGTCAAGAGAAAACTCCTACCATCATGCTGGTGAATCGGATGTTTTAGGGATCCCCTAGTCATCGCATTTCCCACGGATCTGGGGAATTAACTGCCTTTATTTTATGACTAGAATTAATTAACTAACTATTTACAGCATCACATCAGATGAAAAATTGTGTACCTCAGGTCCTCCCCCCTCCAACTGACTACATAGATGAGTGCACTTTTAATCTTATTTTCAGGTCCGCGCTAAATAAAGATCCAGTTTTCATCACCCTGCCACGTCCCACCCCCTTGGTTTACTCTCCGACTACTTACAAGGCAGGTGTAAGCCATGTTTTAAGCGTATCGTTGCTCATTGTGTTCTGCCGGTAGGACCACAATCGTGGCCCATCGTGCAAAGAGAAAATCATGATCGTGGAGCACAGCCACGATAGTGGCTCATCGCGCTCTGAAGGGTAAGCCAGTAAACTGGCTCTACGGACTCAGAGGGGTTATACATGTTAAAGAAAATCCGAGACCTAAAGAAAAAAATATTTTACCCTTTTTAGTTTATTTCAAATAAAGTTGTCTTTCTAAAAAAACATTTTTTTACTTTTTATTTTTCATTGAATGACAAATAGCTGTCGGGTGGTCTTTAAAGCTTTGCAGAGTAGCTTTAAGCCACAGAACTAAAAACCAAGCCGGTTCGTTCATAACCTTGACCTGCATCTTCAAAGGTGGACAATGGACGATGGACGAAGGGGATGTTTTTATTTTCTATAGTCTTTATTAAGATTGGATATACCCAGGTGCGCATAAGTATCTCTCCTAACACCCATTCACGCACGCACTCACTCACACACATACACAAATGCGCACATGGAACCAAAAGTTGACTAGATTCGAAGGCAAATATATTTTATAAGACTATAATTGTGACGAAACTGCGGGGAGAAGGCCGGACTAAACGCCCGCGGGGAAAGGGGACGCTAGCTGTGGCTCGCCTCACTCCCGACTTTCACCCTGCTCCACCCTTTCACTCGCAGTTCGCACGTCCACGCACAAGCAAACACAGACCACTGTCTCCGCTCATGCGTGCCAACACTTTGATAACACCGTTGTACAGCACACACAACTTATTATTACACTAAGATTATACACATTACTCTAAGATAAGTAAGTAGAAGTCAGTTAAACTCGGATGTGAATAAAGGGGCCTGACAAAAGGCTCTGCACAAGACAATGATCAAAACGAGACTAAAACCATCATATTTAAGATATGTGTACAAAAGGCAATTTTCTCACACGCTGGTGTTGCTGCGACATCTGAGTTTAAACCAGGAGGACTGAATCTCCTCTCACGTTGATACACCGGGACACTCACCCAGCCTCGAGACTGACTGCTCCTTCGACAGCCACAGAATCGTACTGACACACTGGCACTCTTGGCGAAGTCCCTGTTAGTCGCTTACGGTTGCCCCAGGCAACAACGACGTGACGATGAAGGTGGCTCTCTGACACACTGTCCCTAGCCCGCTTGCACTGCTGCTCACACCGGTTGCCCCAGGCAACGGACAGTAGCTGCTAGGCGACGGTTGTCCTGCACGGCTCCAGACGCCCAAGAAATCCAGGGAATCGCGGATGAGGTATCCTGCTGGTCACTTCCACGACGGTTGTCCCAGACAACGGACGGTAGTGCACAGGTACCGAACCTTTCAGTATACCCCCTTCTTGCCGTCTGCGAGGCAGAGATCCTGGCCTTACACTTCACCGGTTCCAGACTGCAAGTCCCAGTAGTAGCACGTCACGTTCGCGGGTAACGGGCCTCCCTTTGACATACTAACTGCCTGCAGCTGCTACGGACTCCGAGACGGTAGTCCCTACGTGCGATGGGAAAAGGCCCCGAGTACACACCTACCCTAAACTATATACCCAGCTACCCACGTGACCCTCAAAACTAACTCTTCCCAGCCCTGACGCTATCCCAATGTTACTAGTAAAACTACAACCACCCGCGCTATTCTCCAAACTTCCAAAACCTACCCCACTGTCCAAGGACCTAAACTGACTACATCTATCACTGCGGCCTGTCAAGACATAAAATCGGACAGAAAGGATCGTCCTTTGACTGACCGCAGGTGCATGGCTTAGTTGTAAGAAGGAACAATCACAAGTTTGTGTCCAACACAAAGACGGTCAGATGGAGTTAAACAACGATATCACAACGTCATGAGGCAAAATTACCGACACACGTGATGTAATGAGTTAGGAGTAGGTCTTGTATGGTTTCGTGTGTGAATGGTGTCTTGTGTTTGACGTCTTGAGTGCGTCATTTGTTCGTCGTCACTTCGGAAAAGGGGATGACGTAAAAAAAGAAGAAAAAAAATACAGTTCCATGGACGGATGGGAAAAGAGAAACATCGAGATCTTCGTCTCCCATAACCTCTTCATCCTCATCGTCATCTGCGGGGGCTCGTCAAGCGTTGTGTTATGTGTGTGTGATATGCGTCGTCCGTATGCAAGGTAAGTGTACGTGCGTCATATTACACGTGACACAGTTTGTCATTTAGTTTGAACTCGCACAGCGCTCACAACTACCCGGAGCGTCAACGCAGCATAGGAAGCTGGCAGAAACGTAGAACTTTTGTCAGTATCATGTCACATATAATGTCAGAGAAAATCAGCAAGTTCGTGTGCCTGTCACAAACAGGAGTATTACAAAGGACGTGTTACCATCAGTAATGCATGTGTTTATATTTTTGCATGTTTGACAAAATTAGCTCACGAAGTCAACATATACAATAGGCAAATGACTTAATAATGTCATAACAGTTGTAACGTTTGCTACACAATCTGTGTAACAGCCGCTGTAACTGAACACCTATTTATGTCTGTACATTCTCAGCCTCCATCACATGTCTTTTCTATGCTTTATCATCAAGACACAACAAGGGGATTAGGATATAAAAGTGGTCTCCCATCTACCTGTTTATCTACCACAAATCACGCTGTACTGTTAACCGTCAGTTCTCGCTTCATCGGCGATGACTTATAGCCATAATCATCATACACAGATGACCCAGTGCACTATAGTAGACTAAAAATAAACAGCCGGCAAAAAGTGAATGTCACTTGTAGAATACATCACATATAACTGATGAGCAGCAAGCTTAAGCTCTTTTAGTACACTTTATAATAGAAAGAGAAATTGTTGCGCTAGCACAGATAAGTATCACACTGCATATTATCAAGTTTTAATAGATGAAGGCATATTTATATTAATATATTCGTTGTCTTCTTTCTTTGTTTTCTTATATTTCTTCCTCCTTCAACAACGACTTGTGATATTAAAACAGTTTCACTTATTGGAAGGTCTTTTGCTATTGCTACAATTTGTACTCACCTGGGTGTCAGCCTGAAGGTCAAGGCCACTGTCCAGTGGCTTGGTAGTGGTGACAATGACAAGCTGTGACGCACACCGGGACATGGCGTGAAGTCGGACATTGAGGTCTTTCATGTTAGTCTGCAGACACACGACGACTTTTCTCTCCAGACCACGGACAAGGTTCCCGTCCTCCACCCACACCACGTCACTGCTGGCCATGGCTACGTCCTCCTGGTTATCATCCTTCATCACCTGCACAGGAATCCCCGCGTTTCTCATCGCCATCACCACAGCCTACTTGTCACCAACGCTACTCGAATGCAGCAACAACACGTGTCTCCATTGCAGGCTGTGTGTGTGTGTGTGTGTGTGTGTGTGTGGGTGGGTGGGGGGTGGGGGTACTGCCGCTGGTGGAAACAACAGTCGTAGATGTCGTCTTTGCAGTGACTGCTAACATTAAAATTTTCTTTGTCTTAAGTGCATTGATGACGATACAGCAGACATACAGACATCTTGGCTGTGGGTGTTTGCTTGCATGTTTGTTAATTACAAACGACTTTTCTGTTCACCTGTCATCTGTTTATTATTTAAGTAAGCAGTACATGCACTCACTTCACCGATGTGAAGACTGCTTAGGAAGCTGGCCACCTCGCAGCCACACGTGATGCACTCGCCAATCAAAGGACCTGAGTGACCCTGACCTCGGTGAGTCAGTTGCATGACTGGTGGGTCGTCTGTGTGGTCGGGCACTCCTCGCTCACTGTACGTGGACTTCCTTGCTTCTAGTTATGGTCCAGTCTTGTTCCACTTCTCTCACTATGACTGGCGGAGATCGGAGGTGTCTATTTAATAATGATTCTGTTTGCCAACCGGCGGGTGCATTTCCATGGTAACAAGTTGCTGCCCAGAGGTGGAGGTCAGATACCTGCGCCAGCAGTTTTTCTCAGAAGTTCTTAAAATAATAGTCTGACCTGTGACAGACATGAGACGTAAATACAACACAGGTCACGTTTTACACTCAGGCTGTAAACATCTGCACCTCTTCAGAGAAAATGAGAAAAAAGAATGTCTTCATTGAGGTACTTTCATGGAATTTATCAGAAGATTCTTCAACATATTCTTTCAAACGCTTTGCACAAACCTATGTTTTCAAGTGTCCATGAAGACACCTACAGCCTACACAAAATAACATTTATTACTGAACAGTTTAATACTGTATTTAAAAGATCTAACTATCTAGAGAAACCATCTAAGGATTTAGACCCATCCCAAGGTGTTTAACTATTTGGCTCCACATTAAACAATAATTTATCAGCACTTTCACCCACATTTCTAAGACGAATATGCACATGGTTACACAATGTAGCATACCTCAGCTCTCAAACTACTTCATCGGCGACGACGCTCAACGACCCTTTTGTCACAGATGGCTTTCTCCACATCCTTGCCATCACTAAAATCATATTGATGCAGATTCAACAGGCCAGGTAATGACAAAACAATCTGTTGAGTGTTTATAGTGTGAAGCAGAAGGTGGAACAACATGCTGCATACTTCACGGCTCCACCTCCCAGTGCACAGAATGTTGACTTTGATTCGGTGTCGCAACCATTCTGTGCCCACCACCAGCAGCATCACGGTTTTACCTGTTCCGGGAGGTTCGGCTATAAAAAGTCTCTGAGGCACCTTATTGAGCAGGTCAACTTGCTCTGGAAACACTGTTATCTGAGCAGAATAGTACTGTCCTGTCTTGACACACAGGCGTGGAGGAGATGTGCATGGTACTGTCACCGTTGTCGCTGGACCACAGAACAGAGCACAATCAATCAAACGGAAAACATACATTATTGTATCATGCTACACATCAGTCATGTATGTTTTAGTTTAGTGACGATTTTAAAAAAAAAGGTTATTAAAAGTGGGAGAGGAATATTAGTGGAACAGAGATGTGTGATTTGAACTCATTTTTGACATTTATTTTTGTTTTATTTCCATATAAATTGGAATTAAAATACTTAAGAAATATTTCTTCCTCAAACTATGTTAATGATGTTTACATTCTTAGAGTGATATTTTTCTCATATCAGTCACATTGTTCCATTCAGGTACATTTTATAGCTAAGTAAACTGGGCTTAAATGGTAGATACTGATATTCTGATTTATGCACGATTAAAATTTTGAGTTAATTGCTTTCTTACTATCGTGTCTAAAACATATATAGCATCGGCCTGACTCATGAAGGCCGCCATGTTTGTGGACTCTTTGGTGCAAGAAAACGAGAATGGCTCTAATCGGTTTCGTGGCCAGACGACCGGAAAAAAGTGTCGACCGATGCTACGCTGCTGTTTTGCCGACTGGCTAAAGCGAACTTCGTTTACAGCTTGCAAGCTTCGAGAATCACGGAAAACATGCAATTTGTGGAAAAGGCATGGCTTACGAGAAATGTAAGAGACTTGGCTTTGTTTTGCCTAAGAGAAAGCAGGGCCCGTTGGGATCACTGGCTTCGTTTCTGTGCAAGGAGCAGCACGAATTTTTCTGTCAGTGCAACCCGTTTCAACACAACTCACTCCGAAGGAGGTTCATTGTGTTTGTCTATTTTCCACGCACACAGACAGGTAGTTCCTAAACCAATTCGTTCAGCTTTTCATCACTACGCTATCTCCGAATCCAAGACGGCAACTTTTTGACGACCCCCATTCCACTAAGGAGACCAACTCGACAACAGCATGGTGGCCTGTTTAAACAGCTTCAGACCTGTGTTTCAGACGCGATTAAAGGTAAAAAAAAATCGTTTTATAACCAGAATTTTGATCGGACATGATTCAGAGCGTCAGCGCCGATCATTTAAACCCAACTTACCTTTTTACGTGCTTTTTCATTTAAATGTCTTCATGATTCGATTTGCTTTGCCTTAGCACATATCGCTGGTATTCACCTGGCTATCAATGTCTTGTACAGGCTAAGGGTCATGTGACTGTCAGGCCCAGCCACACGTCGCTGCCACCAGTTCTCAAGCTACTACAGCACGTCGCTACTGATGTCTCACGCTGTCTTGGGGTCAGACAACTGATCAGAGCAGAGACAGAAACCAGTGATGTTGGCGGGATCTGTTGTTCCCAGACACCGACACAGGTCCTGTAAAATGAACTACCTTCTTGTTAAAATGTAAAACACATGCCGTTACAACACATACTTGACAGGTGTTGGGATCCTTGTTTAGAGGATCGAAAGAGCTTAAATTGTTTCGAGCCACTTATTCTGTACCACAGTCAAAACGAATTTAATTTAATACGAACCTCCTGGCTACCGTTTGCAAATGGTTGCTGATAAAACAAGTTTTGCTTCATGACATCATTATTTGATCTTTGCCAATCACTGATTAAACATCATTGTACACGTTTAACCTTTTTTAGATTATCCCTTTAAGATGGCTCTACGATTACTAGATTTTCTTTTATCTCTTCCGAGGGAATTCGTGAACCCCGTGTTTTTTGCATGCTAAGAAACATGCAATGTAATGCTCTATAGAATCCTAATGTAACCAGTTAGACTCAGTCGTTCAGGGATTACATATTTTAGGAAGCATAATCAGTGCTTACCTGTTTAAGCTGGGGGTCAGTAAGAATGGTCTGTTGTACCTGAGAAGCCGTGAGGTTAGGGACCGCAATCGTCTTAGTGATGCGCAGACTGGGAGAGATGTCGTACACCAGGTGAGACAGCACGGCCTCCGCCTTGTCCAGCTGTGACACGGATTGTTTTAATTTTTTCTGATAACATTCTATATCCGACTGCCGCATGTTCAGTTGCTGTATGTTGTCACCATAAGCTTAAACCTCACAGACACCAAAACCGTAATGCTGGTGAATAAGCAGGACATCAAAGTCTCCCTTCTCCAACTTCGGAGGAAGGTTGGTGGGTCGGGGTAGCTGGGCAGCCGCGGCGGCGTAACAAGGTTCACCCAGGTACTGTCCGAACTGAAGCTGACTGATTCCGACCATGACCTCTGCGTTAGCCTCACCCAGATTTTTCAGGCACATGAGAACCCGCTGCATGGCCGCATCATCTCGGACGTCACTCTCAAAAAGACGTTTAAGACTAGAAACTCGAGAAGCACGGGATTAAGTCGCTGTAATCTGCTGCATCTGACCGGATGTGAAGGTGCTGACCGAAGGACGAGAACCTCTGGACCAAGAGTCGCTTCTCTGGTCATGTGCACGGGGTTTACATACACAGGAGGCAGGAAATAGGCGCGAGAGTTAAGATCAGGAAATGCGTCTTCCACCCATCGTGTCCAGAATGTCTGCGCTTGGGTTATGATGCCGCCCTGTAGGGTATACACAAAATAATTATGATGGATTACAGATCCATTATATAAATACTTTTGTTCAAAGGTAACAGCTTTTGTTGTCATTTATTATAAAAAGTTTGCATGTACGGGATTCTCAGTACTGCACGTACGTCTTTATACTAAAATGCTATGGAAGGTACTATGATACCTTCTACATTATATTGTTGTATTATATTCATGAGATTGTCCCTCGTGTGGTGCTGATTTTGGTGGCTTGCAAACACCATGTCTTCTCAAGTTTCGTAATCCTCATTCCTGTACAGTTTGCGATAGAAGCTTCTAGAAGCACACATGAACAGTTATTTCCGGTTTCTGAGTTCTAGTTTCCGATGCAAACTACTAGATGAGTTTTACTTACATTTTCTTTTAGTTAGATCCTCAAATTTAAAATTTATCTTGTCCGAGAAACAAACCCAGAAACTATTGCGAATATGTTCACAAATGTCATGAATGATTGTGTCTACCTGTATCATTTTTCGTGAATTTTTGATTGATGAATAGACAGGGGAGATCCTTGTGTCCGTTGTACACCACTATGTCTCTTTCTAGGAGAAGGGGTTTGCCATCTGAAAAGGAAGCCATCAGATGTAGATGTTCATTTGATTGAGAATTTGATTATACATGACTCCAGTGCGGACATTATAAGGACTATTTAATCAAATGATAGTTTCTTTTACAATGTTACCAAGGTTACAATTTAGAGAGCACTGTGTGAGTTTGTGTGCATGAAGGTATGGAGGGATGGGGGCATTAGAGATCATCGGTACATTCTCACGTAAATCTCATCACCTTGCTAGTCCCTTCAAGAACTAATATGGGCAAACCAGCTTAGCTGGAAAACTAGAACCAGTCAAGAAAATTAATGATAGAGCAGCAAGATACCCTTCAGAACATTTGATGTAGCTTTCCTTTAAAATCTTCTTGTTTCGTTTTCGCTGTTGATAATTGGTTGGTCGTAAAATTCATTTTTCCGTCAACATGTTTGCACATTTTTGTTAACACCTTGCCGCACATTTTCACAAGAGAAACTTTAGCTACCATGTATACACGTCTCCAAGTGAGGACACCCACGGATTAACGCATTCCTAGATCTGCATACCCACACTCGCCCACGCACGTCACACTTCAATATCACAGGCCCCAAGCAAGATAGGTCACGTGGGGGTCACCATAAATTGTCACGTCACCCATAAACATTACCGGAGGCGCGCAAGATAGGTCACGTCACGCATAAACGTACCTCTTTCCATTCTCACGCATGCGCTGACTACGTGCTCTTTCACTCCACACGATAAAAGACAGCTTTGCCTTTGCGGGACCTTGCAACATTTAATAAAATAAAAAACTCCCTCCCTCACCCTTCAACACACCCGGGAGGTCCGGTGGCGCGACGGTTAGCGTCTGTCGCCACTACAGTGAGGATTGGCTGTTCTGGGTTCAGCTGTCGTCTCGGGCATGTGGCATCTGTTTACAGGGCTGGCTGCCTTGCCTTAGTTGCTTGCTTGCAGTAAAACACCAGTTTCCCCCACCACGCGGAACTAATCACTACACGCTCTTTCTCACTACATCTGTGTCTGTCCTATTCTCAGTTCCATGTAGGTATTCACTGGATTGTCCTTCCGACCGGTGGTGAGACAAAGTCACATGCCTGGTGTTAGAGACAGATCCTCCTGTGCACACTCGGAATTCCATTGTACGCAGATGGGACACCCCAACTTTGGATTTCCAGAAAATTTATTTCGGTAGTTAATAGAACACACGAGGTGCTGTGTTGCGTACAGTTCCCGTCGAGGAAACGCCTCTGCGTCCGTCAGGTAGGGTTGGTCGTGCAAACGGTTCCTTCTCCAGGCGAGCGCCGACCTTTCATTCTCAGCCCACACCTAGAAAAATGGGCTTAATAACAAATTCTAAATCCTAGTACATTCGAGTTGCGGCTTCAAAACGAAGTTTCAAAAAATTTAAGTTCTTTTTTACAACTGACGAATTGAGCCTAATGGCTTTGTGGTACTTAGTGTTTCCTCGGCAAGTGAACGACTGGCCACCCGTTTACAGAAATGTAGCGCTCACTCACCCTTCTAGAAACTACGCACTCGTTCCCATTCTCACGTGGCGCACACTTTGTTTAAATTCTGTACAAATCCCTGGTAGTACCGATCCTGCTCTACGGAAAGGAGAATCCAGGCATTCGAGAACAAGTGCCCATGGAGGCTGCTCCGGATCTCATATAGAGAACATAAAACCAACGACTTTGTGCGGAACAAGATGGCCACCCTCGTAGGACAGGAGAACCTCTACTATCAACAGTCAAGCGGCCAGAGAAGGAGCTGGCTTACGAATGGACTGGACTGGTCGTCCTGTACAGGACCTGCTGACTATCGCCCACAATAGGCAAAAGTGGGGAGGGGGCCCTGTTAGCTGTCATGTCTATCCATGTGCTCCCCACCACCTCATGACACATTCGGTCCAGTGACACAACGGCTAGCGCATGTCACCAATACAGTGAAGGCTGACTGTCCTGGGTTCAGCTCTCGTCTCGGGCATGCTGTTCTTTCTCTGCAGGTGACATCTTGCCGTGATATAGTCTTAGTTGCTGGTTCGGGGTAAAACATCAATTTTAACATTTTAACCAGGTCATAACCTGGACACACACACACACACACACATATATATATATATATATAGATCCACGTATAAATAAGCTACACATTGAAAGTTTTAGAGAGATAGAAGATAGAGAGGTGTGTTCATGTCACTGATGATCGACATGTCACTGATAATAATCGACCTGTTCGACCTACCCGTCTTTGTGTGTAATCATGTCCCTGGTGGTGGTGGTATCACTGTCTTAACGCGCGCGCGCGTACAATTACAGAAAGATTGGTAGACCCAATTAACCTGCACTTTTCGGTTAAGCCTTAAGAGAAATATAGTTACTGGCCTTGCTACTGTTTGTCCTGCCATGAACAGTACCGCCGATACGACACTCGAGGTTTGCCGGGAGTTATAGACTTGTACCGACTTATCTGTCTACTTTGTACAGTTTTCCCCCACCCTCCTCCCTCTCTCACACAGACGAACTCCTAACAACCTGCCTGTCTGTTACGCAGTGTTGGAGAGACTCTGCACTCGGAACGGTACGCGTTCGACTTCAGGCTTGTAACGGCCGATGACTAAATCCTCACTGTCTCCCTTCCAGCCTCCATGAAAAAAAGTAAAGTTCTTGTGTCGGGAGGGTTGGGAAAAAAGAGAAGGAAAGGAGCGGAAGTAGAGAGTTTTGCGTGGCCTTGAGGATGTCTACGGTCAGACTTCTATGAACTGTCTACAGCGTTTGTAACTATTTCCGATATGAAAGTCTCCAGGGGCCAGTTGCACAACACATTTCTAATTTTAAACACTTTTAGGCCTTTTTAGACACCACCGTTTTAGAATTTTTAAAACTAAAACTGCTTTAAGTAAGATGAAGTTGTTTAAGTTTGGCTTTCCGTCCGGTCAGTACAATTTTTTACATGTTTTTGTGCAATGCATCTAAATGGCACAGAAGAGATTTTACTTCTTTAGAACAGTTTTAAGGTTTAGAAACATGTTGTGCCACTGGTACCTGGACTTGACCGGTTGATGTAACTAGTAAAAATGGAAAGGAAAGGTAACTGCGTGGTTATTGGTGTTCTCTTTCTTTCGCTGCGTTTCACTCACTCACTCACTCACTCACTCACTCACTCACTCACTCACTCACTCACTTTAGTTTATTCAGTTTTTTTTGTTCTCTTTAAGCGACAATGCCATACACTACTGTATGGGTTCACTGTGCTCACACACCGATACCATAAAAAAGTCATGAAAACAGATCAGGAGTGGGTAGGGTAGAGAAGTGGCGAAAGAAATTTGAAATAAACTGCAAGAAAGAGAGAAATAAGAAACTGCACGAGAGAAAGAGAAGAAATGAGACCTTGCAAGAGAGAAGAAATAAGGAACAAACTGCAAGGAAGAGTGAGAGAAAGTGTTGTGCAGAAGGAGGTAGAAAAGGAAAAAACGATGAAGCAACGTGGGATTAAAGTTAATGAAAATAACCTTATCTTCATTAGCAAGAAAAACTATAAATCATTTGCATATGGATGCTTTGCCTGTAGGAAAAATCCTCGAGGTGTGCAATAAAGAATAATAAAGTATCTTAACTGTTTGGTCGTTAGGGAGTGAAGTCTTACAGGTCTTACAGACCCGACTTATCTTTTGAGGTGGGATGGGGGGGGGAGGGCCTATGTCGTGGTGAGGACGGTGCTATCTCGTATCCCTCCTTATTGCCTTAACTCCCCCACCCCTATAAGGAGTCCGGTATCCAATTAGCAATTGGGGTAGGTCGCCGATCCGCCTGTGTATCGAACCGGCTAGCCACTGGGTTAGGACGCCTGTGCTCTAACAGCCACCTGCTTTCTCAGTGATCGGACTTCATAATCACCAGTGGGGAAGGAATAACGGCGATGTTGGTGTGCTGGTCCATGTGTGCACCAACGACAAGGCAGAGGTCGTCATCACCGTTTGAAACTTAAAAAAAACTAATTTTAGTAGGAAAACGAACCCATTATATATTATCTCTTAAGCCTGTGCTCTATGACTTGGGATTAACCGACTATCGTTTGATTCATTTTACTCAGATTATGAAAAACAGAGTCAAGTTACACAATGCAGTACATGCGTGCGTGCGTGTGAGCAAAAGATACGCCTCACCATGTAATTCGATGCAGATATGTAACTGCTTGTAGGTTTATTGTTTTTGTGAAACGTATCAAACCTGTCAAATACCTGGGAGAATCGTCGTAGATGAATCAACATTATTTTTTTAGTGTTTATTGTTCTCTACTGTTTTGCAATCTGTGGCTGTGGTCAGCTGTGTTCGCAGATCATGTCATCCTGTGTATGAACTGACTACATCTCGCTCTATTTTTTTGACATTGTCTCACAGCGGGAATTGCAGAATTATCATGTAACTCATCCTGATAATGCACCAGTGTCATTTATCCTGATACTTCACCAGTGTAGTTCATCCTGAGAATACACCAGTGTGATTCATCCTGATAATACACCAGTGTCATTCATCCTGATGCCAAAATGGGTTGTTCTTATCTTTTCGTCGTCTTTGTATTACAACGTATTATATTCTATTCATGTGTCCATGCATGTATGTTTGTAAATATCTGTGTGCATGCATGTATCTGTGTGTGCGCGCCTACCCATGCACGCAAGTTAAAACAGTACACACACTTTTCCCACTATAACATATATTTTTTAAAGCATGCCATTAGTTAATCCTTACAATCAAAGTAACCCATATCTTTTAATTTTTGAATTACATGTATATTTGAATCGAATTTGAAATGTCTGAATTACGGATACTAAGGGCAAGTTTCATCAGAAGTTAATTCACCTACGGAGTTCTACAAACAAAATAAGACTATACTTCCAATGGCCTCGGGATTTAATTGCAGCATTTTAGAGATTATTAAAGTATTATTAAAGAAATGTTAACCAAGTTCCTCACTAGTAAAGTTTGTAAAATTGTTCTTAAGTTAACTATTCTCACTGGGAGCTTCTTTTTGATATTTTTTCACTGAGTTTTTAAGAAAACATTTCTCGTGTTCCTAAATCGTCTGAACTCCCCGCATTTTTGGGAGAAGTTCTTTTTTTTTGCACGTCTCAATATCTTTTTTAAGGTAGCAAACTGCATGAAAGGAAGCCAGAAAAAGATCGCATAAGGTTGCGTCTTTAGCTTTTAAATTTCGCCAGACTGAAGTTACAAAATAGTGGCTATTTTCCTCTTAGTAAGGAGGAAAAAAGAGAAAATTAAGCACAGCGTGTAAGAGTACAAACTATTTAGCATACTATAACTTTGCAGATATCAGTAGGAGGAAGGACTGGCACTTTTAGAATGTTAAGGTGAAAAAATTAGCTGCTCTCCATGCGAAGGAATTTGCTCGGACAATTTAAAGTTGTTAAAGTTTTGTGTCGACAACGATAATAGCTTCAAGTTTGTTATCTAACCTGGATAATAAGCTGAACGTCTAGCAGGCTGATAGTACACGGTTTTATTTCGACCAATTAAATTATGACAATATATTTCCTTTGCCCATTTCAATCAGGCAATAAAATTGGCGTGGCCGTTAGTATTTCTCGAACTCCGATGCCCAGAGGTAGAGCTCGATGTCTGGCAGATCTTTGCAGTGTACAATAGGGTTGAGTCTGCAAAACAGGAAATGAGAAATTAGCACAGAGCTGAGTCTTCAGGATAAGAACGGAGATAACACAGCACATCACAAGGTGTTTGTAACTGCAGATCAGGAACTACAATGTTTACCACGGGCCTTCTTTTACATTCAAATTTGGTTCTGTGGGTTTTCTATTCACAGTCATCTGACTTTCCCATCTTCGAATTTCTATAAATATTGTCATCACAGATAATGAAGTAGCTTAGCAAATAATAAAAACGTGAGACCATCCAACGTTTATTACCCATTGTCATATTTGTTCCAATCGCTGGGTCTGAAAATATCAATGGGTGTGTAAGACATTGTGAATTGCAAAACTTATCAGTACCTCTTGAGTATATGGACACCACTAGATTCATTATCGTGATGTTTTGTTAGCCAAAATAAAAGAGGAAAAAATGTTGGGAGGGTGTGTCGGAAAAGAAGTAACTTTCGGGGCGACTTCATTTCCGAGCAATATGACCTAAAGAATAAATTGATTTTACATTGGTTGTAAAATCTGCTTTAATCGCAATTGCGTCTTAGAATTTTGTTTTAAAACAGCGTGATGTTCACAAAAAATCTGATATTGCAAGAACAAGAAAGGTAGTAAAAGGAGTGGCAGCGCTCTCATATAAAGGTGGACAAGAGAAAATGCAGTTGTAACCTGTCACTTCCCAGTGACAGCACGGAACAGGTTTGTCATAGGTAAATGGAGGAATCGCTTAACATGTAGAATGAAAAAACATTAGTTTTTCAGGGATGAATTCTAAAAATTTTTAACGTGTCGAACCAAGAAAAACAGATTTACTATTCATATATGGGACAATTATTGTAAAACAGCAGCAAACTTGTTGATGTAGAGGCCTCCCGTCTTGCTAAAGGGCAAAGTTACGAATCGTCAAATTTCCAAACTGTCCCGTCGTCTAACTAAACTGTCAACTGTACCGGCAATGTATCAGCAAAAAAGTTTGGACTTAGCTCAGCATGTTGTCCAAAGTTCTAATGTCCAGAACACTTGCCCCAAAACCATTTGTTTCTCGTGATTGTCACATAGCTTTACCAAACTTGGTCAAAAGTTGGAGGTCATTTGTCCTATTAATTAATAGCTTTTACGGCCCACAGCTATCACTGTATTGTCTAAAGCTAGACCTTCTAGGGTTCAAAGTATTGAGCGGAGATAAAGCAAGTCCCGGGGTAGGGATGCACCTCTCTTTTCCAAATACGGCCACAGAAGGGTATCAGGAGTCCTGAAGGACAGCTTGAAATCGCAAGAATAATCTAAGAAATATGTTAGAACTGGTGAAAGTCAAATTTCATTGTTTTAAATAGTTTCTGAAAGTGATGAACGAATATCAAAAGTCAGGGTGAAAAGAAAAATATCGGCAAATTTTTGTGGGACAAATTGTTAATCAATGAACAAGTCCACAACTACCTAACAAATAATAAAAAATTTGAGCAAGTCGTATACTTACTCGTAGTGTCCGTGGAAGAATGGATTTACTTGAACATACTTCAACTGTCCATTCGTACACATCAGCTTACTCAGTGAGTAGTCGGAAATGGCAAAGAGCTGCTCTGTAACACAATTGCGATGATAAGTACAATCCAGGTACACTCACAGAAGAAAATACCCGAGATACGCAATGTCTTTTGTTATAAAAGTAGCTTTGATGAAAACTAATATTAAATGGAAATAGACTTTTTGATCGAAGTTTACTGGCCAAATGTGCACGCGTGTTCAAGTAAAATGGGTATATGCGCAAATGGCGCAGTTTGGTATCACCTTTGGTGAAGATTTTGTGGCTGAATCGTGTCTAATGTGACCTGGAACTTAAGTTAGCGATCAAATGATTAGCTAAACGTGCGATAAATTATGGGATGCAAACTTTCAGTGAGAGAGATTGGCGTGTAAATAGTAAACAATATGCAAATGAGAATGTAGAGTAACGGAATGGAATAATATGATGATGATGACGAAGAAGAAGAGGAGGAGAAAGAAACCCTGTCAGAGTGTTGAGTTAATTCTGCAACGTTGCTACCAGAAAGTATGCTTACCGGTCGAAAATCCATAACGTCTATCGTTGGTTTCAAAGAAATATTTGTCCCCATATTTCATATCGTGGAACTGCAGGCCCAGGATCTCAGCAAAGGTCTCGCCGACGAATGCTCCTTCCGTTCTGTTCTCACACAAGCCGCCAGTGAACAGGTCTATGTCGTCCGGGTGACTGGCAACAAGCGTAAGGCGAGCAGAGTTGAAGGACGAGCGGTACTACTTCATCATGGGGTCAACAAATGTAAGCCAATGAGCTGTGTGCTAAAGGTCATCCTTGTGATGTGATAATCGCGAGGGCGACTTGCATGAATGTTATATGCTGCTTGTGTTCCTGTCTGTTTCTCCCTTTTACGGGAGGGAATATTTTTCCCACCTTGAATAGGGACAGAGTTTTAACCAGCAACTTTTCTACAGAGTAATCCCCTCTCTTGCCAATGCCCTACAAGATCCCCAAGCTTAGCAAAAGTTCTGCTTATTTGTGCGAGATGTTTTTCCTACATATTCGTACGCCTTTTGATTGGATGAGATTTTCTTGCCTTACTGGTAGTGGGAAAATCAATTTCGTGTCCGCGTGTTTAGAACCATTTAGAACCAAACTGACATTAAAAAAGATTTAATTCTGTTGCCGCAAAGCGCTTTCAGTCTGCTGTGAAGTGGGGTTCGTTACACAATTCTGTTCCTTCTCCTCCTCTTCTTTTTTTGTTCCCACCTCAGCTGGGGTGTTTTATACCCTTAACTTCGATAAAAACAAGATCACTTTATGTAGTTACCTCCCATGAAAATCTGGATTCGTAATGGTGATGCTGAATGTTAGAGGTTGTGGATGTGACCCAAGCAGACGAAATACAAAGAAAGGCTACTCGTTAAACTTGCCTGTAGATGCGTCTTAGGTCGGCAGCGGAGTTTAGCTGGTTAAAAGTTACGTAGGGCTTCTTCCCAAAGTACTTGCGATATTCGTTGATACCTGACGTCCCGTGGTCACGTCCTCGCTATTTCATAGAAAGTTCTCGAAACTTAGAACGCAAAATTTTAAGAATGTTTTTCACTAGATATTTTCTATTTGACACATCTCTTTATAACATGACGCACAGTTGCAACACACCAGTAGTTATATTCTAAGCCTCTGGCTAAGACCTTGTGGTTTTTTGTTTGTTTTGCTAGATTATCAAACCTTCATAGACACATTTCAAGGTGCAAAAACAGGTTACAAAATCTTGACGGAAAAATCTGTTGAAGACCAAAATACAGTACAAACTAGCCTGAGGGGATGGCGCAAGGCGTTGGCATTCTACGCCCAGCCACTCGATAAAGCTGTAGCATGGCCAAGCAGCCGACTCGGTCAAGTCAGGTGCGACATACAAGAAAGAACAGCGGGCCCGAGACACGGGATCTAAGACCCAGTTCTCGCAGTATTTGCTGATAAGCTTTGGAGCACCGGACCGCCTGATCCAGAAACAGCAATAAGTTATGAAGTTAAACAACTTTGTCCTGCAATGCAAATATTACAAACGAGTGCAACACTTCTCTGCACGATTGAATGATATATTTCAGAATGTCTCTTGTGAAGATCTTTGATTCGGTGTCCTTTTCATGAGGGATGAATGGTCTGACATTGGACTGTAAGGACTCTCTTGAGAGTACACATATTGAAACTACCTCTTCTTGAATGTAACAGCTTGCTTCCAGTTGGGTGTGCAACCCCCACTTTCAACTAACTGTAAAGAGTTACCTCCTGCTGCCTTCACATTTCTTGCTTTTCTCTGTGTACATGTTACCTTCATCTCCCTGCACGGTTCCCGCGTGTACAAACTAATCTCCACTGACCTATACAAATCAATATTGCTTGCATCTGTCACTCCATCTTACCTGAATGTTGATGGAAACGAGGTCGAGGCCAGGCCTGTTCTTTTTTTTGTTTGCAAAAAGGTGATTAGTGAGACCGTCGACCACTAAGGGGTCGAAATCCTCGGCAGGGTTTCTCCAGCTTAACAGACCTTGACACATCAACTCGTAGTTTTCACGAATGTGAGAAGAATCACTGAAAACATCCTGAACGCAAAGAGTCATGCGTCTGAGTTTGGGCGGACAAATAATGTATTGCATTGCATCTGTTTTGTACTAGGCTACAAGTACAGGGCAGATTTGGTACAAGAACTCAATTATTGAGAAGATTTAGACAAGCCACATGTAATAGTACAGAGATATTCAGTACAAAGCTGCATTGCCATTACTACTCGTTATATCATGTCATTCATAATATATAAACAAGGAATACATGAAAGGAAATCAGACAGTCGAAAAGGCTTAGCATCATTGAAATCAGGATGAAAAAAATCTATTTGTCTATGTGCTTTTTATTTTGGTTGCAGTACCTAGCGACAGAATACACTGTAGTTCGATATCACAGCCATCAGTGTGTTTTGGTGTTCAATCAGTATTTGATCTCTTTTTTTAACGTCTGTGTGTGTGTGTGTGTGTGTGTGTGTGTGTGTGTGTGTGTGTGTGTGTGTGTGTGTGATTGTGTGTGTGTGTGTGTGTGTGAAAGAGAGAGAGAGAGAAATAATTGTGAGTGTGAGAGAGAAAAAGAGAGACGAAGACGAATCTTTAAGCAGAAGGCGGACAGGAGCAGACCAGATAAGCATACTTTCAGGAAGTAATCCTTGTCCATGCGCAAGAGGTTGGACACCAGAGAGTGGCCAAAGCGGTATGCGGCTGTAGCGAAGGCATTCTCCAGGGAGGGGTCAACATCGGGGTCAAACTGCATCCTCTTGCCGGTCCACAGCTTGTACTTGGTCATGACCTCTGGCCCCAAGACAACAGGAAGGAATTCGCCGTAGACCATGTTTTGCCAGATGGCGATTAGGATTTTGCGTACAGTCTAGAAATAGAACAGGACAAAAATGAGGGTCCTTAACTCTAGGACTCTTATCTTCATGTTTAATTTGTTTGCTTTTGTGTGTAAAACGCATCCTCCTCCTCTTCCTCCTCCTCCTCATCATCATGTCACTTTCTTCTTTTTTCTACTCTTCTCACTTGACGCCATCATCATGTTTACCTGGAACAGTTTCTCCAGCAGTGGATAGGGCGCAGTGTCCAGGTAAGCGGCGACATCTAACGGTGTGTTTCGATAACCTTGGTACGACAAGATTTCGCCCACTAGCTTCCGCACAAGACGGTTGTGTTCCAGGTGGAAGGCTGTCTGCACGGCAGTCAGACCTGGCTGTGTGTTGACCCTGTCGTCACCTGCACAGCACATGAGCTGAGAGGTAAAAGAGCTTCCACCTAAAGGCGATTTCGCCCTGCAGGGTGGTGGGGACAGATGGAGGAAAGGGATAAATATAAGGAAGGGAAGGGTTAGATGAGAAATCACCACTCGATGGAAGCATTATCACGCAGAATCATCATTTTGACTGCCAACATCAGGTTCATTGAGATCATAGCGCAAAATTGTCCCTAGGCCGAAACACTTTCCGTCGTCGTCGTTTCATAAAGGTCATGCACCAGGCGCTATTACGTCACAAAGCAGGGTTAGCTCGTTAAAGATGTAGTTGGGCGCAAATTTTTGGTTTAATGCCCGGGTAAAGCTAAGTGCACAATATTTTTTTCCCAAATGTGGCTGATTACGCCCTTTTCGTTCTTGTGATGCACACCCATGAACATCACCCAGCACGGAAAGAGGTCAACATCACAAGATTGTGTATGCATACGTTGAAGTTATTGGTGCCTTAGAAAACAAGCGAGACCCATATGTTGATCAGTTGCATCTGTGTACGTACGTATGACCTCTTTCTGTGAATGGTGATGTTTACATCCAGACGGACGGAAGGAGATTACTCGATCAGATTTGGAGAAAGAATATTTTGTACTGAGATTTGTCCAAGTGTACAAAACATGGTATTTACCTTTATACCTTTAATTAATCACTCTTTCTCTCTTGTGTGTGTGTGTGGGTGAGAGGGGAGGAAGTTAGTGGGCAAATCATTGAAATCAACGTGCGTCTACAATGGGTGGCGTGTATTTACATATCATCTTCTCCTTACCCATCACCATACACCCCCTTTACCCATGGCGCAGTGGCGCAGACCTACCAGCCATCGCGCAATAGTGGTCGGGGCCGTCGCTGACGCAGAGATTAGTGTCCCCTTTGGGTAGGCGTTCTCTCCCTTTGTAAAAAGACGTCTTGAGTAGCGCCCCTTTGCCGTCTTTGTCTCGCAGCTTGCGCACCGTGGCCAAGTCGCTGCCGTAGATCATGGAGGCGTCGATGAAGGAGGTGACGACGCTCTCGTGACGACGTGGGTGAATGATGGAACCGTTTCTGTAGCGCGCGGGTTCCGAGCGAATGAACTCCATGCAGCCATTGAAGGTGGAGTCACCATATGGAGTTTCGATTGTGTAACACTCCCTGTGTAAAAATAAAAATAAATGTTGCGGCATTATTATTCAGCAGGTAGATAAATGGAAATCAAGATTGTAGCTGTACTAGCTGTATTATTGCAAATACTTTGGAGTATAGTTTTAATTTTTATGATATGATAGCAATCTTACTATAAAGCTCCTTGTATTGAATTGTATGTGTGGGTGGGTGAGTCGGTAGGTGGGTGGGTAGATGGGGGATGGGGTTCTGGTTAAGAATCATACAAAAATCTGTCCGATCCTCACTAAACGTAGCAGAAATATTGCTTATGTCTTCGTCAAAGTCGTAGCTGTATATTTGGTTGGTGTCTCGACTCCCACTCCGGAGCATTACTATTGTTAATACTTTTCCTTTGATGTTACCAATGGCTCCCAATAAAACAAACACAACATTTTTTTTTACACCGTTGTAACTTAAATTTGACTGAAATATTTCTTTTGTATACGGTGATGTCCTAGATTGATTGATAAATTTTGCTCTCGAAAATGTGATATAATATTTATTTTTTTCTGAAATAAGATTTTTATCGGTAGCTTTAAACAACAAAAAAAAATTAGTAAAACCAAACTGCACATCGCTACACTGGGATCACTCTGCATGCATATATGTGTGTGTGTGTGTGTGTGTGTGTGTGTGTGTGAGAGAGAGAGAGAGATGTGAATAAGCGGAGAGTCGGATTGCAGCCAGTACCACCGCAAAGGTTATTTTCCCTTAAATGGTGCCCCTTTGATCATGAGATGGGACGTCCCGCGACAACATCGAGTATCCCCTGCTAGCACATTATACCCTCTCTAATTGTGTTCATATATAAAATACATGTAAGGTGTCATATATCTATGCTTGTGTATTAATGTGCATATGCACGCTTAAGTGGTTGTCTCTCTGGTTCAGTGTCGGTGGTTCCTTTGCGTTTTCTTCACAATGAATCGCACCTGACTAGTAGCTTTGTCACAGCCAGATAAATATACAAGTTTCTACCCCCTTCTCTCTGTCTAATTCTCTCACAGTCAAAGAAACGTGTTTACTTGACAGAAATGCAAGTCACCATGTCTGTCAGTGTCCCTGAATCTCTGGAAGCAAAAAATGCAATCATCCGTAGAGTGTCTTTACTCACGAGTGTCTTTCGTTGGCTGGTACCCCACAACACTTAAAGGGCTTGTTTTCCTGGGTGGGCACCGCGATGGCGCTGATGTCGTGGTCAAGAAGCTGGCCGATCTGCATGGACAGCAATGTCCACTCACTGCCCAACTCTTTTGGCTTGTGAATAGTGCGGGACACCAGACGAGGGCTAGGCAGCTGTTTGTAATCTTTCCCGATTTGGCGAGGACTGTCGACACCTGTTGGAATCCAACGAGTATGCCCCCTTCTTTGCTTATTTCTTTTTGAAGACTTTAGGGGGAATTACATGACTATAAGAAGTGACGAAACTGACGACTGGCTAACCACTTCCGACAAAGTACAACACATACTATCATTCCCCATTATCGTAGCTTACGTAGAATGCTCACGTTTTAACGTTTCAATTTCTTCGCGGTTAAGTTAGAAGTGTTGTCAATGGTCTAACAAAATATGCTTAAAGAAATCCAGAAGGACTGACCGTGGTATGCTGGCGGGATGAGGCGCTTGATGATGGAGAAGGTGGCGCCACGGTTGCCTGGATTGTTACACGTACCGTCGTAGGTCCGATAACGATCTTCTTCCTTTGTCCTTTTGCTGCAATCCTGCGGGAAAACAAAATCTCGGGAATACTCATTGTGTACGAGAAGACCTCGAGATCTTTACAGACATGTATGTCTGCTACTTATTTTGTCATCAATCAAACATTTCTTGGGTCAAATTGATAAAGCTAGAGGGTACCTCAGTGAAGCTAGAGGGTACATCAAAGAAAACTAGAGGGTACTTCAGAGGAAGCTAGATATATGAGTCGAGAGAGACAGGCGAATAATATGGGCTCATAACTTAGGTCTCTCTTGCATGCGACCCCCAACTACGAGTACCCTCGCTACGACACGTATTGAATAGAGATGTGGAAGTTAAGCAGACCCGAGATTACATCTGGTTACACGAAGTACTTAACTGAGTGCCCTTATTGGAACCTACAGGTGTTAGAATATAATGGTTTACGGTAGTCTTTTTGAAGGGTGGAGATGAAACCTGTATTAACAACACTTTCTAAACATTGACTGTAATGCTGAGAAATCGATAAAAAAAATACTGGTACAAGATGTAACATGGATATGTCAGGACTGGAACAAGTTAAATCAGAAAGATATATTAGCTTAGACAGTGTTTTCTGTATAATTTTCACGGCGGGTTTAATCATGGTATATGTATCAATTGCATACTAGGTGGATGATTGATACAATCCAGCCTTGTCTTAACCAGCCTACAGATGAAGCTGAAGGCAAAACGCCGTTCAACCAACCCTCGAATTTACTTTCACTTGAAGACGCCGAAAGACCCAAATGCTGATGCTGCAGAAATATTTAATGCCGCGCTGGAGTTAAATTTGGTTGAGAGTGATGTAGACATCCGTCGCCGGAAACCTTGATGAAATGCTACTTTCAACAGCCAAAGAGGCACAAAGATGGCAGAAGAAGAAGGAACAACCCTTGGTCACGAATGATGTCTTAGATGTTTATGATCAAAGGAGGGCCTTGAAGAAATAGATGAAAAACAACTTCAAAGGAGCAATGCTGTGAAATAGACGAGAGCATGGCACGAGTGACCGCAAAAATGGCCTGTCAAGATTCTCACCAAGACAGGTTGGCACTCATGCTTAATGTCATCCAAAATTGCTTCAACACAGCTGCAGAGAAGATGCTTGCGGAAGAGCAACCTGGCTTCAAAGCAGGCTACGATACCCTCTTGTCTTGCATGCTGTTCAACATCTTACTAAAATTCCTTAACAACCACTACACCCCTGTTTTCATCGATGGGAGGCCCCCTATGCAACCTACACTTTGCAGACGACATGGATCTAATGGCAGACAGCAAGCATTAGGTGTGGCAAGCCAGAAGAAAGGTCAAGGTCGGTCACTAGCGAAACGGACGTCCTTTAATACACCGTTGAGGATGGGTAGGTGGTTCGACGCCGAGGTGGACAGAGGATGGGCTGGATGGCGACAACGAAGGAATGAACCTGTTGTTCCATCCAGGACCTGCTCACTCAAGACAGTCATGTGGCGACCGTCAGCTGCTGCGTCTATGCAGGTCTAGCCCGGAACACCAGTACCGGCGGGAATACAGCTGGTGATTAGCCAGTACGAGTCAAGGGGGGACAGTGATGATGAATGATGATACACTTGGCTGGCTCTTTGGTGGCGATAATAGAGAAAAAGAGAGAGAAGAAAGAATGAGAGAAAAATAATGCAAAATAACAACAGACTCACCTGTCTCGGATTTTTAACCAACATGTCCATGCCTCCAGAAATCTGTTCAGTCATGTGAGGGAGCAACAATAAAGGATAGGTGCCACATAGTTTGTACTCCCCTTTTTCGTCGAGCACAGCCACTGCAACATATCAATGACAACGGAAATAGTGATGTCACATCGACTAAAGTTACTTCAAGAGATCAGTGACATAACTTGGTTGTGGTATTCAGATTACCCAGGACACTGGACCTGATACAAACTTAAAATATTCACTTCTTTATATCGATTATTGTTACGATGTGAGACAACATTTGCAACGATCACTTCTATCTTGTCATTTGCTCGTGACAGCCGATGGTTTTAACCTAAATTTAATCGTTCAATGTAAGTCTGCGTTTCCGCTTCTTCTAGATGCATTACTGGTTTACCAAAAGCTTTAAAAACAAATCCAATCTGACTCTTGTTTTGAACGGGAATCAAAGCAAATCGTAACAACCTCTAAACGTTTCCAGACGCATGTGACTGATCTGAATCAGCAACAGACACATGATGAAGACGGCTGGAGGAGTGGGTAGGAAAATAACAATCGCCAGAAAATGACGATAGAAAAGAAGAAAAAAGAAGAAATACAATCACGAATGAGACGAAGAAAAAAGAAAACGAAGAAAGAATGCGACAATAAAGATTAAGAAAAAAAAGAGAGAAAAGATCAAGAATAAAACAAAGAAGAAGAAATACAGCAACAATAAGAACCAACGGACACAGAGTGCCACAGATTTTCAGATCGTACTCACTTGAACACCCGATCTGCGTCAGCAAGAATATGCCGACCAGTAGTCTAGAACTGAATGACCACATGGAATGGGGAGCTGCTCGGAAGCACCCCATACTTCGCTCCTCGATGCACTTGATTCAATGCTCGGCTCCGTCTCAGTGTCTTGGGATTAAACCTTAACAGCGACCGCCCTGGGGCCTCTCAGCCGTTTGAATGTTTGCACGTCTTCGCCAGCGCCCAAGGAAGTGTCAGTGGTCACGGTTCACTGAGGCTGGCTAGGTGATGACGTGTGCAGGGCTCTTACTGATTGGCTTGAGCTGGGTGGCTAACAGGAGTGTTCGTAAGTGGATAGCTGTCCCCACTTTCACTCTCTTACTTAGAAGTCCCAGGTCGGTCAAGCGCTTGGTGCAAGGTCATGCTTATTTTCGCTTGTAGGGTGGCATCTGCAATAACGAAATGAGTTCTAGATCGAGTTTTTTCTGTTCGACAGGCGCTTACAGAACATAATTAAAGTTGAAGTGAAGGGCGAAGGCTTATAATTAGAATTCCATCAACGTTGGACAGATCAGCCTTAGTGCATGCGCAAGCGGAAGGACGCGGTGGACCTCTCTCATTAGCCTGGAACTTGGACCACGTGACCAGAGTCAGCAGTTCATTAGAAATGAACGTTCGTGCCTGTAAGGGAGGAGAAAATGGCGTCATATGTCGAGTCAGCTACTAAGGTTATATGATTACAGCCGGCCCTGTCAGGTGTTACACGCCGAGACAGAAAGAGAGAGAGAAAGAGAGATGGAGGGAGGGAGAGAGACGAGATATAAACCCAGAGCAGCCTCCCTTCCCCGTATTGGTAACAAGCCCTTAGCTGTTGAGTCACCGGGCCACCTTTGCTGGAGAAAACAACAAACGAATTCATGACACATCTGATGAGGAAAGCGACAGAAGCATACTACAATCCTCCCACCCTATACTCACTTTTAGAATATGCATCGCCACACCAAAGAAAAGTAAAGCTGAGCCGCGCTGAATTTGTGACGTACGCGCACCGAGGCGTGGCTCAGAGAGAACTTCACCACCGACAATCTGAGAAAGTCACCAAAGACAATCTGAGAACATCAACCCCTTGAGAGAAGGATAAGCCCGGGCAGAGAGTAAGTGCTACCTGAGCATCTGGAGGAACCTGCCAGCACCCGTCCCCCACCAACTCTTGAAAAGAAAGTTTGAGAGAAAAGACCCATCAGCATCTGAAGTTCCTGTCAGTCATCCTTTTCTTGTGATTTTCAGCCACTCGCCTTCCAACTGTTTCTTTGACTCGCTGAAGGAAGAGAACTTCACATCTGTAACGTTCTCACAAACGCGTTTTTAAATTTTTGTTTCCTCCCGTTTGGCTCTTGGCTGCTTAGGGTTCATCCTTGAAAACAAAGCTCTATCTTAAAAAGCAATCATAACTGGCGTAATAAATAGTCAGTCGGAGCTTTGCTCAACGGCGCAAAGCTTTGATATCTCCTTGTCAAGAAAAAATCCTCCGGGCGCTCCCATGATCAGTCGGCATAACTTCTAAGTTTATAGGCCCAGTATCTAGACACCTTGTTATGTTTTAAGGATGGTCGAATAAAAAAACAAAACTTGTGCGAACCCATTCAAAAACTATACTGTTCGGATTATTTACACTCCCTCTGATTGATCAAACCTTCATTGCCAGTTTCATTATCGTGTTTTTTGTTTACTAAGGTACTAACAGTAGTAGTTTAAAAAAAAACCCATGACCATAGTTTCCTAGTCGACTGTATTAATCCGTAGCTGCGACAAAATTCGTAGCGGTTGGTTGTTCTGTTAAAGGGACTTCGCTACCAGACAGAAGCTGTGCATCGCCTTGTGGTTTCCCATGGTCCTTTAAAGACATGAGAGTTGTTCATTGGCTGTTCAAGACCAAACGCCAACGACAAAATTTCCCACCGAAGACCAAATTTTTGTTGTTTGCTCAGGATTGGAATAACGACTTCTTGCCGTTTAAAAAGAGTTAAACGTTAAAAGTTTATTTTAGCTGAATGCGTTCTTAGCACGAGGACAGCAAATTTGTTTAAATTTAAATAATATTAAATTTGTACTGTTTCATACCCGCACGCAGATTCTTTCGTCTCTCTCAGGGTGAGCTGTTTTCAAGATAGAAGCAGGCCAATGTTTTGAGGACAAGGTGTCGTGCCGGGTCACATGACCAAAGAAGACCAGCTTACGTCGCTTGACTGTTGATAGTAGAGGTTCCTGGTGTCCTACGAGTGTGGCAATCTTGTTTCTTACAAAGTCGTTGGTTTTATGTTCTTTGTATGAGATTCGGAGCAGCCTTCTCAGGCACTTGTTCTCAAATGCCTGGATTCTCCTTTCCGTTTCGGCGAGCAGAGTCCACGTGTCGCATCCGTAGATCAGGATCAGCACTACCAGGGATTTGTACAGTCTGTACTTGGTAGTGAACCTTATCTTGTGGCTATGCCAGATCCTATCCAGCCTAGCCATTGCTGCTGTTGCTGTTGCGATCCTGATGCGGATATCTTGCGTGGAGCTGCCGTCCTTGGAGAGGGTGGCTCCCAAGTACTTGAAGCTGCTTACCTCTTCGAGCTGTACCCCGTTCATAAAGATCTCTGCTTTGCCCATGCCATTGATCGTAATTTTGCTCTTTTCAGTGCTGGTCTCCATTTCATATGCATTTGAGCTGTCTGTCAGTCTGTTGGTGAGGTCTTGCAGTTTCTCGTTAGTACCTGCTAATAAATCTCTGTCATCTGCAAAGTGTAGGTTGCAGATTCCACCGAGTGAAATGGAAGTATGATGGCCATGAAGAGCTTCGAGCATGATGTTCTCCAAAAATATATTGAACATCACATGTTCATTGATTGGCGGTTTTGACCCGAATCTCGGACCTAGAAATAATGTGGACATCGAGGACAACAACTGTGATAAAAATAAAAATGTGAATCTATCGACACAAAAATGGTTTAAAAGACTTATGATAAACTGTATAATAGACGTTTTGGAAGCCATTTGCCGATTAGAGAAAATGCTGCGACAGCTAGTGATATAAGCCGTAAACTTCATGACATGGGTGAGTGAATAAGATTTAGCAATAGAATCAATCGTGATTTACGAGAAGATTTAGCTCATCTCAAAAGTAAGATAGACTCTAAAGAGGAAGACAACTGTGCTGTTTGACTTGATAATTGAATCCAACGCCGATCTAATATTTGTTACTGAAACCTGGTTAAAACCTGCCGGCGATGAGACTCGCCTGTTCGAACTATTGCACCTGGATGTATGCTACAGTCCCACCCTAGGCTATTGCACGCTGGTGGGATTGTCGTGCTCTTCAAAGATTCTCTGAAGGAATGAGTCACTTTCTCACAACCTCACGGTGACTCTTAAGATCTTTGAACCTTGCACATTAAAACCTAACCACTGTTATATGCTCGTGACCTTCTTATGCCCCTATCGTCCTCCTACCAGTAAAAAAAAAAAAATAGGGCTCCGTAATTAAGAATTCGTTGTCGAGCTTACACAGCTCCATGAGAAGAATACATTCTCTAACACCAATGTTGTTAAACGCAGCCACTTGGACTTACATCGTGACTCATCCTCAAGCCACTATGTCCAACGTTTGATGTCACTTTTACAGGAGCAAGAGATAGTGCACATCAACACACACATAATCGTAACTATAAGATCTGAAGTCGTGTACAGATGAGGAACAGGCTGGTTTAATACTTTAATTCAATATTTTCTAGAGGGCAATGGCCGGATATGTGGAAGGGAAGTGATAATTGAGCCCATTTATAAGAAAGGAGACTACGAGTGTCCCAGTAACTATAGAGGTTTCTCCCTTGTAAGTGTTTTGGGAATATGATACACATCAACATTAAATACAAGACTGTGGCTCGCAGAAAACATTTACCAGAAATCCAAGCAGGTTTTAGAAAGGGTTATTCAACAACAGACAATATATTTCATTGAAGCTCTTATTCGAAAATATCAGTAAAACTGCAAAATTGTACGTTTGTTTTCTGTACTTAAAAAACGGTTTATGACTGTTCCACACGCAACATTGTTGAGACCCCTAATTAATTCTGAAACATTCCGCCGATTTATTAAAACAATATGTCAGTGTATGACTTGTTAAGCGTATGCATTCGGAGGAACAGCGAACTCACTGAATTCTTCCAGTGCCCTAGCGACCTCCGACAAGGGTGTATAGCTTGTCCAACATTATTATCGCTTATTATGAATAAAATAGCTGAACAAAATTTGCTAGTGGGTAACAAAGTGTTCAGCTTTGATCTGATTTGTGGAACTGTTCATCCTTATGTTTGCTGAGGATTTATTTTTATCAAGTACGCCAACGGGTCCTCAAAATCAGATAAATTACCTTTTGACATGATGTCAGAAGCTTGGCCTAGATATTATGATAAAGCTAAAGTGAAGGTGTCTAGGCCGGGTGCTTTCTTAGGACAATGGGAAAATGGTCTATTGGGCAAAAACAGCTGGAAGTGGTTAATAGTTGTGTGTATTTGAGACTCATCTTCTCTACAACAGTAGTTTTTTTCAGGAAGCCAAACAGAAATTAAGGGGAAGAACGCTACAGTGGATATTGTCAACGCGTAGAAAAAGATTGACACTATTACAAAACAAACCCTTTTAAAAATATTTCCATTGTTCAAACTGTACTTTTAATGCCGAAATATGGGGGCTTATGCAGGAAAAAGTGTTATAAAAAGTGAAAACCTTTCTAAATGTTCCTGTCCACACATCGTCAGAGATGGTGTACGGAACTAGGACGCTACTCATTGACTCCCACATTAAAACTACTAAATTTTGGCTCCGCCTTGTGCCAATGAAGATAGACCGTATAACTAAACAAGCATAAATGTTATTGTACAGCCTAGATGTTGAAGGTAAGAACAGCTGGATGAGAAAAGTATGAGTAACGTTGGAATATATGGGTTTCGACCAGTTGTGTTTAAATTAGTGAGTGGAAAATCATAAAATGTTTTTACCAGCCGTGAAACAAAGAATGATTGATTTTGTTCAGCAAGAATGGATTGTCGGCATGAGGCACATTGGCCGTTTCTCTCTGTATCGTGCCTATAAAAATGCTCTCGTGGTAGAGCTGTAGTTTGAAAATGTAGATGTACAATGCTCTAACGGTGCTTTGGTTGGTTTTTGACTGGGTCCGCATGTATATGTTCAGTTACAAGTATGCAGGTATATATATATATATTGTGTGTGTGTGTGTGTGTGTGTGTGTGTGTGTGTGTGTGTGTGTGTGTGTGTGTGTGTGAAAACGTATGTGCACACAGGTGAATGACAGCGAGTGTGAATGTTTATGTTTGGATGTGAGGAAAGAGGCTCATCTTATTGATATTGTCAGTAATGGCCAGATGTCAATAAAAAGTTTGAGTTTCCTCTTTCTCTCTCTCTCTCACCCCCCCCCACACACGCTCACGCACTCTTTCTCTCTCAAACAAATATTCATATACAAATTTAAGCACATACAGTAAGACCTCTACATACGAGTGAACCAATATACGAGTAAATCGAGATACGAGCCAAAAATTCGTGAAATTTCTGTTCGTAAGTAAGATCAAAATTCAATATACGAGGAAAGGATAATGAAGAATAATTTGTTAAAACTTTTATATGTATGAAAATAAACTGACCACTTCCTGCGGATCAGAAACAGTTGTACATTGTGTGCTTGTGGATCACAACTATATTACCAATGTAAGTCGGTACAGCGTTTTGTAATAGTACACGAGGGCATTGTCTTTTTTCCCTTCTCTAGTTTTTTTTTGCACATATTTAGAGGTTTTAATATGTGTATGTTATATATATATATATACCAAATTGATTTCATTTCCTCCAGTGTAAATGATCAGAGTGTAACTTATTGATCCTACACTAATTGTCATGTAAACCAGGAACAGTTGTGTGTTTGTGCAACGTTTTTAGGTACAACTTTGTGTAATGCTACATGTGGACACTTTCTTCTTGTCCCTCTCTCTCTTCTCTCTCTTTTCTCTCTATTTTTAAATATGGATATCAAATACTCTATATCTATATTTTCTACCTCTAGTATGGATTTAAGAATGAAAGAGGTGTTTGAATTGTGTTCCTTGAATTGTAATACGGAAAAAATTAATAAATTGAATTAAAAAAAAAAGAAATTCAATATACGAACTCGTGTCATTTACATGTCGTAGCGTAAAGACATAAAAAAGAATGTAGTGTTAGTTAAAATTCTAAATGTTTCAGGTTAAAACAGTGTAAATAATGTTGTCTCTTCAGCTGATTCATTCAGCACCCGTCTGCTCTCTGACTCCCTCCCTCCTCCCCCGCGATCTGCCTACCTTTGTTATCGACAGTCTTCGTCTCCTCCAAAGTAAGACTGATAAATATAACATATTCTTTATTATTTTTATCGATATTATTTATATTATTGTGCCATTAACATTTACTATACACTACTGTATATTATACCTATTTACATGTAAATTGTATTGTTGTGGGAGGGTTGGAACCCATTAGTCCTATTTCCTTTATTTTATATGGAAAAATAGTTTTAGCATACGAGTTTTTTTTACTTGAGAGCTCGGTTGTGGAACGGATTAAACTCGTATGTAGATGTACTACTGTATATGTATATAAATTAATGGTTTCAGGAAGTAGAGTGGTGATAATTTTCATAGCTATTGATATAATCAAGCCCTTTAGCGTTTCGCTCGTCGATGGCATTGGCCTACGTCTGATACACTTATCACGGAAGTGCACATTTTTTTAGCTGTAGAAATCATTTTTCTTTCTTTTAATCTGTCTTCTCTGTTTGCACCAGCTGCAGAATGCGTGTTTAGTACATTAGGTGATATTTCGATTGTAAAACTAGTTGTCCTGGATTCATCTGGTTTGCTGGTATATAGTTTTCGAAATATGCTAAGTATTTATTTTAGCAATCTGTGAGCTAACTAAAATAAAGTTTCAGCGTCTTTTTCATAATGACCACGTTTCTTCCCTGTCGATACTTATTAGATTTTATTCTTTCTAGAATCAAAAGGTAAAACTTGCAGAGTAATTTGAGAAACGAACGTTTGGCAGAAAATTGCGGGTATCAAAAACGTTTGTGCTACCAACAGGCTTTGGTAAGCTGACATTGCACCAATGGAATATGATGAAGTAAGTGAAGCAAGGGGTTGGGGGATGTTGGGCTGGGGAGCCGTGTGACGTGATCTGACTTATTTTTCCGGAGTCCCAGGCGGTTGAAGGTTGTGGAGTGTAGCGACTGGAAGCAGTTGCAGCAGTCCAGGCGGGAGAGTATGAAGGAAGCTAACAGCTTGTCGGCTGCCTCACGACTCACACAGCTTCGGGTAGTAGAAACGCGCTGGAGATGGTAGAAATACGTTTTGATGAAAGGTGCAACGTTGGACTGCATGAAGAAAGTGTAGTCGAGAATCACGCCGAGACTACTGACAACTGAGACTTTTACAAAAACAAAACAAAACATTTCCTCCCCCCAAAAAACCCCAACAAAACAATTACCCCCTCCAAAGAAAACTCCCTTGAAAAAATCTAAATTAACACTAGATATAGAACAGAGGCGGGGGATGGGGCGCAGAGGGGCTGAAAATCAGGCCAATCTACCTTGGTCACGTTCCACCCGCCGTTATGAAAATTATTGTCCTGCTCCAGAGTAGTTAAAAATTATAAAATTATAGGAAAGTGATCACTGCTCCATATGTCGTCGTGTACAGTCCTGTTAAGGTCTAATAATAATGTTGGACTGACCACTGACAAGTCAACAGCTGATACAGTGATGCCCTATGGCCGACAGAAGGTGTTCAAGCCATCGTTTAAAATGCAAAAATCACTTTTCATAAAAACAGATCCCAGGGGTGGTGCCCATTGAAGTCCTCCAAAAGAAGTACGGGAGAAGGAAGGTGGGTCAGAAGACCCTCAAGGTCTTGTCGGGAGAACTGAGCAGAGGGAGGAAGATAGATACAGCAAATAGTGACAGTCCTGCCCAGAGTAACCCAGGCAGCAACAACTTGAAGAGGAGTGGAAAGTGCTATCTGGCTAAACAAAAGGTGGGAGTGGAAAAAAAGAACAGACCCACCTGAAGGGACGTCAGTCTGCGAGTCCCGATGAAAAAATTTGAAGGCTTTTGAGGGAAAAAGAGGTAGAAGGTAGGAGAAGAGTCTCCTGTAGAGCTATAATATCAGGAGAGAAATGAGATGCTAGGCATCGGCGTTCTTCAAAGTTGGCTCGAATCCCCCGAAAGTTTCACTGAAGAATTGTAGACATACTTTGTCTGTGGGGAGAAGATGCAGAGCGTCTCACAGAAGCAGAGGGAGAAGGAGAAGACAGGAAACGACGGGATGGAGAAGGCGAAGCTAGACATCGCTCATCTACATCCATCCTCTGCTCACCAAGGGAGGCAAAGTGGTTAGATACAGGGACTTGCTAATCTCGCACCTCATCCTCATTGTCCGAAGACTTATCCTCACGTATGCGTTTCTAAAGTTTCAGCTGTGGCAGCCCGAGGTAGTGATTTTTTCTTGTGTTTTGTTTTTGGGCTATCTTTCTTGTCTCTCTGCGGTGGAGTGTTTTTACTTTCGGGGATTTAGTATTACGTGCTTGTAGGCGTGTAGTATTTTGGAGTGGTGTAGATCGTGTGGATTGTAATACTTGTGTGGTTTGAAATGCTTGTGTTGTTTTGGATGACTGGGTGCCACCGCTGCCTGTAGAAGGAGGAGGAGGCATAGCATGACGGACTGGGGCGGGGCCCTCAGGAGAGACCCATGTCATGTCTTTCTGGATAGAAACAGAAAATGACGGTCATTTTGCAGCGACTGCCGAGTAGGAAGTAGAGCCTGAAGTAGAAGCAGCGTGGGAACCGTCACAGTTGGCAGTCAGCTGCTGCCTGGCCAGTCCCCCCGCAGCGAAAACAGGGGGCAACGGAGAATGAATGAAAAGAGATACTTTAACCCGTAAATACACAACCTCAATGAAGTCAGGTATTTTGGGCAAACAAAAAGTTAGAAACAGAGTATTGATAGGAACAGATTTCCCATCCTTCTTTAAGTTGACTCTCTGCACAGCAGAAACCCCTTCTGACCTGATGTCGACCTCACCATTGAAGTCCTCCAAGACTCCTAAAGAAGGCCATTTCGACATTCCAGCAAGGTCAGGGCAACGGATGACCCTCTTGGAAGAGTTGAGGGATCTGTGCGCAGTCACCTTAATCAGGCGATCAACAAACTGCTTTCCGTCCCATCGGCGCAGGGCCTCTGAGCCTTTCTGGTTGTCGCACTGGACGAGGAATTGCCCAGAGCGCAAACTCTTGACTGAAGAAAAACCAGTAAAAGAAATGTTTTTGAAACCCTTAGCGATAGTAATAGGGGAGAGCGTCTGGGCCGGTTCTGCACCTTCCACTACAAGAAAATGAGGCCAGGTCCCCTCAACATTCACTCTCACACTATCTCGCACATCATCCTCACTGTCCGAGGACTCATCCTCACGTATGCGTTATGAATTTTTTGGGTGGCAATAATGGAGGGAGTTTGTTTCGTTCCTTCTGCTCCCCACCCACATCGGAGTCCAACAAGGGGATGTCCCCGAGCGGTACCACTTAGGGCATTTCGAGCAGTGTCGCACCAGTGATACAAAAGGAATATACACTGAATATAAACCATTTTGACACTGCAGCAGCACCCTTCTAAAAAAGCTAGAACAATGAACGACCAGCCGATCTAAAAGACGTCCGGGCCAAAGAGGTGTGCTAGTATGATGGGCCGCAACCCATCAGGGACCTCAGCCTCCAGGATTCCATCCTCCCCCAACACATGTCGCCCTGCACGGCAAACGCAAGGTGAGACGGTAAGAGAGAAAAAAGAATAACAGAAGAGAAAATCGTGGGCCACCTCAGTCACCCAGCCAGAGGGAGGATGGGTGTTAACCCCCGGGCCCAAGGGGGCATTAATAATGGGGACTGTCTTCACAGTTGCAGTTCAAAGTGTGCTTCCGTAATAAATCATGTATCTGTCGATTTTATTACTTATGATGTACTGAGATGACGTTATGACAGTATCTGATAGCATAATGACAATAAAATATATTAATAGTTTGAGGAAGTTCTTTTTAAATGTTTTGCGTGAATTAATGTCTTCATAGCAGGTTACTAAAAATGTGTGTTCGCACAGAACGTTCTTGAGCGACACATTGTCGCCATTTTTATGAAGTCAATGTGCATGATGTAAGGATGTTACGTTTAGAAGTGTGAAATTAGACTTTTTGCAGCTGTAATTTACACGAATCAGGAACACATTTTCACAATGTCCTGAAATCATTCGTCGCTTAAAACTAAAGGCAGAGCTTCCCTGGGCCCGCTCAGTGCTGGCGCCCTAGGAACTTGCTTAGTTCGTTTTTTTGGTAGAACAGGTCCTGACCGTAATAGGCTGTCCCTGCTGTATCGCCTTTAAAAGTACCTCTGCTCCCTCCCCCAAACTTTTCCCCTTATCATGCTCCCATGAGTCAGCACCTGCCAATTCTTTAAGAGATGGCTGCTTGGTGCAGGTCGCAGGATGACTGAAACCGCTCAGAGGGGCCGATTGAATGTGGTGCGTGACAATAATTATCAAAACAAATTAGTGTCCTGACGTTAGGAGAGCTGGGACAGGCTGTCCTGTTACAAATAGAGAGAGAAGTAAGGATAGAGGAATGTTAGACGGTGACTTAGAAAGAAAGTAAAATTTAGAGACCACGGCGGTAGGAAATCATACAAGTGGATAGACAATCATAAAAAGGTAAAGTTTGTCCCCTGCAGACCTTTAATTTTAGATCGTTTGGGAAGGGAAGAGTTAGACACCCCACTTTTCCCGGGGCTAGCATTTTTTTTATTTGTGTTTGTATGCGAGGGCAGTGACCCACCTCCTCTCCGTCTCGCTGCCTTACCTTTCCCAACCCTTTATGGAAAGGGTACCCCTTCCTGACAGGTGTGTCGACTGAGGGGAGGAAGTTCACTGCGCCACACGAGTACCAAACCGGCGCGCTATTTCAATCAGGTGCCAGCACTATAACCACTCGGTTATCAGCTACCCCAATCACTAAAATATATGCCAATCCATCCAATCGTATACACAGACAGGCCGACAATCCTACAGGTAGGCTGACAGGCCGACAATCATACTGGCGGATACACAATCGTATAGGCAGATAGACATACGGGTAGATAGACCGACAACTATACGGACGGATGCACAATCATACAGCCAGATAGACCGACGATCACAAAAGGTGGACGGTCATACATACAGGCGGACAGGTAATCTTACAAACGGGGGGTAGGAGATTGGTGTTTTACGCCGAGCCATCAACTACGGATTTATCACGGCAAAGCAGCCAGCCCTATAAACCGATGCCACTTAGTTTGCCTTTCTGTGTGTATGATTGTCGGTCGGTCTGTGTGTATTGTGTATGATTGTCTATCCGTATGTATGATTGTCCTCCTGTGTGTATGGTTATCTGTCCACCTGTTTGCAACCCAGTGCAAGAGATCGTAGGAAGAATAGATGTAAGCGACCGGCGCATTTAAAGTTCATTTTAATGTCTGAACCTACATACATTACATTATATGCAAAAGGACAAGGTCAGCCTCATAGGGTACCCTTCAGCCGATGTCAACAGTAACAAAATTATAAAGAAAGTTTTCGATCGACTTTTCAATCATTCATCATTATGATTACACAAATTAATAAAAGCAACATTAACAAATCCAGTACATCTCAAATATAATTCTTTTCGCTTTTGTCTCTCAAACACAGACTCTTCCTTCTTTAACACTGGACCCTTGTAGTTAGAACTACCAAGTATCTTTCATCAAAAACTCCGAGAAATTTAAATAAAATAATTATGTATGTGTACTGTGTGTGCAACAGCAAGACAGGCAGCAGCTTCTGTCACCGGCTTGCCGTGACGTCAAGACAGGTCTGTGGGAAGGATGGAGAGTATCCAACCCATGCATTTTCAAACAGGTGACCCCCTGCAGGTGGCGCTAGAGTTCAAGACCGCTTTTAGCGCAGGAAGCAGGCCAAGACCCATCGAGCAAATGCGCAGTTCTGCATTACTATCAACCCCGCTCCCCTCCTCCTATTTTCCCCGGGGTGGGTATAGGTGGATGTAAGAACAGCAGTAGCAAAACCAGAATCATAGAAGACACAACGTCTAAAAACTGCTCTGAATCTTCAAGAAACCTAAATAAAAAATAGCAGTGACGACAGTCCTAGCTTCCTTTCACAAAGGAGGCGGCAGTCACACACGATTGATGATCACATTGGTGGTGGTGGTGGTGGCGGCGGCGGCGGCGGTGGTGGTGGTGGTGGTGGCGGCGGCGGTGGCGGTGGCGGCGGCGGCGGTGCTGCTGCTGCTCCTGAAGGTGGAGGTGGTGCAGCTGGTGGGGCAGCGGGCAGCGCAGCGCTAGAACTGTTCACTCGACTGGTGTCTGGGTTGGTATCTCCTGTAATCAGAAACAGATAAAACAGGTAAATGGACAAATATATTAGTACATATAACTATTAATATCTTTACATCTCTTTAAAATGTATGAATAAACCCAAAACTCCCATAAAGAGGAAGACATGACAGCAACGATTGTGCTTCTACAGTCTACATCTGGATATGTAACGCGTCAAAGATATACGACCTGTAACTATAATAATGAGAGTATAACGCGCCCACCTGCTAAAGCAACGCACCGCAAACATGTCAATCGTTAATAGAATCTTTGTCCTGCAGCTACGTATTTTTCTTTTAGGTATAGTTTGCATAAATCTGTCAGACACATAATGAAACTCTGTTTTGTAATCTACTAAACCAAATTAAACATTCACTGAATTGATATATCGAAGTATAAACAAACCTTGGCGATTTTGTAATTAAGTAAATAGCAAACAGAATTATTAGCATTTAAAGGAAATCGGTTGTTTTTTTGTTTTTTTTTGCAACCAGGGAAGACATACACCGTGGACCCGATCCAGCAGTAGATAAGTGAACATGCATCCTACAGTTAAAAAAAAACTGAATAAGGAAATATTAGTCTCTAAATAAATGGTGTGAAATAAACGGTACTACCTCAAGGTTCTTATGTTCTCTAACAAACACCAGATACACGAATTACGACACATGAATACAAGCACGCACATATATATTGCAACCAGCTAATCACTACCGAAGCAAATTATATATACATGCATGCATATTCAGGAGTACATATCGCTACAAGCAGTTTCAATTATCAGTATGAGAAATCACAACAGGTACCTGCCGTGCTTAAAAATTACTGAGAATCCCCTCTACCATGACGCACACGACGTTAAATGGATTCACAAACATCAAAGTTTGAAATAACGAATGCAAATGATATGCTGACACGCCTCTAAAACTGCCACGACGCCCAAAAGCATCGTACGCTCGGTGAATTTTGATAGTTGCCCAGCCTCCCAGCTAGACAAGCCTTCGATCATCGTAGTGGGTAATTTTGTTCTGCTTACCACACCGTCTATGCGAAAATATCGAACATATTTTTAAACTTCCCAACATCTGCATCTCGACATACACAGATGAAGACTAGGATATAAAGCGATCCATCAGAAGTATCAATCGCGTAGTGCAAGCATTGGTTGTACATTCTGGCTAAAACCTTTTATTCGACTCAAACACACACACGATGTATGTGGACGAGCGATGATGCCGCTGATTTTGTTTTGTTTGACCTGCGTGCCTTTGCTCATAACATCAAAGGTTTCCAATGCAACAAGATTGTGGCGATCTGATTAACATGCTCGACATCTTTTATCATTCGATGTTTGCTGTGTACTACTCTCGCGTACGTGTTGCGAATCATGGGAGATCTTACACTTTTTCATTTTTTTTTCTTTTTGCTCTAAAACTATTACAGTAAACAATTAGGAGCTCAAATGTACACCAAAGAATTTACAGACTAAATGCACATCTCCCAAAAAATCCCATTGGCACAGTTGTGAAGTGAATGAAAAGCATTACTGATCGAACACTGGCTACACGCTGTCCAAGACTCCTTGCAATAAATTAAAACAATTGGCTTCACAGGCTTCATTGGCCATATTCCTCAAAACACAAGATATTAAAACTCATGATTATGAAAACAAACTAAATCTCCCCCTCCCCCAAAAAAACTTTGTAAAAACAATTTAGAAAAAGGGGGAAAAGCACCTGCTTTCATGCACAATGTTTGCATTAAAGCATACTGACGAAACGAATATATATTTGCTGCAAAGAAAATGTGACAAGCAAACAAAAATAAAACTTAAGTATCAGGGGAAAAAAAGCAGATCCTAGCAATTATTTTAATTACCTCTGTTCAGTATGGAAGCTCAAGTTCTGAAAACAAAAACAGCAGTGAACCCCCCAAAACTCTTTAAATTTCCATACTCCTTTTTCTTTACTACCAACTAAAATTCAGTAAGAATTGCCATTTATATTTGACTTCAGCAGTTTTTTTAAATGCATATATGCTTTAAAATAGCACAAAATTTTCTCAGTTGTTTGCAGGCAGTTATGCAAACAAAACCTTTTCTTGATGCTTGATAAAATGATGTTGCAAGTCTGCAAGACATTATATATACTGGATACATAAAAGTATCTGAAGCTCAGAAGATTCACAGTGACAACAATAATGATAACAATAATGCATGTGACTCTTACATTAGTCACAAATTATTGCCAGTGAATGGCTTTCAAACTATGATAAATTAATTACATCAGAAAAATCATGCCAAGTATTTCAGTTTTGCTCATGAAATTACAAATAATACAGCATTGCTTTTTTCCATGTAAAGTGGATTAGGCTTTAGCCTTTTTTTTTTTTAACTTGTACATTGCTTTCAGCAAGTCTTTGGTAATGTACTTAAATAATTCCAAAACATGATTTAAAACAAAACGGTGCAAGCAAGATAACTGTTAAAGAAATCAGTGCATATTGATGAAAACATCTGTGCAATTTCAAACCATAGAAATGACACAAGCATGCACCTTGATAAAATGCTAACATGAATTTCCACCTTATTAGATGATTTTGAAACAAGAAGGTTTGTTGCCATATTTCTATATCACAGATTCCGAAAGAGTTCTGTACCCAGAAGCAATAAACCAATATCCTATTACTCCAACATGTCAGTTCTCTGACTTTTCAGGGTTAGTCAAAATTATATAAACACTAATGGATTATTTACTACCATTAACATAATTTTGACTAACCCTGTATGATTGCTTATCTAAATTATATCCAGATATAAATGCACTCTCAGGCCAAACAAAATGATTTGTGATAGTTCTGTTGTAGGTGCACATAAACTGTTTACTTCTATTTCTTAAACACTGATGTGTTCTTCTCCTTCACTTGCAAATCTCCTGATGCTTCTTTCAATACTTTTTATGTATGGCTTGAAAACAAGGTCATTAGCACTTTGATAAAAGTGCTTTGATATTGTCCAATAGCATAATAAAATTAACATATTAGTTATTTAAAACACACTACTGCATGGAAAGACTGAATTATTTTACAAGTAGTAATTTCTCCAAGCATGAGGCTAGAAATGAACAGCTTCTAAAGTTAATACTGAGTGACATTATTTAATGTTACTAAATTTTATATGGCCCAGTAATGATGCTAGGAAAAAATCATTTACAGCTGTGAAAAAATGAAAGTAGAAAATAGTTGTGACCATATTATGTTCTTCAACTCACTCATGCATCCATTTATATGCACACAAATCATTGCTGCCCTGCAGCATAGGCCATTTCAATAAGTTTTTACTTGTTTTTTCACTAGTTCAGCATGTGCTTTGATTTTTCTTTACTCACGCAAGTGCATCATCACTGTGTCATCTATTTTAAGCAATTTGAACAGCTGAAACAAGAACTTATCCGCATAGCTTACCATATTCAGGAAGCTGAACAACAAAGAACATGTAACAATGGTGTAACAATAATAGGGTAATCCTTGTTTTAATCACACACATCATATAATCACAAGACTAACCCTTACCCTTAAATATTTTGTAAACATAAAGACTGAAAGATAGAAGTCAAACATCAAACTGTAGCATGGTCATATAAATAGCAGATGAAAAATCTGAAAACCGAAAGGTAATTTGTAAATCTGAAACAATTCTATCCGATATTATAGCACATGTTGTTTTGCTGTAATATAGCTTTAGCTGCTAGCATAGAATAACACCCTCAAATCCCTAAAGGACCTTCTGAACTAGACACATCAAATATGTGACCAAATTTTTACTGTAATTGTTGTATAACAAATTTCCCAAAATATCACATATTTGACAAGATTTCAAGTTAAGAAGGCCTTTAAGTAAACTGTAACGCATCTCAATAAGCTTTATACAGACTGAGAGGTTTTTGACATCAGGTCATCAATTGCACTCTAAACTATTTAAGCTGGTCCCTTCAAACTTTTCCTTTGCGTAAACAGAAGCTTTCAGAGGACAATACAAGCATCTGACCATAGCCAGGTAAGTGGACATTAATTGCTTGAATACACAAATGCAAACTAACCTGCTGCTGGCTGTGTGTTCTGAGGGGTGGCTGCCTCCCCTCCCTGCTTACCTTTCTCTTCTGTAACATAAAATAAAATCCCATTAACGAGACAGGAGTGAATCACCATCTACAACCTATGAACAAAAGTTCCATCCACCATCAGCAGCAGAAGATAAAATGAAAATCACATCCACCAAGATCTTGAAACCATCTTAAATAGTGTTACATTATGCTCTAAAAGAGACAGAAAAATGATTTTCAGAAAACAAGCCAAGGAAAACCTTTACCTTTCTTTTTTAAATCCATGAATTGATTAAGTCTCTTTTACATGGCAATGCTAAAGAGAAACATTTTCAAATTGTAAGTGCATTAAATAGGAAATACTTCTAAACTATAGTTGAGAGGCATTACACAACAAACTCCTTAATTTCTAGTTTCCACGGTGTAAGGTTGAGGGTTTGTTTTCTCAGAACATTTTATCCTTTTTCCTTACCACCAGTGTTGGCTTCTTTCTCCTCGGCAGCAGTCATGTCAGCACGGAAAAAGATGCGAGCACTACTTAAGGAGTAGTACAAGAACTCATATTCCTGTGGAAAAAAATGGGACACAAGCAGGCTTAAATTGATATTTGCAGCAAGAAATAAGTATTTGTAATAATTAAGGATCCACCATGAAACACTAGCATATATAAGCAGTTGAAAAGAAAGTCTTCCCGTCCCCTCTGAAACACTTGTGACCTTACCATTAGCCAGGGTCATCCTGTCTGGTCTTTACTAAATCTTGTACAGATACCTATTAATGTTTCAAGCTGCATTATTCAACTTTTCACTCCCTAAGCACAATCATTAATGTGAAAAAGGAAAGAAATGTTGGAAAGACAGATAGGAATAGGATAATGGGTGGTTAATATGACTCATACATGACTCAAAAGAATGAAACTCAAAACAATGTTAAGCTTTGCACTTTGTATCTCTAGACTATCTCCATCAGAATAGCAATAGTGACAACAGTGTAGAATAGTGTGTGACAGTGTATGCAGAACAGTGAGAAATAATGTGTATGACAGTATGTACTCTAGCAAGAAATGTGTTTGACAGTGTGTGCAGCAAAAAGAAATGTGACAGCTCATGCCTGTGTACAACAGTAAGGAGTAATGTGTATAACAGTTTATGATATGGTGTATGAAAGCATGCATGTGTACAATGTAAATTAGTTGGTACAACAGTGTAACATTTTGCAAGATATACTGTTAATATAACGTATATAACGTAAAAGGAAAGGCAAAGTCTACTAAGTTTTGCAAATGCCAGCAAGTCAGTAAACACCTACTCTTGACTTCTGTCATGTAGACTCATTACCTGTAAGGTCTGATCCAAGCGTTTTGCTGTTAGGGTCATTGTTTGCTGCAACTTTTCATCTGCCCGCCCTCCAGCTGACTGTTTGCCTAGCTGCTCCTAAAAAAAGAGATGAGAAAGGAAAAGAATGATTTCAACAACCAGAAGCATTTTGTCGAAGGTAATTTTCTTTCTTTTTGTGTCCATCATTCAGCTATGTTTCTGTTCTTGATGATGCTATACAAGCTCAATAACCAAAGCAGTAATGACTGGAGTATCTATTACTCTGCTAGAAAGGCCGAAAGAGAAAGACAAAGTTGGGCTCTAGAAATGCTCATGGAATAGATGCACATCTGATGGTGCCTTTACTCTCTGTTTAAGGATGCCCAGTGGCTGACAAGCCAAGTCTAAATGGGGTGCAACTCAGTATCATTATCAAGAAAGTGGGAAACATGCAAATATGAGAAGCTGTTACTGTGGTGAGACCAAAGAAAAGTGGGTGGGGACCTACTGAACAAATAGTCACCGAATACTCATACATCTGAATAGTCACCAGCTATTCACATAAAAATGACAAGCTTTTCCAATTTGTAATTTGTTCTGCAACAAACTGCATGATAGACAATCAGAATACAACTACTTACTTACCTTATCTTTGTTGAATTTGTCACGGACTGCTTGAAACCAATGCAGAGAGTCAAACTCATAATACTGATCCAAGAGTTTGAGGATGTATGCCACACCTGTTCATGAACAAAAGCATATAATATGAGGGTGCATGCACATTTTGATGTGGTCATAGTAGATGCACAGTGAATTGTCTTTATCAAAGCCTTTTTAGTTTTACCAGTCTATATTAAGAAGTGCTTATCTGTCACAAAATCACAGAAGGGTAGAGCAATAGACTGGCATCGCGCTTATGCGAGGTTAAGTTTGGGTCCTTACACAAGGTTTAAGTTTGGGTCCTTGTAAGAATGTAATCAAACAAATATGTCAACTCTAGATAAAAGGTTTAAGGCTTTGTCACACTTTAGTAACTGAGGGATGACACAGATCAAAGGACCAGTTGCTTTGGCAGGGTCAGTAAGGTGATCCCAGGTAACTAAGGGATGCTAAAGGCTAGGTGTCTTTGTCTTATGTAGATAGTCGAACCTGGATGTGAGTAAGGGATGCTAAAGGCTAGGTGTCTTTGTCTTGTCTTATGTAGATAGTCGAAACAAGATGTGAGTAGGAATGACCAATCGGATGACACAAAGGTTCTGAAACTCCCCATTTAACATTGTGTCTGACCTTGAATCAATACTTGGCCATCAAGCTCTTGAAAGATACAAGCTGTAGAGACAGACTTTGACGCTGCAAGTGTGAAGTTAGCTGTCACCAGACAAGAGATGTGATATACTGACTCCTCCAGCATGATTTGCCAAATGGTGTGCAGTCCATTCTTAAGACAGAGGGCTCAGTAACTATTACCCTACCAGATCCCATTCTGTTCTGAAAGCGGGACTCAATCTGTGGTGAAAAGTTGCTATTTGAACAGTAATCTCAGACCTAGTGGTGACATAAGGGGATGCCTGTGCCTGTTCCCCTAATCTCGTGACCTTAATACTGATCATTAAGAAATGCAGGGATAAAACTTCTTGAGAAATATCTTCTTCTGTAACTCACCCATTGCAAAACCATCATCTGTGAAAGCTGCTCCAACTTTATTCTTTCGATTCATCTTCTCTTTGCAGCTTATTGAGTGCTCGACGAAGTTCAGTGTCTGTACAACAAAAATAAAATTATGGTAAAAAATAAAAAATTCATACCATAAGAATCCTACTATTTTGGAAAATCACTGACCCTCATTTTTACCAAAAATAAAATATCTATGAGCATGAAATGCTCAAAACACATGTAAAAAATGTAGACACTTTCAAAAGTGTCAAGAGGCTTTTCTTCATTAAAAAAAATTCTCCTTCCAAAAATGTTCTAAGTTCAAACTAGTTAGAATAAAGGCAATAGCTGGACATAAAAAAGGAAAACAAGATATACATCATGTTTGTCCGCACCAAAGAAATCTCCTCACCAGTGGTGGCAGAATGACAAAGAAGTTTCGCAGATGCATGTTCTTCGGGTTGCGGAACTCAGGAGCAAACACATCCACCAGCATCTATTAAATGATTTGAAGAACCATGGGGTAATGTTCTGTTTGCATACTTGTCTGCATATGTTGAAGGAACTACAGCAAAATCATATTCTCTTCACAATGTCTATGATATTCAATCCAAGGTATGTCAATAGTTTAAAAAAACAATTATCTTTATTTTTAAATGATCTAAATAAAGATAACAAAATGCTTAAAAAAGGACAAAACATTAGTGTTACCATTTAAAACAGACTATAAAAAGAAATACAAATGTTGTTCCTTTGCATCTACTTTATGGATCCCCAAAAACGAGTCAGTCAAAAAATGTCTCACATAATAATATAAATTTATAGGCTGACAAACATTTCAACTTAAAAAATGTCTGAGTACCTTATCTGAAAAACAAAACTAGTGAGTTACCTTAAAATACTCTGTTCCTTCTGCAAAGTTTTTTGCAAGGTTTTCGATGACATTATCTAGGTTTCTAAAGACATAAAATAGGTATGCATAATCACCCAATAAAATGATATCCTAATGAAATGTGTAATGCAGCAATAAAAATGCAATTCAGTTAAGTGTCTGGGTTAATGAGGACTAATCATACACTGAGTTAATGAAACAATATTAAAACAAAATGTATTTTCACACATTTATAACCTAAACTGGCAATCTTTCATAATTTTAAATTTTCTTTTGCTAGAAATTTCATATATTCTCAAAGAAATTGTGCTCAAACCAGTTCATGCTAGCAAAAACAAATAATCCCTGTCACTGTTGCATGCCTGTACAATGCATATGAAGACCTATTCACCTTGCAGCAAACTGACACTCAGGTGACAGGCCTTCCTCTCTAGTCAACTCCTCAAAGTTGACAATGTCCTCAAGGTCAGGTATGAAGCGAATGGCATTACTGCAGCAGTGCAAACCCCCTGAGCGCACCATGCGGATGTAGCCCATAGCATTGCCTGCCAAAGAAGCACAGCAGCTCCTTAAATGACCCATTCTCTTCAAGTATAGAGTGCACATGACTTGAGGACGTATGTATAAGCACATCCATGCATGGATAAAACCAAGTTTGCACAAACATTTTCTAATTTTTGGACATTTATTATGTTTTCAATGTTCCATCTTATTTCCTTTAGCTGAAATATCTAGAAATATTTTCTCTTTCCTACCTGTCCTCCTGTTCTTACATACTCATCTCCAAATTTGACCCATAGTTACTGAGATAAACTGAAATCAATAAACAGGTCCAGTCTAAACAGAATTTAGTAGAAAAATAGCTAATTATTCTATTTAATGTGAGCTGTTCACTTCTAGAGCATTCTGACCTATCTGCGTTATCAGAGTGCGGAACTGATCCAGGTAACTTTCTCCATCTGGTGTAAGGCCCAACTTGCGAATGCCTTTGTTGAACTTGTCTGCACGGTCATATGGATACTGAAAGTGTGTACAAAAGTAGCAAAATGAGGACAGTCAAGTCAGTACTCTCTTTGCTGATGAATATTCATTGGACTAACACAAAAATTACTTACCATAATCTTTCTAGCAAAAATATTTTTTACCTTTTGATCTGTTTGCATGTGGTTTTCTCTGAAGAACTTCCAGTCCTATATAGGCAAAAGTTATTGAAAAAGGGTCAATATGTTGACAATACATGATATGCTTTAGATGTAACATCACTTATGATAATCAACGTAATAAAAACAATGTTAAAAACAGTATGTAATGCCAGACAAATTAACTTTTTTCTTCAACAGACACAACAAACACTCAAATTCCTAAGCTCATCTTCTTAGTCATATTGTGCGAATATGGACATGACAGTACAAGCTTGTATTTACCTTAATAAGTCTGGACTTGATGTGTTCATCATACATAAACTGAGAAAAAATGAAGAACTTTTTCCTCAAGAACTGGAATGTGAAATTTACCTGAAAAGTAATGGAATCAAATGTCATAAATGGCAACAGAAGAATAAAACAGACATTGGACATTAGATTTGTATTGAAGCATGAGAAGTTAAAACACATTAGAAAGCCAGACTAGTCCTTCCTTATGTGCACTCACAGTGGTGTTCATGATGCCAATACCATGAGTGCGGATGGAGTTGGCAATATGGCGAATGTTGATGGTGTTTAAATGCTTGTTGTTGCTGGTCCTCTCCACAAAGATCTGGTTGTTAAGGTTGTACAGGTACTTGGACACAAAGACATGGATGTTGCGCATTATCTCCAGTACATCAAGACCCTGTACAGAAAACACACACACATGCAATAAAAGTTCTTAGTGCAGCATATAACAGTTTGTATTCTCTATAGATCTTAGACCGCATTGCTGTCACATCATTTGGATCAAATTTTTGTTGATACCAGACCATATAACCACATGACCTTTTTCTGGAACATATGGGTCCATTATAGACAGAAATTAAAACTACACTGTACCAATAACAACATCTATTAAATACAAACCTGCTACTCTGCCCAAATAAATAAAGAGTTTGAGATCCACAAAGCATGGTTAAGATATGTATGGGTACATGTGGGATGTCATCGCCTACATGTATGCGGTGCAGCCAAGCGCTTGAGATTGAGCGATGACAACGCATTAGCATGGGAAGTAACTGTGTTGCAAAATCTTGTCCAAGTGAGATGCAGATAACAAGAGCTAAAGGAAAATGTATCACACAGAGTAAAAAAAAAAATTCTAAATTCATAAGAGATGCAAAAATAATCATGCGAGGGAGTTGTTTTACTCACAACTAATTTAGCTGGCTCTTTATAATGAGTTTAAAATTGAAGCATATAATGAATTTTAGTATCAGTAAGAAATAGATTTTAAAGACCATATTGAAGTTTGCATTTTCCACAGATATTGATAGACATGGGCAAAATATAGATATTGGCAAAATGTATCTACTCTGTAAATTGCAGCATTTTATGCCAAGCTGTTTATGTTTATGAAAATCCCCTTGCAATGTATGCACTTTATGCACCTGTAATGAGGTGCAAAATGTCTCTCTAGTGTTACGCCACTCGCTAATGTTTGTCAGGTCAGGTAAACCAGTTTCCTCCCTCCCCACCCCATCTATCATTCCTCTTCCCCTACAGTGCAAACTCACATCAAGGTGGAAGCACTTTCCTACTAACCAACCAGCCATTTTTCTTTTTTGTAATCTTGACTTTGAGGCATTGAATCAGTGCTACAAATAGGGTCTTGACAGCACAACATGCCTTTGCATTCACTTTGAAATAGCAAGAGTGATTTTAAATGCACTTATGTTTATCCATTTCACCTGTTCCAGGGTCTGGCTTGGCAGGTGTGATTCAGGAAGTGACAAGCCATACTTCTGTTCAGCCATGTTCTTCATCTCTCCATATGTCTTCCAGTCGTGCAAGGCAACAGTGGTGAGATTGTAGAATGTCTTATTCAAGTAATGCTCCACATATGCTGCCCATAGACAAGACCAAAACAACAGTTAGCAAAACATGTTGATTTTATTGTTTAGCTCCTATTTTAAATTTCCTTTAAATAAAAGTTATATAACCTGTCTAAAATTATCCCCAAATTAGAAACATAATTTAAAGTACACTAAAAGGACTCATTCTTTTTATGAAATCAGGAAAAAAAAAATGTTAATATTCAAACTATACTAATAAACACAAATCACAATCTTTCATGACTGGGGAATCATAAGCAACAAGGATTGTACATTTTCCTATTCGATACCACAACATCCTGGGTAAAGACTAAAGACTAGAAAATATTGTGACAAGTCAGGCCACAGGACACTGTGTTACTGTATCGGCATTAGGTCATGTCATAATACACTGTTAGTCATAATGTTACTGTAACATCCATCTGGCACATATTGCCTGTAGCACCTAAAATTTTAAGATGATACCTTTGATGTTAATGGTGCGATGGAAGAACCGAATAGGACGGACATGCAGCAGATGGGAGAGGTCATGCAGGCCAACCTTGAAAGGATTGCGGTCATCCAGCTGCAGGTGAAGATGAATATGCAGTCGCAGGTCTGTTTCAATGGCGTGACATAATGGCCCCAGCAAATGCTGTCAAATAAGAAAGTGCATTGAGAAAAAAAAAACTTTCATGACATTACATTTTGGTCTGCATTCTATAGAATTGTAAGGAGGCACCTTTTAAATCTCAAAAGAACTGAATGAAAAAAAACATTCTAGTAAAAAAAAAATGTCAAAGGAAATTGTTATTTTAATTGCATTTTTTTTAAGTCTATATATTTGCTCTTACCTCCTTCATGGTTTTGGTAATCTCTTGATCAAATGAATCTAACAAAACATGTGCAGATGGTAAATGTCTGACGACCATCATTGGTGTCACACAGTCCCGCAGAGCTCCGAACATGTACTGCAAAGTAAGGAGAGTTCATTATTCATAATGATTGATAAAGAGGGAGGTTTGAAAATACGATCATAACCAATCAATGCATTCATTATGGATTCTTAGGACAGCGCCAAACAAAAAGAAAAACACAAACAAACAAACAAAAATGGGACTGAAAAATGAGGGAAACAAGAGAGGGTGAAGCTTTTGCACTCATGTGCACATTTAAAACTGTCTGGATGAGTGTCTAGGAGAATGTATCTAACAATTTGAGATCAGTGACTGTGTGCATGCAATTGTACATAAATCCATATGTGTGTGAATATGTGAATATTTACAGTCAACCCTTAATTTTCCTGGGGGTTAGAGGAACAGGACCCAACATATCGGTGGAAAATTTACAAATAGCTCAAAGCCATCCAAAACCTTAACCTTAATTTATACTGTTGACTATATTTAACACACAAAAAGTTAAACAAAACATTACATATATATGACATATATATATATATCGTAAAATTTGGACTGTAACTGTGACTTTTTTCCCCCAGCCTTAAACCCTGGAACTCAAACAGCGATGCGGCGTGTTTGCGGATTTTTCTGGATTCTTCCGATTGCAATTAATTTTTTTATGAGCTCCATGTTAAAGTGTTACTGTTAACGTTATCAACCAAACAACAAATACTTCTCACATGTATTCTATGGGTGTCTGTCACATTCTCACACAAATCATCCAGGTACAAAGGGAAGATAACACGATGCCAGTACATGAAACTGCAGTCACAGGCTGCTCGGAGCCTATCAAATGCAAGGAATAGACCATGATGATTAATCATATGGTTATCTCCATAAAAAATAGTGGATGGATCTAAAAACATGAGTTTTAACTTCAAAAGAATATTCATTAACTGCATGAGGTAGAATGTTTCATACATTCTTTATTGCAAGCAAATAATGTTCCTGAGCTTACACAAATTCAACAAACAAAAAATTTCTTTATCTTATTTTCAACTATAAATCAAGAAAGAAACAGTAAATTAGTCACTACAATAGAAAAATATCAAAATAAAAAAACCCCACAACAAACAGAATGTTTCTAGCAATGGTTAATAGTACTCATCATTTACGAATGGTACTTACTTTTCTCTAAGAGTGCAGATCAGCTCAAGTTTTCGCAATGTATCATCAAGGCTGGCCTTCTCATCATCTCTGAATGCTTTCTGAAATAAATATATTTTTAGTTAGTTTTTGGGATCCTTTCACATTGACGTGTTAGAAATGCAAAAAGAAGCATCTGTTTTGCTTATTATATCATGTTATATTCCAAATAGTTAATCTCTGTAAGATGAAGAAGAATGTGAAAATGAATGAATGAATTATGAATTATATGTATGAACATACAAAAAAGGGAATAATAAATAATGAAATGGCTGAGTGTGAGGAAGAATGTCACCTCCCCTCAAATGTTAGTATAATAACAATGCATTATGAAATATGTCATGCAAGATGATAGACAAAACATTCTTCTTACCAACTTAGTGCCAACTGCTAAAGCAAGCCTCAGGACAAGTTGTCTTTCTTTCGTGCCTGAGGAAAAAAAAATTACAAATAGAAAAAAATGGTGTTCAATTCCATTTAATCTTAATGATGTGTTTTCTTCCAATGACTTGAAATATTTCAGCATTAACTGGGTGTACAACCAAATAACCATCAAACTAGTACTGACCTGGTCCATTTAGTACTGTCTCAGCAAGCACTAGTGCTGACAATACATCCAGTCGAGTGTCACTGTATTTCTTGTCGGACATGATTCGCTTCTAAAAGAAAAAAAAAAAATTCTCCAAAATATACTTTTATAAGAACTTTATTCTGTTCAATTTATAACTTTAAATAGCTGGCCTTCTGGAAAATGACAGTTACTCTATTAATAACATAAGCACAAGGAATAAAGCATGCATAGCTTTAATCTAGAACAGTTCAGTATTTTACCTCACAATGTCTCTCAACTAACACTGCATCTTTCCAAATAGTGGCAAAAATAGACGTAAAGAGCAGTACTCTAGAAAAAAAACTACTGCTTTCCTTACCTTGGCAATGGCGAGGGAATTGAGTGCTTTAAAAGACAAAAATTGCACAATATGATTGATGCTCTCTGCTATAAGCATGCTCTTCCTATGAAAGGTGTGGTCAATAGTCTGTTGAGAAATAGGAAATGATAATTAGGTGTCACTATATTTCTGAAAGGAAGCAGTAGCAGTAACAAACAGCCAATGCACATCATAATCATATCCCAAGACGTGACACAAGCTAGAAAAAAAGCTAGTAGAAAACTGCACATGAGCTTATGTTTGCACAACTTGCCTTCAGGAGCTCAATAAGACGGCAAAGAGACAGCACAGCTGTTTTGGTCATTGGCTTCTGTAGGGCTACGTGTAGGTTCATCACTGTCCGCACTAGGTGGCTAATGTTGAAGGCGTATAGCAATCCCTTTTAGATAAAAATGGCAATGGCAATAATAGTAAAATTATTATCTGTGCCAGATGGGTCAATGTGGCATGGACAGTTGAGGTGTTAAAGTTCATCATAAAGGTAGCGTTAACAAGCTAAGATCATGAGGGACAAACATCAGAAATGAAGACCTCTTTAACTCAGTGGACAGTGGCAATTAAATGTGTAATTCTTATTACTATTGCATTAACATGCAGTGACCAAAGGGAACATGATGACTATAGTTGCACAAAGGACACAGTGTGTTAAAAGGAAAAAGGAATTAACGACTTGTGCACTTGGTTTGGACATACACCAGAAGTGAATATGTCTATTATGTCTATAAATGAAGCAGAAGCATTTTTATGGACTGAATTAAAAAAAGCAAACATTAAACATAGTTTACATTGTAAAAATAACAAGGAAAAGATTTCATATACATGTGATATAAGTGTGACATAAGTGATAATATGTATATTAACTTTTTTTACATGCAAGATAATGCATAATAGAACTTTCCATGTCTTTTCAGATAAAAGGCTATTACTTGTAAGAACAGCATGCAGCGGTTGTTTAGGTCCTCCATGAGTGTGTTTCCTCGCGAAAGGTTGGATTCCATTCGAACCATCCAAGCAGCCACTTGTGTGCTGAGGGCCTGCATATCTCTGTAGCAAACATGGAACAATGACATGTATACAAGCAGACCAGTCGCATGTTAGGTCAATAAAGAACAGTTCAAATTTTTCATGTTGATGAGCAAAATCTTTACTTTTGCCATAAATTTGAACATCAACCAAAAGCATTATAGAATTATGAGAAGACATTATTTTTCAATTTTTCTACACCTATATCATTTTCTGACAGGGCTTAATCAAAGATGGAAACAACTGGCAGACCATTTTTTTTTTTAAAGAGAATCATGCAATATTTTGTGATTATAATCAGAGTAATATTCTGTGTATTTAAGCAAAGTGTTTCACAACATCACTTTCATGTACAAACTATCTCAGCACTTGCAGAAACATATTAACAGAAACATGTGTATTATAAGCAGCAATTATCTCTGCTGCTGTCAAAATGCTAAATCATGACACAAAGATAGAAATAACTCCTACCCTAACAATATTAAAAGAAAATCTGGTCATTTCTCACTATGCATAAGACCAAACTGTTCAATAACACTTTGAATTATATACATAAAAAATGGACACAACCAAGCAAAGACACTTTCTGTGTTCAGATTAGTGCAAACAACAAAAGCAAGAAACTGATATTTAGTAAGCAAAAAAAAAAAAAGATCTGAAGTAGTATTCATTTTCTGGAGGACAACATACTTATTCATTAAAAACTATATAACTTTTCAGATGGTCATAAACCTTAATAATCACTTCTTTTCAGCATTTGATGATGATATGTTTAATTATCAATTAATCATTCTTGAACCTGCTCATTATGAATTTATAAACAGTGCTAAAAACATGTCTTATCAAGGTTTAGCAGTTCCGTGTGGTTATACTTCAACAACATTACATGACAATTTTTACAATGACCATGTATAAATTTCAACATAGCAATTTGGCATGACCACAAACAAGAAAAAGGAAAATATTTAATTACCCAGCCGTAGTATTAAACAGCATACGAAGTTTTGAAAATTTTACAAAGAAAAAAAGAAGCTAACAGGCTCATTTTTGAAAATTTTAGAAGCACAACTTTTCAAGACATTTAACACTGAAAACACTGAAAAGTGGTAGGAGATAACAACAAAACTTTCATGCAGGCGAATATGTTTCACACATATACTCTACATATCTTGTTTTTGTCATAAAGCGCACGCTTTTTTGTGAGTCTGACTCTGTGCCATATAAATCATGTTCATTATTATTTTTATCATTCCTATCGTGTATGCAATGAATACAAACAATAATAAATAAAAAGTAACTATTGAATAACTTAGGAAACAAGCTTTTCACAGCAAGCACATGTCAACAGACTGTAAAATGCACCAAAGTCCACAATAGAACTGAACTGATGACAAAAACTACAAATTTGAGCAAAAAACAAACTGACATAAAAGAGTGTCATACCTTGGACTGCCCAAGAAAAAACAAAAATCTTATAGATCAGCTCAGTCTGAAAATTACTTTGTTCAGCAGAAACTTCTGATAATACTATTAACTGTTCTTAATTAGGATTTACCCTAAACAAATTTTTAATAGCTTTTGTGTATTTGAAGACTTATATATGCAGACTTAAATTGAGAAATTGTTATGAGTACCAGAGCAGCTTTATTACTGAATCAAGCAAAATAATTTTTGCAAAGTTCTTGATATTCCTCATCAACAAACTTTGGAATAAAACACTTTAGCTTATCTTTCTTCCTTGCAAGGATTTTAGAACCCACTATCTAGGTTTCTTTTATCATCCTTAAAAAATATATATATCAATAGTGAACTAAATTTTTCACCCTCATTAACCCTTCTGGTTCAAGATAAAAATGAACATCACAATGACTGGCTTATAACTGAAGACTGCAAAGACAACAGTGGTGAAGTTTGTTTTTTTATTATTGCTGCTTTGAGATAAACATTAGACCAAGAAACCTTTACATTTTTGGAAAAGAGAAAAGTTGAACTTTGCAATAAAAAGTAATGAAAATCGCCTTGCCTGTGCTACCCGGCAAAGCCATGATCGTGGCCTTTCAAACCAAGAGGGTTAACTAGTCGATGCAGACTTTTAAATGCAAGAAAGAAAATAAAGATAAACACAGGAAAATACAAATATTAAATCCAAAAAAAGAATAGTTCTTGAATCAAATTTATCTGCAAGTAGGTCCAAATATTATGCATCCCTGAGAAAACAAAAACCACAGCACAGAATAACAAACACTCTATTCTAAATGATTTGTGAACAAAATAAGTAAGTATAGTGGGTGAGTCCAAAAGTGTTCACAACTGATGGTGAATCCATAGAATAAAGTCAGTAATAGGTCAAGGAAATTATAAAAGTAATGCATGCATTACACATATTGCATTCAAAAATGCTTTCAATTTATAGGTTATTCTGTAAAATAATTTGCCACTACTGTTCACTCTGGCACAGCTTTGATATAGAGTAACTCGCGGCATTTGTCGTTTGCACACTCCACTCAATTGCCCAAATATACCGAATAAACTAACCCTAACCCTAACCCCAAACCTCTGACAAAACAGCATAGACCAGCCTATGATGCAGCGAGTTACTCTCTATCAAAGTTCTGCCTTCACTCTCTCTGTATTTCACCATCATCATGTTAAGGCTTTAAAAGTAAAATATTAACCATATATATATATATATGCTCACCGAATGAGATTTTGGTTTCGTGTCTGAAGCCACAGCATCTGTTGCTGTTGGATGGCCAGCTGTGCTTTGCGATCAAGAAGCTGTGTAACGTGTGGCAGGCGAGTCACCAAAAATTCATTGCCAAACCACACCACGCCTCCAATCAGATGCACACAAGGCACTTTCTTGTACAAGTCCCAAAGTGAACGGAAAACACGCTTGTCCAATGTGCGGAAGACTTGAAAGTGCAAGATGAAAAGGGAGGTCACTCCTACCAAATATCTACGCTGATCAACTTCATTCGGCTCCCCTGCAATTAAGCATGCTAGTTGAGCATGTTCAATAAAAGTATTAATGGTGTACGCATGCACACACACGCATATGTGTGCAAAACATTCTCAAGCACACACACACACAACACACACGCAATTTACTAAATGAAAAAGAGACTGAAGAAAGTGCTCTAACAAATACACAGTGCTGTAAGATTATAAAAAGAAAACAACAAATCAGAAATTAATTAAAAAGAAGTGTGGAGCAACACCATACCAATTTTTGTCTCCAACTCTGCAATCCATTCTTTAATGTTGTGAGCAAACTCTTCTGCAAATGGTCCATTTTTGGACACATAAGCATCTTTGCTGTCAAATGTTTGCTCCACACAGTTCTGTAAATATAAATGCCATGAGTAGCCTACATCTCCCAAGTTTTGCGCTACTTTTGAAACTTCAAAAAGGTTGCTGAAAACTACTCACCAACAAAAACCAAACAAACAAAAAAAGAAAAAGCTAGAAAGAAAGGACAGAAAAAGATATTTTGGGTTTCATGACGCAAACATGCCATAAATGTTATTAAAAGTGGCCATAAGACATTCTGAACAAATCATATGATCTAAAAACTGAGGCCTATGCAAAGTTGCTGAAGTGTTCAGAACAAAAGGAAAGCAAAGATTAACATAGTGACCGCTATATGAAAGTTTTGTAGACCTGCCTGTTACAAATTCTATAAATTCTCTAATTTACGTGCATATTCAGGTACTTTTAGACATGAAAATCATGCTTGCATGGCTTAACTTCATTGTGTTAAATCAACTTTGTTTATGCGGATCAACAAACGTAAATAACAGGAATATGAAAGATAATTAGTAATGATCAACTGTCCAGTCATTTCAAATAAGGCAAGCACTCAGTTTGTATTATACAAGTCTATTCACCTGGAAAATCATGCCATCCAGCAAACGGCCCTCAAGCATCATCATTAGTTTTTCGAAGGGTCGCACCTTTTCATCTGGAATGCTGAACTTGCTGGGTGCATGGCGGACTGACGCTACCATTCTGTGTCAGCAGCCAGACGTTAAGTTCAACAGCCAGAAGACATGAACATAAGAAGACAAATGAAAAGATATTAAAAGGATAGGTAGACACTGATAGACCCACAGATGTAGATGGTTAAACAAAAATGATGAGGTACCAAGTTGACAGGAATGCGGGCAGATTTGCCCAAGAGGGGGATAGAAATTGGTGTTTTACGTTGAGCCAGCAACTAATGCTATATCACAGTAAGCCAGCCAGTTATGTAAACAGATGCCACATGCAGAGAAAGAACAGCGTGTCCAAGACAAGAGCTGAACCCAGGGCAGCCAAACTTCACTGTATTGGTGACAGGCAGATTCGCCCAGGAAAGCAAGCACGAAAAATTGAAGCATTTTACCGTTTATACAATGTCCAGTGTTCCATGAAGGTGGAGTGATGTTCTATGATGTGATCTAGTGTGATCAGGACCGTCAATAAATCACCAAGATGCTCAAACACAACCTATTGGAAAAAAAGATAAATACAAATATTTCGCTATAAATTCTCTTTCTTCTATACTTACTAAAGGACATAACTGTTATGAACTTGTAGGTATAATGGCCAATAAAACCATCAGATGATTCAACCACAACATGTGTCAGCTCGACCACAGCATGTGTCAGCTCGACCACAGCCTAAAGTCGATTTGACAAAATCATCATCTATGCAATAATTCAGCCATGAAATAATTTCTCATCTTTAGTCGATGCATGCAGATCTTGCTGTGTGTGTGTGTGTGGCAGGGGGAGAGAGAGAGGATCCAAGTCAATATAAATCAATATTTTACACATTCTAACATCTTCAAATTTTCAACACTTTTACATTTTTATTTAAAAACCGTGGCCACGAGCTCCTGAATAAATTAAATTAAGGAATGAATTTGTTTTTTTCCTCACTTATGAATTGGTATCCATGCTCCACATCTAACAGCGTCTACTTTTCATTTGATAACAATGGTGGGTGACCTATGTATATCCCATGACTAATATGTATAGAAAAAATGTCATTTCCCTTTGTATTCATAAAATGAGCAACAAATGTCATTACAGTAGATAGTAACTTCTGTACTTGGCGGTCAAATCGACTGAAGGCTGTGGTTGAATTGACTTAGGTCTGTGGTTGAATCCACTTGGTCAAATTGGTAAATGGGCGAATCAACCGGTACACCAAAGGAGCTCACAGCAGCCAGGGCCCCTAATCTCTCCGATAAGGGAAGTAATCTGTTTGGTTAATGAGCAGCTGTAGCCCCTAAGCTCCAAATAGGTGTCATCTGGTAAAGTTAATCAATAATATGTTTTCTAGTAAAGTAAGTGCATGACAAAGCAATTCTTTAAAATATTACAAATCTATGTTTTATCTTCATTTACCTGAAAGTGTACATCTGTAACATCAATCAACTTTGCTCCACTCCTGAAAATAAAAACAAAGCCTAGACAATTTAGGATTAAGGTAGATGGTTAGATTTAAACACAGATGCAGAAAACACTTTTCTTGGTTTGAACTTAATCAGGTTTTTTCGACTGAATGAACTATTAGGTCAGTAACAGTTAACGATTATAGAGGTTATACTGGTGGCATGAAGAATGAAGCATGAAGAAGGCCCTGGGCTATTCAGGTCCTAAATATTGCCACAGACACCTTACTATAGCTTATGACAGTAACATTGATGCCTCAGTGATTAACAAGTCTCAGACGTTTAAAACCATATTTAACTCTTGTTCCAAAAATTTAGCAATTTGACCAATATATTAAAAAATTCAAAATTACTTTTTTTTCCTAAGTGACAAGTTTAACCGAATCAAAGTCTACCTGAATCAAACAAACATTTTATAGTGAGAGTTGGTTTGTTAGAATGTGATTGTAACCTTGAACTGGTGTATAGGCATGCCATCTGTTGTACCACGTTTCTCACAACTTCATATGATCTTGTCACAAAGCAGGATAACTCCTGTAACCAACAATAGAAGAATGTATAGATCAACCTCTCTCATTCTCTTATACACATGTGCACATCTGTCCAGAGGCACACACTTTAACAAAGATTTTCCATGTCAAGCAAAGGACATTTATAAATATCATCAGTGTCTGATGCTTATCTTTCATTAAAACATTTCAATTTTTTTTAAAGAAAATAAACAAACTTAACCAGACCTGTAGCAAAGGAAACATGCGTCCCATCTGAACTTGTGCATCTCCATCTTCCAGTCCTTTCTCTGGCTCTGAAATGTACAAAATGAATTAAAGAAGAAAGTATAATTAATGAAATTTATTTACTACTTATACTAATAAAAATATACAGAAATTTGAATCTTTCATTTAAATATATATTCCTGTTTTATATTAAACATTATAAAAGATATAAAGCATATTTTAAAAAATGTTTTTCATTTAGTTCTTTATATGATCAGTAAGAACCGAGAGAATTTAAAATATTTCGTTCATAATGTCATAACTGATGTTTACCACTTATGTCATAATTTTTCATTTTATATCAACATATGCTGAAGATGTTGACACTAAACTATAAGGATCTGACTGAAAGTGTATTTGGTGTATCTAGAATTTTGATTTTATATATTTAAATTTAAAACATTCTTTTGAAATTCTACCATATTAGTGACATCACATACCTCCTTCACCATAGAAGAGCAAGGCACTATAGAACTTTGTTTCTGCTTCATGTTTCAAAGCTTCTATTTCACAGCACAGTGCTGCAAGAACAGTCAGAACTTTGTTTAAGATTTTGTTGTCAGTGCGGATGAGCTGCAGAAGTGTTGTTTGCTCATATGGCAGCACCTGTCAATATACAGAAAACAGTACTGAGCCTTGTGTTCGCTATCCATATTTTCCCCTACCCCTCATTAACTGGTACTAGTCAAGAAACAATTAAATGACTGATCCCTATACTGAAATTCAGCTGCAATAAATGCAATAACACTTCAGTATGCCTTAAATAGTAATGATTATCATAATAATAAAAATCATAGTAATGTAAAAGTTTAAAGAAATGGTAAACACTGCCTGATAAATAGAAACCACCAGTACCTGAAGCCCTATTGGATCTAGGGTCATATCCCATGAATCGCCAATTGAATCATCCAGTGCATCTTCAATTTCTTTCAGCTGTGTGGCATATTCCTCCAGGAAACTTTCATACTGCTTCAGCTGCAGCTCACCCACAATTTCTATGGGAGAAATTAAACATTTATCCAACTATCCATATATGCTATTCACTGTCACTGTGACGATGATAAAAGACTAAAAGATTATCTCATAACAAGCGTAGTGTGGACAAACATTCTTAATAGGAGAATTCCATGCATAAAACATTAATGCAGTCAAAGATAATAAGAAAATTAATCGTGAAGACATGTAAATAAGTAAACAAACAGGTACAAAAGCGTAAAGCAGCGGTTGGAGTGGGCTGGGGACAGGCCATGGGCTTGCATTACACGTCCGTGGTTTAACATTGTACACATTAGATGTTGAAGCCATTGTTCATTTATACAGCGCCAGAAGGGATCAACATATCTATTTGAAAATGTATTTTATTATATTATGCTCTACATTATCATGCTACTTACTGACAGAACCATCGTCGAATTTATCAAACTCCCAGTCGGTGGGTGTAGCCGCAGTTACCGCCGTCCCTGCCATATCTGTTTTGGAGTCGTCTGCTAATGGTTAAGCGTGACACCTCATCCTTGCTTCGTCGCTTTGACCAACAATCTACGAAAGCACCACGACCAGACTCAAGAAAGAATCAACATATTTTGAAGTTCCTTAACGTTTTCAAAAATATTATTAATAAACACTAACACAATCTTATAATCAGCACAACAGCGAGATATTTTTTTCTGTTTGGTAATCCGGAAGCGGATATGCTACAGTTATCATGTGATAGGTTGTCGCATCACATGACGGAATTTGTTGCAGCAATCACGGAAGGTCAGTGGCAGCAATAGGCCTTATTCAATCACGCGCCATCTTGGAACCAGAACGAGGTCTCATGAGCCGGTGTAGTGGCTACCGAAACTAATCCGTGTATCAATCGGTCTGTAATACTGGATTTGAAATCCACTCCATGTTCTCACATTTACGATAAATGATGAAGAAACGCTTGAAAAAAAAATCACTGGACTGATACTGGATTTTTGTTTTGCTTGCAGGGTAATATATGTTTGTGTGACATTGCTTAATTGTAATATGTATCATTTTTTCAATGGAGCTTTTCTCTTTTTTTGTAATGTGCTCATACTAATCATGCTTTTCTTTACAGTTTGAAACTGTGAAACAGCAGATTTCAAAGATGTTAGTGTTATTTTTTATTTACTCTTATGCTCTTTTAAAATGTGGGACTGACTTTAAAATGTTTGTAACTGACTTGAATAATTTACCTTACCCAACATACTTGTGTATATATTATTCCCATTTGTAGTATTTCTGTGCCACAAACCTGTTATTTTTTCTTTATCTCATGTGACTATTTTGCACATTGAGTATGATCTTTGACATTTTTTTGTCACTAACCTACATTATTTGTTTTGCTCGTGTGTATATTGCACGGAGGTACATCTCTCTGAATTTTTGTTACCAGCCTGTATAATTTGCTTTGCCCCATATGCATGTATTGCAGTGGTGTACCTTTCTTGCCTTTTGTCTCTAACTTGTTCAATTTGCCTTGTCACCTGTGTATATGATTACACAGTGTGTTTATATCTCTTGTATGTGTGTCACCAACCTGTAATCTACTTGGTGTCGCTACACACTCCCTGGCCTATGCATAACCTATCAATCCTGACTAAACTGACCACCCCCAGCGCGACGCTCGTCTGGCTTCATCGCTCAGCACCCACAACCAGTCTATAGCAATGAAAACAAACACTATTGTCCGGGCTAAGTGTACCGGTCTTCCAATTAACGGTCTACCCCTTAAGCAACACTCAGTGGTCTTCCTTACATAACCCGCCCAGTGTATGTCACCCACATCTTTATCGTTGTGTGTGTGTGTTCCCCAACAAGAATGTGTATCTGATGTACATGCTTTCGCCTAGTCAGACCTATTCTCTGTTGTACAAGTAAATCCTGAACCCACGACAGTGTTGTGTTGATTATTGTGGTGAGACTGGGCAAGCTACCCTCGTCCCACCCTGTTACAAAAATATTATTGGTTTATCAGTAAGTAAATAGTAAATTTTGCATGCAGCTAAATGAGGAAGAAATAAGGTTTTACATCGATAAATATGTATCAAATTATTGTTATATTTTAATGGTTAAAAAATCAGCAGCAGTCAGTTGTGACTATAAAATAAAAATGCAATGCTTGAAATTGACTATCAAATAATAATAATAATAAAAAAATACCGGAGTTTGTCTTAGACAAATGCACATTTGAAATGTGTTTATATTTTATTAACAATAATACAAGTGGATGACTGCAATGAGGGTGGTTGTTGCTAATTAAATTTTGATCTGAAGAAGATTTACTTACCAGTCTGTTGAGTGGATTCAATTTGGACCTTTTAATTATTTTTTAACTTCAATCAAAGCTTCTAAATAAAGTTCAAATCTAAAGGGCTGTATTCCAAAATCAGCAGTTTCATTTTATGGGGTTGGGGGGAACGCTTATTGAACACCACAACCTGAGCCATGCTGTTTCTTTTGACTTGAAGACATGCACATATTTCTTTAACTAAGCCACACTCACTGTTACAAATACCGTAAAATTCGGTATAATGAACGCACCTGTTTATAAGTCACACCCACTAATTTTTAAAAAATCTTGTTTTTTTTCAGAAATAAGCGGCACTGGTTTATAGACCACAAATGTATACAGCGTGAAAAATGCATCGTAGGCATTTTGTCTCGTTTTCGGCATGATAAGGGAGTGTGCATCAGCAGCTGATCTAAATGCTTCACCTGTATGCCGCTTTGATTTAAAAAAGGTGAACAGTTAACATTGGAACATTAACAGTTGACACTTTAACATAGAGCTCATTGAAAAATTCATCGGAATATGAAAGATCCGCAAACAAGCCGCAGGGTTTAAAGCTGGGGACAAAAGTTGTGGCTTGTCCTCCAAAATTTACCTTGCTACTGGCGCGTAACAGAACTTCAGTATCGGAGAGTAATTTCCTGCTTTCCTAATGGCAGGTGAGAATGCCGATGTTTGAAGGCTTAAATCTTGAAAGCATAATTATGCACTCATATTTTGGGAATCATTATTTTAAAGGGAACAGCCTGATCCTAAAGAAAAATTCTGCACTCGGGTTGTCCTTTAAAGTTCAAAGCTTTAAAAGATTTTATTGCTTGCAAACGAAAGCCTGGCCCCCTGATCACATCTCTCATCGTTTATACAGAGCAGCACACAGCGCCTGCGCGATTGACTTTGTTTATAAATCTCCTGAGCATTCTTTTTCCGAACCATGAGGCCTCGGGCTTTATACACGTCTGTGATGAGGCCCATGATCTAAGCTTCGTTTTGAAATAGTCTCCCTTTTTCGAATTTCTTTTTTTCTTCGTTTGCAGCAACTGTCACGCGCACTGTATTTTTACAAAATCAGCTCGTCTCGTTAAAGAAAAAACCGTGCACAACAACAATTAACCAGGCAAGAAAGAGGAAGAATTAGCGGATAGGATCGAGGGGGGGGGGGAGTTTCGTTTCCATGGAAATGATCTATACTATTTGAATCAACTGTTAGGTCGACCCTCTTAATCGGAGAAATGGGTACAAATATTCGAGCAAGTTTGGCAACATGACTGTTAAGAACAGCATAGACGTTCGATCTGTAATTAGATACACCTGCATGGTTGTACTGTGAGTTCCTTCGATTTATTTAAGTAAACCCCCAGTGTCAACCCAGCAACGATCGACTGGTTAAACGATTTAGCACACAAGCAAATGAGGGCGAAGAACTCTGGGCTTCACCTTCAGTATCTACTTATAAATCATTGATAATCCACCGTCTCTACTATACATACTAACGCACAGATACAGACGCACGAATCCTTATAACAAAGTACAAGACGCCGATCGAAGTGTTTCCCAATGATGATCGAGTAAAAAAACTCAGGACGGGTGCACGCCTGTGAATATCTGCACAAATCTCACCGATATCTACAGGCCCATATACCGGCGCGTGATACCAGTCATCACATTCTCACAACGATGATAAGGGACGAGTACTTGTGAAGTCAGCATGTGACTGGGACTAGCGCCCGTGACGTTTTGATAAATACTTTGTGATGTAGCTGCGGCCTACACGAAGAGAAGTTGTAACGTTTATACTCCTGCATACATTCGTAGTGGAAACCGAGGACACGCACAAAGCTCGATCGCTTCCATCAATTAAAATATATTAGGTAAGTCCTGGTAGATTTTGGTACAGTCTTGGAACGATCTTTGGTATGATCTCAAGGTGTGAGTTTGAAGAAATTTAGAAACAGCTTATATATAGTGCCATATACTGGATATGCTGGCAATTTTAATGCAAAATTTTGATGACAATAATTAATGTACTAAACTTTCCAAGTTTCTTTCTGTTTCACTTTAATAACTTTAGATAAGGTCTTAGTTGTTTTCTAATCTCATTACTGGGGATGTAAATGATATATCGCTCTGTACATCATTAGGCTATCAGAAAGGGAGAAGTGACTGAACAGTTATGATTGGAAAGTACCGCCCTTCACGATAAAGTGTTTTAATAAAACAAAATATACGTGTTTGTTCATGTTCAGAGAAGACAACTGTCCTTCTTCAAATCACGGCATGAGCTTAAATTTATATATCTATATACAGTCAACGAAAAGATTTGTTGATACATGACAAGATGAACAGTTACGTTTTTTCATATATTTTATAACGGATGTATATTTCATCCAAAAATACGAAAGTAAGACTAATAATAACAACTTAATATTGTGTATATATCTCCGGTTACTGAGCGAGCGATTGTCATCCAACTCATTTTAGGCTAGTCCCAGAACAAAAATATTTGTAAATGAGTGGATTTAATTTATTATAAGAAACTAACTGATATATCACGAGAAAAGAATTCAATTCCAATCGCGAAACACACATCTTTGACTAATGCGACCAGTGATCGAAGATTCACTTACCGCGGCATCACTACCGTCACAATGGGTAACTCTTCATTTTCCAATAAGCGAACCTGTTGTTGTCAGTGACATTAAATAGATTAGAGCAATACGTGTGCTTTCCTAAAAAATAAATAAATAAATAAATAAATAAAACTTAGCAATGTATATCTGTATAAACTTCTCAGCATGTTAAAGCTTAATTTTATGCGTGACTCTGATTAGACTGCATACATTACCTACTGTGGTTAAATTTTCGTTATATTATATACTGTACAGTGTACACGTATAGTTTAAGGTAATGGAATAAAATATGCTAAATTCATGTTCTTTTCTAGCTGAATGGTAAACACTGAATTAAAACTGTAAATTAAGAGTTTCAGCATGACGCATTTTGAAAAGGTAGTGAGAAAAATCAAAAGAAGTCAAGGTGATGAGTATTACAGTGGAGATTTCGTGATAAAATAGTTATTTGTCAGCTACCAAGATGACCTCTCATGTGCCTCGGCTACAACATATTCTGTAGTCTGGGCAGTCACTATCTATCTATCAATCTAAAAGAGTACAGAAAAAAAGAGAACATTAACGTAATTAAATTACTAATTTTTGCTTTCTTGGTACAAATGTAAACATAAAAAAAAAAATTAAGACACTTCTAAATTTTAGCTAATTCTACAATGTGTCAAACACGTCCACGCACACAGCATTATTCTTGCTCATGACCTTCAAGAAAACCTTGACAAATTGACCCGGCCCAGTTACATTATCAATTTCTATAGCCTTCTGCTGGCACGTGCTTTTAAAACGATTACACATCTCATCGTCAAACCTATAGCTACCTTGTCAGTGGTCTGATAAGCAGCAGAATCATACTGGATTGTGCTGTCGTATTATTAAGGATTATAAATATCTTAGTCGAATCGATTCTGACAAAAACAAACAAGATATGTATGATTTATCCCTTTAGAAAAAAATCAGTGTTGGCTAGTGTGCGTGAGTGTTTTGTAAGGAAAATAAAAGGAGAGAGATAATTGTTTATCTGATGGGTGAAAGAACCTCTCAGAGTATGGTGAAATGGATAGCTGTTTCAAAATATATGAAGAGGATCGTCAGAGATTAAACTATAGGAGAGAGAGAGAGAAGAAATTAAACTGTTCGAGTTAATTACTGCACTGTAGCTTGGAGTGTTTGCGTACTCAAACTCCAGCACACTTACTAGGATGTGTACGGGATAAGCACATGAGATGTATATTTTTACCGACTCCATGATTCTTTATCGTTTAGAATAAGCATTATTAATATGTCCTATCACCCCGCTAAGGAATTTGTGCACTCTTAAAATCCATCACTACCTTACACCAGTAAAGATGAAACCAAATCTCCCATCATTGACATTTGTAGCGTGAGTGTATGAAGTCTTTTACTTTTCACTAATAATAATAATTAGTTAATTTGTATAGCGCAATATCTCAGCTAAAAGGCAAACTCATTGCGCTAAGCAGGATCCACAAAATAGTCACAAAGATGTAGAACGAAGAACAATGCGAAGACTCGCTGCGTTCCGCAGTGAAGGTTTTATCAGTTACGTTCACACGGCAAAGGAATATCAGGCATAACTTTGGCTTTTATCAAGTACATTCAGACGGCAACGGTTTATCAGCCATAACTATGGCTTCAATCAAGTACATTCAGACGGAAACTGTATATCAGCTACCTACTTCTTATTCCTCTGATTGTGAATACATATATGTTTGAGTTCATTTTTAGGTCTTTAGGCCATTAACAGATTACATTAATTAAACCAATTATCAACGTGACATGAGCATGTGATAGTCCAGTATTTATGACATTTTTAGTAAATGATAACTTTATTTCAGTTCCTTGTTCTCGTTTAGTCTTTGTGCTATAATTATTCTTACTCAGTATCGAATGTATGTACATAACCTGTTCATTTGTCTCATAGGCCCTGTGAAATCTTTCTCTTACTTATTCAGTCTCAAATGTCCCAGTCAGCCTTCATGACGCACTTAAGTCTCGGCATGTGTCTAGCCCAGGTTTCGCTCACTCTGTTCTTGTCCCGTCCCCCATCGGTACCCCAACGCCATCGAGAAAGAGTATGTTGGTTCTTGTTTGCCATTGTCACACGCACTTATTTCTAATCTCTTAAGAACTGTTTAAGGAGGGGGATAGGGCGATCAAAGATAGGAACCACAAAAGAAAAACAAGTGTAACAAGGTCAGTGTCCGATCTGACAGACGAGAGAAAAAAAAAACAATAAGAAAATATTCATCACTGTTGAATATTTACGCACAGGCACGACGATCTCTTGTAAGCTAACGAAAGTTAACGAAGAGGCGTTTACAAATTTAAATTGTGCTGTTGGGCCAATTAAAAGAGACGTTGCACTGAATCCTTAAAATTACATTGCGAGAAACTTTAGGAATTGTCATGCCCAGACAAAGTGCACACGTTGGTCTACCCTCACGTGACGGTTGTGAAAACTTCGACACTTGTGCACACCTAGCTGTAGAGACGATGAACAATGTAGCAGGAGCAGGCCTAAGATGTGGAACCTCGATGATGTGTGAAACCTCAGGGTCGCAGAACTGTAACCCTCCTAATAAATTATCTAAATTATCTAAGGATCGGTGTGAAGGCGACGTTCTCCTTATAGTGAAAAACTGTTGGTCACAGTTACACTGAAGAAATTAGATTTTCAGACAACATTGTTACAATAAAATTTGAAAAAAAAAACTTAATGAACACTGAGAATGATCTAATTTAGATGTCATGTTACATTGTACCAATTGTACCAGAAGGTTGGATGACACTCTTTAACTAGAGGAAATGGCATTGTAACATGAATAAGATGTAGATGATAATGATGAAGATAAACGTGCAATTTATATAGCGCAGAATCACGCTCCTGTCGGAACGTTTGATACAAAAAGATCAAGAACTGGTGTAGGGAACACTAAACCTTTACACGCAAGACAAAAAGTAGCGCCGTTTGGAGTTGTTGACATGTATCCACACCTCCTCTTCAGCCACACATGAAGTTTTACTAATTATGTGCGGAGGGCTTTGAATGATGATACTGAAAACTTGTTGCCTCTGGACACTGAAGAGGCGAACAAGACATCCGAAAGATGTTCTAAAGACTCTTAGGTAACTATTAGACTTGGGCTTTACTTCCAACTGAATGAGACTATTAAGAAGGATAAAAAGAAATTATATTTTTATCCCCAAAAAGCAATATTTTATCGTCATCATCATCATCATCGTCGTCGTCGTCTTTAGTCTCAGAGGATCTTATTTACGAGTAATTCCAGACATTAATTTACTTATTCTTGTAACTCCCAGTTGAAATTATACATTACGCAGATACCTTTCTTTGATTAAGAACCGCGACAGATGATTAATTTAGTGTGAAGGAAGTATTATAAAACATAAAACGCAATTAACATTCTGATAAATTTAAAGACTGTTATATTTGAGTTTGCCATTAACTTTCCTCAAATGTAGACTGTGCACAAGACGGCCTGCATGGAGCTGCAGCTTGCATGTTTGACCCACATATATTACCTCTAGATTGTCAAATCTGGGAAAAAAATCATCATAGACTACGCGAATCCTTTATTTTGCTTCATTATAGTATGCATTCCGCTTTCCTTTTTTTCTTTTGTAACCAGTGTTTCAACAATCCCATGACCTCGAGCCATTGAGTCCTTTCCCCCTTAGTTCTGATCGTTTCTTGTTATCTTTTTTCTTTCCCACTTTGACTCTTTTATTCTTTTTCATACATTTATTTAACGTTAATTCCAGTGACTAATTCTTCTGGTCATGTTTCTTGTCTTTGAATCTTAGGCTCCTCCCCCTTCGGACTTTTAATTTTGTTTCTCTCAAACGTTAATTCCATTTAAACGGTTCTTGTGTTTTTTGTGTGTTTCCAGGTATATCAGTTTAACACAGACAGCCTTCAAGCGCACCTGTATTTTTCAATGACAGCTAACCAGGTCTGATGGTGTGAGAGCTCTGACTTAAAAGACAACTGTACTGTACTGAGGAGCTGTCTCCAAAACTTTAACTCTCCTCGCCCGTACAAGTCTCAACCCGAAATCTTTGGTCGCCATGACTGAACAAGAGACCTCCGCCGCTGCTGTGCCTCCGGAAACCTCCGACTCGTGGGAGCTAGTCGAGTACATCCACCCCGCCCTACTTTCTCTAGACTACACCCAGACCAGGGTTAAGTTCGCGATCATTGGTGCCTCCTTTGCGCTCTGGGCTGTCGTCTACATTTTGTCGGCAATCCTCGCTTCCACGACCTTGACCTACAAAAGGTTGCGATTAAAAGAAAAGATCTTCTGGAATCTTGCGTTGGTGAGGGCCAGCTTCGGCTTCTTCTGCATGTTCGTAGGTGCCTGGGCCATCTTCACTCACACGGAGATGGACAAGGACGTAGTTTTCGGCACCACATCCACCAGCCACTTCGCGCTCTGCGTCACTGTTGGCTTCTTCTTGTTCGAGTGCGGCGCTTTGACCCTGTCAGACGTCTTTTTCAAGAGCTTCAGCTTCCTGCTCAATCTTCACCACTGGCTGTCCCTCGTGGGCTACTCGCTAGTCATCTACATCGGCGCCGGTCACTGCTTCGGTTGCAAGGGCCTCATTTTGGAGATGAGCACGCCCTTTTCCGCGCTGTGCTGGACCCTCCTGAAGGCCGGCAAGGAGAGAAGCCTCCTCTGGAAGGCTAACCAGTTCCTCCTTGTCCATGCCTTCCACCTGCGCAACGTGGTGGAGTGCTTGTTCTGGTACATTTCATACCGGAACTGGACCTACATCTGGGAAACCATGCCTACGCCCCTTTTTCTGGCTTTGTATGTTCAGCTGACCTTGGTGTCCCTGATCATGACCCCATACTGGACTTACAAGAAAACAGTTCAGATGATCAACCCGATAGACTGGAACTTTGAAAGTCAAAAGAGGCCCCGAAACATGAACTATGCAAATGGCAATACGGAAATGGAAACTAAAAAAGAACATTAAGTGCCAGTCGGTACTACTCTCTTTCCCAGCAAAGAGTCGCACAACAAAATTTCTGCATCTGCACTGGACAGCAGAAGTTTAATCTATCCATCTACATGTATCTAAATTTCAAGAATGAACATAAAAGTTTAAAGTGAGATTAGCTAATTTATTGGATCCATCTTTTAGCGTTCACGCAGGTTGGTTGATGATGATCTGCTTTGAGCACAGCTGCACTGTATCTACAACAAAAGCATGTTATTTCTGTTTCCGCTAGAGGACTGGACTAGAGGTAATTATAATGGACTGGAAGCAAATCGGGACCTTCTAGGTGGTTTAAGCCTTTAAAGGGTCAGTAGATAACTTAGAGCTCTCTGCTTATTGTCTGAACGACAGTTCCGGACCTAGAAAGACACTTGCAAGGGAGTTTTACAGCTTAAAAAACAAAGAGAATTCATACAGCACATATTCCTATTTAACAGAATGCTCAGGGCACTTTATATGAAACATTTGACCTGTTTTTAACGTAAGGCGAATTACGCATTGCATGGGAGGCAAGGACCGAAAGTGGGAGGGGGGAGGGTGCGGAGTTAGTCTGCAATTTTTTTTAAACGACTAATGATATTAGTTTTGGGAAAAATGTCATTCTGGTCAATCATCTACATATATGTTACCCATTTATCTACAATTACTGACATGTTAGGTTTGAGCTTAGCTATCTTTTATTAACTGAAAATTTAAAAAACATTCTAGGCTAATAATTGTAATATTGGTGATGATTGTTACGGTTTGACTCGCGAGCACACGCAATATTGGAAAGCTTCCCATACCCCAAATGAATCCTGAAGAACTTTTAATCTTCATTTTCCGATTTAAGCTATTAGATAATGTACCACATGTTGCGGAGTCATTCATACTTCTATGTACGGTGGAATCGTGTTACGCTCGTCAGCAAGTATCATTAGCCTGTGCTCTTCTCGCCTTTCGCTATATTCTTGCAATCAGTTTCCTTCCCCATCCCCTTTCTGTAGCTTCATAAAGCAATCATGATTGGTGTTTTACACCGAGCCAGTCGAAGCCACAGAAAGCTCAAAGTTACCTCCTTTAGCTCCGTTTTTTTTATGGCGTCTGTTACTTGGAATTAAAACAAAACAGTATGCATCGAATGGTTCTATACCATTGTGTCCAGTTTATTTGTTAGGTCTAGAAACAAATTAGTGTTCGCTTCTGTTGAATTAAATCACAAGCTCTGCCACATTTACATCACCGAACTTTGGTGAGGCACATTGTTTGAATGGACCGCCGACTGTTGCCTCCGCAAATGACATTTGTTCCTGTGGATTTAGCTGTTGTCTACGATTAGCCAATCTACCCTTATGTAGGGTAACAAGCTGGCTAGATTTATTTTACAAATGCAAGCCCTGAGTGGTACAGAGTGAAGTGATCAATAATGTAGCATGATGCCATCTGTTATCAGCGATATTATTAACATCTGTTATCTTGCACAACTCATTGGCATAAGATAAATAACCCAGCTGTGAATTTTAACTTATACATTTTAACATCATACTTTCATTAACTGTTTTTTTTATTTTGGCAACTTGGTTCTTTGCCACACCTTAAATACTTGGTCTTGATTACGAAAAGGCACTGCATTGAATCCTGAAATTTTATGACGGTAACAATTAAAAAAAGTTTTTTACACTTCACAGAGTTTTTATTTTCTGTCGTGCTCCCCCAAAGACTATCAGGAATTTCTTTTCACAATACTTGCTGCCTGATTTAAAGCTAACAAAATTATAACACGTTAAACAAAACTGGTCATCAGATTTAATTTATTCTCACCATCCACACAATGTTGTGCAATCAACATCTATATACCCTGAAGATGCAATGATTCATTTCCTTCTTCATTGTGAACCTACAGAACAAGACCAGTTAGTGTCCATTGCACCCATGTCAAAATTCACCTTTAAGTATACAGCCAATTGGGCGATTTGGGGCAATCATGCAAGAATTTTAGAAATACTTTTAGAGACACTTGCTCAGAATCTTTGGACATTTCATTAAAATTAAAGTATCTGACTTGTTAGTAATTCAGTAAGTAAAGTTTAGGAATAGTACACTTTTGATGTTTCTGGCAATGGACTTAAAACCTACATACTGCAGAATAATTAGCCTAAAGAAGCAAATGCTCATTTTTCTGATCACAGTTACTTGTCTGTGGCACTAACCTCATAATACAAAAACTAACAAACTTAAGCAGAGCGTATTTTTCTTATTAAAGTTAATATGCTTGTGCAAAAAAAAAGGATTTATTCATATGAACATCAATCATTGTCTACAACAGCACATAAATATCCAAATGGAGTGCATAATTTGGTATTTCTTTGCAAATACACAGAAGACCATCTACTCCAATACAAACTTGTTAAACTTTCAAATCTAGAAATGACTACAACCATGAAAACTTGTCAAAGAATATCTGAAAAACTATAATTTTCACCTGGAAATATAGCTGCAAATGTAAAATCCTATAAACTTCAGATTTAACAGTGTTTAAACAAGAATGACAAAGAAATTTCCTCATTATCAAACCATTTTCCAAAGATTTTCAATTTCAATAGCTCTCAAAATACTGGTTTTGTGTTAACAAAATTTAGTAATTAAAAGAGAACCATGAAAGGAGCTTTATTTGCACATGCAAGTGAAACAACAATAAAATAATTGATCATACACTGCATACATAACATACTGTCAAATTTCTCCAAGCACCTGGCTGCTCTTTCCATTACACTGCATTCAACAGACACATGCATCCTTGCACTGCGCATCAGTTTATCATGACACATTAAAAAACAAATTTCACAGTCCTCCGAGGAAATCACTGCATACTTCCATTCAAATTTCAGAGCAGAAAACTCTTCAACATCATAAGATTTCATTTCCCAAACAAACAAATATTCAGTTATACATCAAGAACCAAGAGCCACTCTCAGTTTTCTACAGATAGCTCTGTGGCTGGGCCTATGTTAAGGCCCAATAGGAATAGTATCCTTTCCTACATGCCCGCAAAGTCTTTTGCATGGCCCTTCCTTTTTACATATGTACAATAAAGAAAGTGAGAGCTGGGACAGTCAAAACGTAAAATAAAAGATCCCAGCAAAAGCTGTGGCTGTTCAGGAAGTGCTGGACCAAGGCTTTACAGCTCTCCCATCATTATGTGCAGCAAACAGTGCCACACTGCAGACAGCAAATGCTTGGTTTGTGACCTTTAACCTTGGGAATTCAAATGGATGAGAACATGGCAAATATATGTGAACAAATATTGTACCCTTTTTCAAAAAATCTGAAACAAAGAGACAGCTGAGGATTTTTAGAATCATTGAAGATAATAATGCCTGTCAATTTTTACTCCCATAGAAACATGGAAAACAGTGTTTCTGATTCTGTGAATGCAAGAAATCTTAATGACTTTATGAAATTCTTTATGAAAACCATAAAAAAATGCAAAAAAATTTCAAATGATACACAAACGAAATCCCTAAAGATAAAGGTCACTGTGTAAGGGAGATTAATATTTTGCGTGTCAACCATGCTGGGATGCAGGTGACACGCTAGCGTCCTCATCCACCACCCATAGGAGGTGGGCTTGGTGCACCTGCAATGAAATAAACATGAAATGATCACATCATTATGTCTGGATTGCATGCTGACAATGACAAATACCTTATATATCCCTGTGGATTATATACCATTACCTTTCCTCAACAATAAAAACCACATAATTATCACCCATCTCTCATACACCCAAAGCAACAAATCAGTTATTCATTCACTCATCAGACAGCAAGTAACAATCTCCAAAATCAACCACACAATACATGTCTTTAAATCTAAAAAAACAAGTGTTGGAAAACAACACACTGATCTGTTTTGTTGGAAAAACAAAAGCTAAACAGCCACTTTCCAGAAATTTCATTTTGTACACCAAAATTTGTCTAAGCAGTTGAAGTGACTAAGAAATGATGGGCAAACTAATGAGTTAACTCTTAGCTTACCCAGTTATGCAAACCTGAAACAAAAGAAAGTTCTAAAATTTCCCATTGCTTACCCCCGCCTCCTCCAAAGCCACCCATTCTTCGTCTTGGGCCTCCAGGTGGCCTGCAGTGAGGTAAGGTTAATGCCAGACATTGCACAGAACAAATTTGAGCAAATCATTGTGAAATCAGCAGTAGCTATGTTAGATGTGTCCCACTAATACAATGATTATACAAAAATGGATAAAAAACTAGTTTTAGCACTGAATAAAATTTATCAACAGCCTCCTTCAAACTTAATTTCTTAAATAGCTTAACAGTAGACACAAATATGAAAAAATATCTCTTAAATCTAAACAGCGAGGACTGAAAATTAACTTTTTTTCGTTTGCTATTAATGGTTCATGACATAAACTCACCCTCCTGGACCACTTCCTGGTGGCCTGTAGTCTGATGTATAAGCAGAACCTCGTTTGGACATGCTGGGCTATGTACGTCGAAATAATTAAGAATTAATTTAAATTAGGCAAAACACAATTTTTATTTTAATAAAAAAAAATTCTTTGTGCCAATTATACCTTTCAATTTATTATTTTTATGCATTATTACTTGGCATGCAAATTCAGAGGTAGGGCAGGGCAATGTGTGTTGGCAGTTACTTTGAAGTTACATGACATAAAATATAGCTTATTAGCATCAATTCTGGAAAAATCACTGCCCAGAACTTGTTATGGATAACTGGGAACTAAAAATGTACTCACATTAATCATTGTCTGGAAGCTGCAAAAATAATATTAAAATGCATCAGTATAAAATTAACAAATTGAGTTATTTAAGTTATAATTAGCATTAAGTAGCCAGTTACTGGCTTTTAATAGTGCTGGACACAAATGAGGTCAAATAAAATTACATCCCCTTTGTCTGTCCTCTCATTTATGATTCTTTTTATGGCTATAAACAGAAAAATATAAAATAGGCTTCAGAATTTAAGAACATCAAAGATAAAAAGATACTAATGCCTACATCTTTGCCAGGTTATTTTTTACCTTACAGTTAAAACCTTTTTGTCTCATATTATGTAAAATTTTTCCTTAGTTCCAAATAAAGCCACAGCTGCAGTCACAATTAGTTCAAGTTCTTAGTATAAAAAGACATAACTTCTTAAAACTTACAAGAGAACAACGAAATTGATGATACCCCAAAATATTTCTGGAATGAAGGAAAGCCGCCATCGTGACCGAGAATTGAGGAGCTGACCTGGAAAAGACAATGATAGCTCTAATGCAATCCATATACACATTATAGACATAAATTCCTAAAGGTTTTAAAATTATGGTATTTTAAATATCTGTATTTCACAAAACACTACGCAGATGATTTTTAAGCAAGGTGCTGCAATGGCAGAACAGTCACTAGTACAGATAACACTGGACACATATTTACACTGCTTAGGAGCGTAAAGATAATATACTTCATCATAGTACCTTTTAATAAATTAATTAGTTTGGAAAAAAAGTGTGAACCGATTAACCAAAACTGAGTGGCTGCGAAAGGAACAGCGATATGGCGGTTCACGCTGGCTGGAAAAGTAGCTTCTGGGTCTTTTAAAAATAGAATTTGTTGCCATAACGATTTAGAAAAGGGAAATTCAATGCAGAATCACATCTAATGAGGTTTTATAATCGTTGAGCCGTCGAACTGTTAAAAGACAACTACCCCGATAATAATACAACCAATATAAGAAATAAAATGTGTATAATTCCGGCAACATGATGAGAAGACATGTGAAATGTCTAACTCTAGCCGACATCAACAAACTGACACATCAGACACATTTGCATCGATAAAATGACCAAAAAAATCACAACGGATAGACTTTTACGTAGACTCCACTTCAAATTATATAATTTAAACAATATGAACGTAATAGTAAAAGATATGAAATAATATTATCTAAAATAAAAGACTGTATTACACCCACCACCAGACACGTAAACCATGGTGCAGACGTGTAGTTCTAGAGTGTGCTGATGACGAAGCTCTTCGACCGGAAGTTGTTAACAGAGATTGCGTGGTAGTAGCCTCCCTTAGATACGTCCTTTCCTTCCTCCCCAACTCCTTCACACCATTGATGTTACCGGTTCGCGAAGCGCAAAAATCCGTTCATACCTCTATTACCCATGTAGCGTCTGTGGACAGATAAGCAGTCCCTCTTCAGGGATTTTTAAAAAAAATTAAAGATACTGAGCGATAAGGCTCGGAATACGATCTCAGTTTTGTTTCGCTTTGTCGACCAATCACGAGGGACAATAGGTTTTCAGAAAGATAACTCCTTGGGAAAAGAGTTTAGGCCAAAGGTGAAAGTCTGTGGTAGGAATAGTTATGGCCATCCGATGTCTGAAACAAGCAATTTTTTCAGGAAAATTTCCATTGCGCCATTTTCTTGGCAGTCCCGTAGCAGTTCGACAAAGCAGCTCCCAGGCGTCTGAAGACGAATTTTGCGTGAACTATCTTGATGGAGACAGAGAAGGTGGAAAGAGAGTTTGTGGAGTATGAAAATTGGGCATGTAAACTTATATACAAACCCAACGGCAAGAATGTAATGAAGTAATAAGTATAATAGTTATAGAGTATGTATACGCAACATGTGTATGAAAGTTTCATATTCTAGGCAGTATTTATTTACTTGTATTGTCACCAGAACAACAATATATGGTCACAGGATCTTTGGCTACTGTTCAGCAAATCAATGGAACTCTCTCCCTTTCCATATCCGCCACCTTCCTACAATTGAATCCTTCAAATCTGCACTGAAAACCACCTCTGCCTTGAGCATTACTCCTAATACAGTCCACACAATGCTAGTCCTTCTTACCTTCCCCCTCCCCAATTCCGCTCTTGCTACTTTTCTACCCATCTTTCTCTGTAGAATCACTATATTCTCTTTTCCTGTTACTTGGTGGCTTTTGTGTTTTCTATCTTTGTTTTCTGTTTGTCGTCAGTACTGTTGTTTATTCTTCCGTCCCTCGTGTTCTATCCATTTAGTCCATGTCTCTTCCCCTTTTTAAGTGCTAAGAGCATGCTCTCTATGAGTGTGAATATGCAGTATAAAAATCTTCAATCTTATTATTATTATTTATTTTTTGTAATTATTCTTCACTTTTTTTCTAGGAATTGTTGTCTTTTCCATGCGGAGATTTAGATACAAGAATGCAATGGGAAGAAATATTATGCAGCAGGTAACTAGTGTATATATTTAGCTGTTCAAACTCTCTAATGATGGTGACTCATTTGTAAAACATCTATTACTACATTTTAAATATATCTTTTACATAAAATTAAACATTCTAGGAGAAAATGGAAAAAATGATGGCACTTTCCATTCAATAATGTATCCTCTTTTTTAATATATTTTAAAATTATTAATATTGTTGTGGTCCCAGATTGATTCTGTTGGATGAATTATCTTGGTTACTGAACTATCTGTAAAGAACTTCACACTTGATGTATAAGTGAGCAATTGTTTCTTTGGGCAATCAGATTGATCCATGTTTTTCAAAATATTTATATCCATGATAAAAGCATGTTGAGGCCACTTCACTGAAGACTGAAATATGAAAACTGAATACAGGTTTATATCTTGGAAGATATCTGGAAAGCCAGATAATGTTTCATGACTTTTTTTTTGACAGTCCTGATTAAGATGCATCTCTTGATTGTTTGTTTGATTTTTTTCTTTAAATTATCTGCCTCAGTTCATGAAAGGGATGAATCAAGTAAAGTTTGACAATGCTGTTCGCTGTCTCATTATACGTAGTGAGGTCCCTGGAGTGTTTTGTGCAGGTTAGTGTTTGTAACATGTAATATGTGCTCAGGTGCAGTCTTGTTTTAATTTTGTAATAATTACTGATTTCTGATTGTGACACACAAAGAAAAGTGTCATTTGTATATAAAGGTGAAGACCTCCATTTTGTTGCAGTCATCATCAGATGCGAACTAATGGTTTCAAATTTTGATTATTACTATATCCTCGACTGTATAATTTTAAAGGAGAAATTAGTTATTTGTTCTATATATTTTTATGGTATTTTTTGTTGTTGAAGCCTGGAGGAGTAAGTGTACTAATTCAAGCATTGTTTTGCTCTGATGCAGGAGCTGACTTGAAGGAACGTGCAGAGATGACAAATGCCGAAGTGGCAGCCTTTGTTCATAAACTTCGCTTCTCTCTCTCGGAGTTGGCTGGGCTTCCTGTTCCAACCATAGCAGCAATAGATGGTGCAGCCTTGGGTGGTGGACTAGAGATGGCGTTAGCTTGTGACATGCGAATAGCTGGTGTGTATCAGAAAAAGTAGTCTTAAATATAAACCGAAAAGAAACTTGCAAGTTATGAAACTGGAGTCAGACTATGAGCAAAAGTTGCATTAGCTGCATGGTCAGCTTTGGTATTTCAGTACATGAAGTAAAATTTGTTGCATTTCCTCTTAAGCTTTATAGAAGAATTCTTGATTTTATTGAAAGTCACAAACTTATCTTCATAATAAGTAAGCAAAGAGTAAATTTGTTCGGCTTTTTTCTTACCAAGAAAAGAGATGGTTACAATATTTTGTGTACCTAAAGATTTTGTTATACTTTATACCAAAGGTTTCCTGTGCCATTTCGTTTTTGTGGTGCATAAGTAGACTTTTAGTAGACTAAAGCTAAAGTGAAAATTTTGTTTAAACTAAAGACACTAACATGTGGCTAATAATGGTGGGAAATTGTTGTGTTGCTTGATATGTAATACATTTCTTTATTTAATGATGCAGTAGGAAAAAAAGAAATTGAATCTTATTTCTTAAGCATATGAATTTTTTTCAGCTTCTTCTGCAAAGATAGGATTGGTAGAGACATCACTTGCGATTATTCCTGGTGCTGGTATGACATTTTGCCTTTGTTTACATAGCTGTATGTTTTATTGATCATAATTATGTTCAGACTACCAAACTTCTCTAAACTGCACAAAAAAGTTTTTTAAAATAAAGAAGCAATAATTATTGTAGAAAAATTAATGATGTCTATTAACAACATATATTTAAAATATTTCAGACAAAGAATGGGACATTTGAGTGTGTTTGTTTTAACCTGTCTTTGACACTTTCTGTGGACAGAACTAATAGGTTTTTGTGATCATCTTTACTGTGTCATTAAAGTATTGCAATATCAGAAACAAGTTTTAAAATGATAATGAAAATTGCTTATTGAGTGAAAAAAATATATTCAGGCTATTTCTGGAATAAAGTTATAAAGTGTTCCTTCAATTAATTTATTTAAAACAATTACAAGTCTGTTAAGTGCATTTGTAGACTAAACATTTTGCATTACTTTTATGAATAGGTGGGACACAACGTTTACCTCGTATTGTGGGTGTAGCTCGTGCAAAGGAACTGATTTTTACAAGTCGAGTTTTGGATGGCGTTCAGGCTGAAAAGATGGGTGTTGTTAATCATGTTGTGGAACAAAATAAAGAAGGCACAGCAGCGTATGAACGGGCGTTGACTCTAGCAGAGGAAATTATTCCTCAGGTTTGTGTTTTTTGGCCACATATTATTTTGTCAAAGTACATGGCTGTAAAAGATAGTGCTCTGCAAATATGCTGGGTATATATCTCTTTGTGTATAAATTAGCTTATCATTTTATGTATTATAATTTTAACTTGTCTTTTTCCAGGGTCCAGTAGCACTCCGAATGGCAAAACTGGCGATAAACCAAGGAATTGAGGTGTGTCTACAAATTTTAAGCAAAAAGGAATGTTAAAAATCTAAATAAGTTAAAAACAGGATTTTGACTAGTAAGCTTTACAACTTAATTCCATGTTGCAAAAATATTTTCATGGTGTTGTTATTTTAATAAACATGAAATATTGTTTTACAGGTTGATATCAGTTCAGGAATGAAGTATGAAGAAGCATACTATGCACAGGTGAATATTTTATAGTCCCCATTTTATGATATGCTGGATTTCTTCTCGTGTTATTCTGATACTGAGATGAACTTTTTTCTGTCAGTCTAACATTAAAGTAATGATAAGATTAAGCTTTCATTTTTGATAAATGTGAGAAAAGTGAACAAAACAAAAGTGGCTATGGAGGGAAGAGAGAATGAAAATGGGAGGAACAGAAAACAAAAATCTTGAAGGAGTTGGGGAAGAGGGAGCGTTGAACAAGAGGAAGGGAGGTACTTGAGAAGTTAGGTGACTGTACACTGCACTAAACACTATTTTTAGTCTGTATGACATTTAGGGTTTACTGACATGGTCATTTTTTTTATTTCAGATCATTCCTACTAAAGATCGAATTGAGGGCCTTACGGCTTTCAAAGAAAAGAGGAGACCAAAGTATAAAGGGCATTAAGTAGTGATAATTCAGACCAAGTTTATGTCAGTTTATAGTGTGCTCAGGAGACAAAGTTAAACATTCTTTCTTGTACTTGGGAAACTAAATTTCATTGTTGTAATTGTGGCATTGTTTTATCTCTGAGAACCAAAAATGTTTTTGAGATTTAATATATGCAGTTACCATATTCAGCATTGTCTGTTTGTTGGTTCTTAATATTACTTTTTTTTTTTGCTGAAGGGGTTAAAGTACAACAGATAAAAGACCTAACCCAGAGGTGACACATATGGTTAAAAGACTCCTTTCATATATTTTTTAAAATAATGCTTTGAACATATCATAAAGAGAGACACAAATCCTGAGAAAGATAATTTCCCTCAAATCTCCCTTTTGGCCACAAAACTGCGTACAATGTTTAATGTTATTGCCAGTTTTGAGCTTCTAGTAAAGATGGCTCAGTACAGAATCTCCATTGATACAAGTTGCTCAGAAAATACTGAACAGCAACAGCATAAATGCAGGGGAAACTGTGTCATTGCTGAATGTACAGGAAATAATTCTGATGTAAAAATTGTCCATACTTTCCTAAATGACTGACTTAAGAAGACAGCGGGTTCGCTTCATTTGTAGGTGTAGGAGTAAGTTCACCATGCGTACACAGTACTTTGGTGTACAAACAAGAGTGGTTTACTCCTTTTACTTTTTTATCTTCTAATATATATTTTGCTAACACAGAAGAGTTTAAGGTACAGATAGTACAGATGATAGTGTCTTGCCTAGGCCTATGCCTACTGTCGAGAAGAATGCATTGCCTTGTCCGGCAACACACAGTTTCACTCAAAAACTTCCAGCTTCTCTAGTACGGCGCTCTCAGGACATGAAAAGTATGAATTCAGCCATCACTGCCATACTGCACTGATCTTTTGACTTGCAAATACACAAAATCAAAAGTGTAAAGCAACATTATAACCACGGACCTTCATTCACTGGATAAGTGTCTCTCATTTGTTGTCTATCATAGGAGTGACCAATCGTAACAAACCCTAACAACGAAGAGCTTTCTCTTCCGTTTTCTGTCAAAATGGTGGATATTCCTAACGTTGAAGAAATTTTAGAAGTGAGTAATTAAGCTTTTCTGTCATCAGAACCTTGTTAAACAAGATTGATTGCAAAATAAACAGTATTTTCTGTAAAATGTATTGTTTGTTTATAGAAAACGCATTTAGATTTTACAACAATTTTATAATATAAATCATCCTCACAACAGATACTATTGACTTGTTTTATCACTAACAATTAAAAAAAACATTGTTTTTGATTTTTTGGAAACAATTGTATAGATTGTTCTGTTACAAAAATAAAATATCTACTTTAAGAATTTATTTAATGTATGCAAACAAAGAACCAGAAACAAGAGACCTGTCTAAAGGAAAGCCGAGATTTACACCGGACATGAACCTGAGTCGCTTATCCAGTAATGATGGTCCGTGATTATAACTCTCCAAGTTAAATTTGTTGTAAAACATATTTATTATTGGATTCTATTCTCATTTCTAAAATTTCCAGTCAATAAGTCTATACGATTAATTTATAGATCAATTTTAGGTAGCATCAGATGTCTTTCTTAATAATTCTTACAAGAAGTATCCTACATAAACAGAGAAATTGGTACACTGTACTAATATTTTGTTTTACATGTGAAATACCTTGTATATGAATGCAGCATGATGCTTAAGACAGGTGGGAGCCTCTATGTGTTCAATCTTCTAATAAAAGATAAAATCACACATTACCTCTATGCAGAAAGATTAACCCTCTCTCCCTTCCCGATAATGCATAATAATAATTACTGTATAGTAAATATTTTAGTATGTTTAGTCATTACTATTTGATTAACTTGAACTAGGCAGTATATTAAAAATGTAATCTGGTACAAATGAGTGTTTCTGAAATAAACTTTACGTAAATCTTTAGACTTAAGGGCATTTGTCACATTGTTCACGGGCACCTTAGATAAAGAGAATGTGATTTTGCGTGTGTGGGAGAGAGGAGGGTGGGGTTATGACAGAGTACGGAGTGCTAAACCCTTACCAAAATGTAACGTTTCGTTTTGAGAAAGACCTCAACAAAATTCGTATTTAATTAATACAGTGTGAAGGGCAAACAGACACAATAACTTCAGACAGCCTTTTATTCTGCCAAGGACCGTTTGGATATTTATAACATTCGCGGACCATACAAAATCAACTTAAAAATTAGCTACTTGGTCAAGATGTAGTTTCGCCACAGTGTGTTAACACTTTTGCAGCGTTTCCAGGCTGCCTGGCACTGACTGTCCTATAGTCACCACAATACAGGCAGACTGGCCGCTGGTAGCCGACGAGAAGCATTCGTGTCTGTCCCGTCATGTACTCGTATGTGTCCTGTCTATCCCGTAATAACATTCCTTGCTTCTCCCTCAAAATTTTTTTGCTGTTATGATTCACTTGATGTAAAGCTACGTTACCATGAAAAAAAAGCTAATAGATTTATTGAATTTCGAGTCTCTTTTGCAGCTGCCTTGGCTGAGCCAGACCGAATGGTTTCGCGGCCTTTGTACGGCCCCCTGCCGGACATTCCTCACCCCCAGAATTATGAAGCACAGATCTCAAATATATCACGAGTGGAAGGCTTTGTATCAGAATTTAGCTCTTCAACGGTACAAAAGTTCTTTTCTGTCTTTAGGCTTAATCAAAGCACAAATTTTATATTGAAGACCACTCTGTGAACTCTTGTGAATGACAACAAAAAAATTACCATCTGTCCTTCAGAACGCGAAAACTTATTGTTCAATTAGTATGTTGTAAAATTATTTCCAGTAGTTGCGATGTTCTTGACCCTAATGACAAGAGTGTGAAACAGATGCACGCAATGATAGAAAAAGCGTAGTATTTCATATCGGTACGCGCCAAAATGCCAGAATGTTCATTATCAGCGACGTCCAGCCAGGAAAGGGTGGGAGGGTCAGCCACTCTTACTCAGGATGTGCGCAGTAGCGTCAACTGCTCACTTCCTCTCTATCATTGTAGAGCGTGTGTCTACATGAGGTACCGTTTCTTTATGAGAGGAAAACAAATAAATGGTTCAGGCGGCTGACATGTCACTTTACTGCAATCAGTTGGTTATATTTGGATTGTCTTTGAGCAAAATTTAACACTAGAGGAAAACCAATTACATTGTTGGTAACTATAGGAAGGAGAGTCTGAAATCGGGATTTCTTTAGTTTTGTAATGGGTTATAAGGGAAAGTGAGGAATATTGTGAATGGTGTAGATTTGGGGCATAGTAGTGAGCGCCACGGACACACACAGAACCTGCATGCTCACGACTAGAAGCGAGTTGTGTAGATGCGAGAATCTGGAATTAAGTTTTTTTAGTGATTGAACTTGTCACATCCCCACTGTTCTGCCAATCATCGGGATTATTAAGCTCCTTTAATAGACCGTATTTACGAAGCGAGGGCAAGTCGTTGCCCTGCGATAAGACAAGGGTCTTGCTTCCGAAATTATAAAGGGGTTTCCAGAGCCCGTAGATGTCGTTTTACTTCTGAAGCCGTACTTATAGAACGATAGAAAAGTGGATGGGGGGTCAAGAAACATAAAGCAATATCCGCAGGGTCCAAGCATAGCATTGTAACTACGAAAACAAGACGTTTTTCTCGAGTTCCCCATGCAGCCCAGAAGAAACGACTTACTCTTGCTTCATAACTATGGTCCAAGATGACAGAACTACTATGCTGGACCAGTGTCCACAGAAACACGTGCAGCATACCAGTTTGATCCACAGATACAAATGTATGGTAACAAGACCGCAGTATATGTATATATAATAGTAAGATATATATCCTTCAATACAAATGCAGCAATCCTAATATATTAAAACATTTCCAGATAGAGATTCAGACTCTACGACACCCATATATAAATAGATGTAAAGCTTTGAGAAGAATAAAGGAACATCCTGAGCAATTTTACTTGAAACAATTTCTCTGATACTGTAACATGTCATTTTGAGACATGTGTCATTACGGTGCGTGATGGAGTCACTGGAGTCGCTGATGTACCACTTGATAGCTTCTAAGAAGAAAACTCACAAAGGTCGAAAACTTGCCATAAATAAACCGCCTTTTACTGAACTGGGCAAGCAAAGCGCGATGTAGGCCAAAGGTCACGCGAAAATCTTTGGCGAACATTGTACAGGCGCTAGAACTGGATCTCTTTTATTTACGTCATCACCTCGAGACGTGCTCTCCACGTGAAGTGCTCCGTCGCCGAAATGAGCGGATGCCCACTTTTCCTTCCTTGAAGCCCAGGCGACAATTAAAATAGAAGGCGGCCGAAGGAACTGAAGTTTCCCTTCAGCCGAATAGAACTAATTGGTGTTACAATGCATGACAGACCGGCCGTGACGTCGCCGTGCACATCATGACCTGTCCTTGACAAAAACGCGCGAAACAGAATCCAACCAGTACGAGAGTCCGTTTTTTTTTTTTTTTTTTTGGACCGGGCCTGGAAGAGGGCTGAAGGACATACCTAAGCGAGTGTGATTTTAGATTTAGATTTTCTCTGGAGCAGCTGGTGATTGCTTATGTGTTGTTCCTCCATCTTCCCATAATTTTATATTACGAGGAGTTTTAGGTACTATTTCGTAGGTCTTCTCAGTTTTTCCCGTTCACTATTTGGAGCTTTACCTACTTAGACGTATGTAACATCGTTCGAGAAGTCACGGACGAAAGAGTACTTGATGTGCTGAGGGAGGCAGTGATGTACTAGATTACATTTCATGTTTTCGTCCTTACGCTGCCAACCTTCTTCTGTGTGTTTTGCCATCTGCTGCCACGGCTTTTGTGCAGAATATGAACATGTCACGGTTGATAAGTGGTTCGTGGTTCGTTGCCGGTCTGTGTCTCATGGCATTAGCTTTGCAAGCAAGTTGTGAACCGAGTGTCGCCGAGGGAGACTTGTTAGATGAAACGACTGCGACGGTCAGCGATTCTACAACGCCACCAACTTCGTCGGACACCTCATCTAGTAATCCGGGAAGCACAGCCTCGCCCGGCATTCCAGGATCTTCCACGTCATCCACCCTCGGCCTGGGCTTCGACACGTCAGCTTCTCCAGATAACCCCACCAAGGCTCAGCTCGTGCAGCCGGGCTCCACGCGCACATCCATCTCGGATGCTTCCACAAGGCCGGTTATTTTCCCGAGCTCCAGTTCCTCACCCGTCCAGGATAACACCACAAACTCACAGAAGGCAGCGTACCCGTGTGCCGCGAATGTGACCGTTATATTTACGACCGATTGCTTGCAGTGCGATGGAGACGAGGGGCGATGTCCTCCTGGCTCTTCGCACGTGTCCTCCTCATCGTGTCAAGGTGATGACGTGGATGGGGAGGATAACGTTAACTCCATGACCGTGTACTGCCTGTCTACGTGCTCGCGCTCGGAATCCGTGCCACAGTGCTGCCCTGGACTTTATGGAGCCGACTGTCGCGGTAAATTGGTAGCCTCGCTTTGGGACAGAGTATTCCCATTCTTTTTCCTTTTTCGAAATTTTCACTATTTTATTTTAATGAGGATGCTCCAAGGTATTATTCGATTTCGATTGCGCTCAACTGGATCGTGTTTAATCACGGGGTCCGATTTTATTTTTGGTCTAAAAAAAAAAGGACTGTGAAAGGAAATACAGATCCTCATCTACCTGTATGTATTTTCTCCAACTCCTGGTCACGTCACAAGCATAAAATACCTTTCTCTCTTTCTGTCTCACGAATGCACACACACACACACACACACACACACACACACACACACACACACACACACACACACCATGTACTCAAAGCATCTAGATTTTCTAGACATTTCATTAATTTATTTTCAATTATTCGTTTCCTACACATATTGAAGCATATATCTAATATTTTCGTTTTTCAAGAGAATCCCCCATTTGTCTCATGTCACGAAGCATTAGTGCCCTCTTTCCACAAACTTTGAAAGGATTTTGCATTGCAAGGCTTTGTCAAGGTCTCAAAACATTGAGAAGATGCTAAAAGTTTAGTTTTAACCGGGAGTCGTTTCAAAAAAATTGTTCATTTTTCTTAGATTGTCCCCGGGGGCTCGGCAACGCCACATGCAGTGGCCAAGGTCGGTGCGTTGACGGCATTGATGGGAATGGGACATGCTCCTGTTTCGTAAGTTTACTTTTCCATGACACCTAGTACAGGTTGTGGTAGGGCCTTCATAGCGTTTTCATTTACACCGAGAAATTCAAAGCTTTTAGAAAGCAAATGAGGATTGATCATTGTGATGGAAATAGAACAGACAAGTGTTCTTAGATTTTTAGTGCTCGTATAGTGTACTAATGATGTAAAAACTCATACAGCAGTTACGTTCATAAAGGAGAGGGAGATGGGAGACGTTGATTGTCGATACAACGGGGCAAAGGAAGGGAGGAGGTCAACTCGAGTACTAATACGCTTCTCTGAGTCAACTTTGAAACCGGAAACAGAAGCGTTCAGCTCAGCCGAAAACATAAGACTATAATCTTAAAAGAAGCAGTGAAAGAGAGAATCTATCTTTGTTTAAAAATGTTTACCTCATTCATGTTAGAGGAGGCACACTATCGTATTAAGTGAATTTTTCAGAAATGTGTATTTATGCGATCTTCTGTGGTCGAGTCGACTCGCAGTGGTCGAGCTGGCAAACGATCAAGTTCCCTAAAGATAGACAGGTGTTTCTCGTTTTAGAATGTATTGTGTTGGACAAAAAGCTGGTATAAACGGAAAAGAAGGTCTGTATTGTCTTAATTCTGTGCAGGCGGGCTTCGCAGGACTCGCGTGTGAGCTGTGCGAGGACTTCAACATGTATGGAACAAACTGCACAGAAGGTGAGTCTCTTTTACAGGTGCAAAACGTTTGCCTCTGTGCAGGCTAGAGTTGAAAATGAGGCAAATGAAGATAATAAGACGGCATTACCCTGATGAGAATGAAGAGAGAACGATGGAAAAGGAATTACTATTTGCGCATGCGGTGTGCTCATACTACTACAATGAGATTATCTTCCGTAGAGTGCGTGCAATCTTTCAGCACAACACACAGACCAAATAACTTGAATGTAATTTGTAAACTATGGTCAGTATTTACTAAAAATGTTCTCCATCTACACTTCCATTTAACTGAAGAATGGTCATAAGACATCAGACATGTTTCACACAATGTTTCAGAATGTGCGTGCGAGAATGGCACGTGCAACAACGGCCCCAACGGTGATGGCTCTTGCATACAGTGTCATCCAGGCTTCACGGGAAAGCTGTGCAATGAAGGTAAGCAGGCGGGAGTCCTCTCACTTCCCAATTTTTGCAGATTCTTTTAAAAAGTGTTATGACTTCTTCCACACTTTAAAGGGAAATAGGTGCAACGCCTACTCATGCACAATATACATAACATCTAATTTTTATGACCACGTTTTTTGCAAGTATGATAGCATTTAATATTTCGATGTACATATTTGCTTATTTGCGAGCCAAAAAATGTTATTTCTCTTGTGATGGAACTGCATTAATTTAAAAAAAGGATAAAGTTTCAGTTCACTCGAGAGCATACTGTTTCTTACGAGGCGTAAGAGGTTGAGACAGAGATTGTTATGCCAGAGTGCAGTGTAGTCGCCATGTTTTTATGATGGTTGCTGGTTTCCTTTACAGTAATCGCTCCTTGCAGCAATATGACTTGCGGAAATCATTCTTACTGTGTGGAAGCTGAGGGCGAGGCACAGTGTCGATGTGAACCAGGATACGACAAGCTGGCGGACACCAACAGCTGCCTGCGTAATTATTTCTCCTTTCCACACACACACACACACACACACACACACACACACACACACACACACATACACTACACACCACACCACACCACACCACACCACACACACACACCATACCACACACACACACACACACAACACCACACCACACACACACCACACCCCATACACCACACACACCACACCCCACACCACACACACACACACACCACACACACACACTGCTTAAACTTTTTTTTTATCGTATTCACAAGAAACCAATTTTACTTACTAGTATAAAAGAAACGGCATTAGTACAAATATTGATAAAATTAGGTTAGTAAGCGGCGATTTAAAAGGGGAACAAGTTATTTAAGTATCATATCAAAATAGCGAGTAACACAATAAGACGAGTACTACACACATTGCACACTGAGCGATTTTGATTATTTGGCTGTCTCCATATGCATGCGATCTGTGAAAATTGTTACCTTTGTTAAGCAGAATCAGCAGTTTCTAAAGTACAACACTCATATTATTTCATTATCTTGGGAGTTTTGTCTCTTTACCACCACCAGAGGAGCTCAACACTAACAGCTGTTGCAGAATGAGGTATAAGGGATGCAAAAGTTCTCAAAGACCGTCTCTTGTGCAGCTATTGACAGGTGCGCCACCTCGAAGTCGCCGTGTGGGGAGAACACCGTGTGTATACCTACAGGTCCTGGAACTTACCAATGCACGTGCCTGCAAGGGTATCGAGGCGACGGGTACCTTTGTCTACCCATCGACCCGTGCCAGGATAACAACGGCGGTTGCGACAACCTTACTAGTGTGTGCATGAACACCGCTCCCAACGTCGTAAGTAGGACAGGAATCATTTTTCTGCAGGTACCCCTCTTTGGAAGCAATCAGGACCAATAAAAGTATGCAATGCATCATGCTTGATAACCTTGATTGGTTGCAGAGCGTGGTACATGCAGTCATGCAAGCTCAGAAACTAAAAATTTGTGAATAGGTATTTGATTGAATGGCAGATAATGAACATAACAAATCACAATTAACTTACATTAAATACAAATATGAAAACATTCATGAAACAGAAAATTTAAAAAGACATTATATTCAGTTTCTTCTTGTGCTCCCCATAGTGAGCACTCCTGTGGTCCTTTCATATAATTTGTATCGCGTTTAGGCTAGATTTAGGTATACGTGGAGTACGTGACACCTACGTGAATGCCAGGCCACCTGGTTGCAAGGTAACGTGTTATTTTGGTCTGGTTGGCTGCAGAGTGTGTGCGACTGTCTGGCCGGTTACGAGCGGTACGTGGAAGGCAAGGGGTGCTCACTGAAGGACGTGTGCCACTTCGCCGACTGTCACTCCAAGGCCAACTGCACCACCGTTGGTCCCAACGAATACAGGTCAGCTTTAAAGGCCTATATAAGTAGAACACATTTTTCAGATCACTGAGTATAGTTTATTGTTATTTTTCTCCCAGATCTGGCTGAATAATTATTTTTTTTTGCCGTTTTTGAGATAAGTTAGTAAACATTGTCAGGTTCAGAATGGATGGGATAAATCATTCAATCTGATCATATACAACTGACATTGTGAACCAAGATACACTCCTGAGATATCAGAATGGAGCATAGGAAGTCAATCCAGGGATTTAAGCGAATCTCAATGTCGATGACATGCAATGCAGCATGACAAAAGTTTTTAAAAGAACGTTAAAAATATTTGTGTAATTCACCCATGTGTCTTGGTAAATGATATAGTCTCTGATATTCCCATTGGCTTATACATATCTACCAAGACCATCACCAATACAAGCTCAGTTTTGACTAACACACACCCTAACACATGCTGAACTATGACACTTTGTATGGCAGATGAAAGTTTTCTTGGCAAGTGGTTTACGTTTTACAACTATGCAAGCATGAGAAACTGTAATTGTAACCAGTCGTGTCTAGGCCAGAATTAAACGCAGAAGGTTAATAAAGAGAGAGGAAAGAAGGGTAGTTGGAGTCTGTGTGGCACAAATGGCAAATGACGCTATTTTTAAGCTGAAGAAAATAAATTTATATCCGTCAGAGAAAAAAACGGAAGTTTCCAATGGAGATTTTATGGGGATCATTATAGCTGATGCTCAGTAGAGAGTCTGGCACTTGCGGTCTGGGTTTTTTCAAGAAACGGAGTGTATTGCCGAAGTGTATTGCCGTTCCTCCGGATGACAAGTGAAGAGTCAGTAAAGTACGCTGGTCACTGGTCACCTGTATCGCCACCACTCGCCGACAGCAAGCGATGCAGGCAATGACTGATGAAATCCATCGTTACCACCGCCTCAGTCTGTGGGGAGGACGGGAGACAACCATTGGATCATTCTCCTCATCGCCGCTGTCGTTCGTTGCTTGGAGCAATTGATGCGAGGCAGCAGCAAGCGAGAGTTGATGCCAGAAGCCCGTCAGTGGTGACAGGGATGCGCCACGATCGAGTCCTCTACAGACCATCAAGGGAGCGGTTACCCCGAGTATCGATGCCATTTCCCTCCGCAGTGCGAAGAACTGAACTGGTCAAGTCCCGAGGACCTGCGAGTGTTTTTTTTTTTTTTGAGGAGATGAGCTTCTGTTGACTAAAGGACGGAACCCTATGTATGTAACTGTGTTGTCAGTTGATTGCGCACCCGAGTTAGAGCGGATACTAGAGCGAAAGCGGGCGGACGTGTATAACAACTGAGTGGGTGTGTGAAGGGTGGGAGCCGGGCGTAAAGCGAGCTAACAGGTGTCCCCTTGCCCCTAGGACTGTCTAGTCCGCTCTCCCCACTGGCTGAAAAACGTCTGTAATATGACGGACGTACACTTACCTTGCACACGCTCGACGCATATCACACACACATAACGCTTGACGAGCCCCCACAGATAACGATGAAGATGAAGATGAAGATTTTACGGGAGACGAAGATCTTGATGTTTTCCTTTTTCCATCCGTCCATGGAACTGTTGTTTCTCTTCCTTTTACGTCACACCTTCTCCGAAATGACGACGAACAAATGACGCACACAAGACGTCAAACACAAGACACCATTTATACACGAAACAATACAAGACCTACCCCTAACTCATTACAACGTCACACTCTACTAAGAAATAACAGTATTACAGATTTTTTTAAGTATTTTGTAAACAGTGTCACTGTACCTTTAATGCTACTCAACAACCATACTATTCATTAGTATACCGTAAAGAAATAAGAAAACAAAATTGATCCTTAACATTAGTCTACCACTTGTTCGCTTTTCCCGCAGTGGGACTAATCGTATCACACTTGATGTCAGTCAGATGGATATGAAACATATGTATTCCAGGTGTACCTGTATACAAGGCTACGCTGGTGATGGTCGTAATTGCTACGGCAACATTATGGAGGTAAGGCTCCTACGAGGACTGTTCTGTATTTATTTCCAATCAGAATACGAAGTTTGTGGGAGAATGGTGAGGGGTGGGGGGACGTAACGAGGGAATAATATAAGTGTGCATCTGTCATAATTTCTGTGTTCTGACATAGAAGTGTACAGCACCTACGAAAGCCGATATGGCAGGGAAGTGGTGTATCTTCTTTCGTAGTTTCTGATTAAAAAAATTAAAAGATTGAAGGGTTTCTTGTCGATGTGCGATAGCTGTATAATGAAATGGAGGGAAAAAAGGAAAGAAGAAAAGGGAAGAAAAAGTAGAAAAAAGGAAATAGGAAGAAAGAGAAGAAGAAAAAAAGGAAAATAGAAGGAAGGAAGAGAGGAATTCAGAAAAAAAGAAATAAAACTGAAGAAATAAATGACAAAAATAAGGAAAAAAGATACAAATGAAAAGAAAGAAAAAAGACGAACAAACGAACGAACGAACGAACGAACGAACGAAAGAAAGAAAGAAAGAAAGAAAGAAAGTATTCAGATCTCCTTTGTTTCTCTTTAGAGACTGGCGGAGCTGAATGAAAACCATCCAGTTTTGCGCGGTGATCTGCGCTTTTCGCTGGACCTGCTACAGACTGTCTACTACGACGCGCTGTCTAAGCCTGGACCCTTCACCATCTTCGTGCCCATCAACCGGGCCTTCCGGAAGGTGGCCAGCGACTTCTCGGTGCGTGCAATGTCTTTCGTCTCTTTCTGGCCCCCGTCCTTTTCTTCCGTACCCACTGCTGTTTATTCGGTGCGGCACGTGCACAGACAAGCTAGCAGCGTGGATGGGTTTTAGTTCCTAGATTATGTACGTACCAGTGAACCAACCGCTAGTCGACCGACTTGGGGGTCTTAGATCAGGGATTTTCATACTTTTCCAGACGAGTACCATTTTCAAATATTCGAATTGACCGAGCACCACCTCTCAACCCTACATACAGCCCCCGTAAAATATATATACACATTCTTTTATTTTGGCGCATGGTGCTCGCGTACCACCCGTCATACCTTCACGTACCAGTAGTGGTACGCGTACCACAGTTTGAAAACCTCTGTCTTAGATGACTTCCAGATAAAGAAATCGTCAGTTATAGGAATAACAACTGTAGGCAGAGTCCACTTACATCTGGAATTTGCTTTCGATCGAAACAAACAGGTGAACGTAAATTTGATAAAATAAGCGAACATAAAATTAACTGAGAGGTGAACGTAAATTTGACCCAACCAAACCAAAACAAACACAATACCAGAACAAAAACATCGAAAGAAATTATTATGTTTTGCCTATTAACTATGACCTCAGCGATTCTTCGTCCTTGGAAACCACCGCCATAATAGCTGTGTGGCTAGCAGGAACATGCTTGGAATAGGAAAATGACAGAAATCTGCGAAATAAGCTCCAATTTGTTGAATCACTAATTTGCTTACGACCGAACCCATTTGCCACACCTCCTAATAATGTTAGATAATTTACTGAAAGAAAATGATGAACGTTTTCCAAACAATGACCTTTAGAAAGAGGATTTCAGAGATGGAAAACAAAACGAACAATGGACATCTGTGTAGAAATAAAGAAAATTTCTTATTCAATACAGACAACAACAACAACTACAACAACAACAACTACAATAATAATAATAATAATAATAATAATAATAATAATAATATAGTGCACTTCCCTGCTGGCAGCAAGCTCAGTGCGCTTTGACATAAGCAGTCGATTAGAAATATCCATGTAGATTAGCAGACTCCACAGCACAATCTGACCATAGGTAAATTTAGTATGTTGTACAGAAACTAAACAAGTAAAACAACGGCGTTACGCAGAGCAACATTTCAGTCAAGGGGAGGTGAAGAAAGATTCGTCTGAACACTTCATTTCAAGTGGCAGGGCAACACAGCTGAGTAGGCAGGCACTGAAGAAGCCAAGTTGACGGCAGCCTCAAAACACACATGGCGCAGGACGACATAAAACCACGAATCAGGGACATAAAACTCATCATCAGGGAATCGTAGAGAACCAAGATCTATTCTGCAGAAATTGCAGCCATAAAGCACTGGCCTGAAGATCAGTAAATGGAAAACCACTTGGTCCGCAGTGCCGAAAAAGTGAAGTAGGCATAAGTAATCCCGCAAAGTCAAAACTTCCAAGCATGATGGCAAAGCGAAGAATAAGATGCGGAGACCGTTAGGGGATGATGTCTATGGGAAGAAACAGAGGCGGCCTTTGGGGGTGGCGAGTAGGGGAACCAACCTAGGCCCCGCGCCTGAGGTGGGGCCTTGCGATAGGGGCAACAAAAGTCACAGGTCAGTTGAAAACATCATAATTCAAGTGAATTCACGGAAAATATAAAACGACAGAAAACAGTCCCCTCAAGCCAGTTAGGCGAAAGGTTGTCACTCTCCAAGACAGGTTCATTAACAAACAAACAAACAAACAAACAAACAAACAAACAAACAAACAAACAAACCCGTAATTATGGTATCATGGCAGGTGTTACCAGTCAACTTCACTTTGCTAAACATGACTACTGCCCAGAAACAGTTTGAATATATGAATAAGCAAACGAGGATCAGGGTAAACAGGTCTGGCATCAATTGGTCTGCTTTGTCGTGAAGCTTCACGCGCCTTTTACTGTCCCTCTGAGTAGACCGGACATTGCGACAGCACCTCCGAGGCAGCATCACAGCTTTACCTTCGGGGTAGCTTTACCTTCAAGGGGCTTAGCTATGAAGCGAGGGTAAGTCGTTGCCCCGGGGCATCATCTGGAACTTTAAGACAATAGTCTTTCTTCCAAAATCATGAAGCGGTGTCTAGACCCCGAAAATGCTGTTTTAGCCCTTAAGTCGTGGTTATAAAGCAGTGGCAAAGATGCCCTGGAATAAAGAAACATGAAGTAGTGTCCGCGGGGTCTGGACACCGATTGATAACTTCTTATGTTCCCCATTTTGCCATGTGGAGACGACTTATTCTCACTTCATAATTACGGCCCCCAGGTGGCTTCCATGGTCCCCGTCCCCCACCTCGGGCTCCATCCGATCTGAAGCTACTGTACCTGGTGTTTCAGTACCAGGACATGTTTCGGGAAAGGGACCGGACGAAGGAAATCATCCGGCAGCACATGCTCCTCGGGAAGCTGAGCCTAGAAGCGCTGCAGAACTTTGACTACTTCTACACTCTCCAGGGTAATATCGCTGAGCTCCAGGTCCGAGTGGTGAGTACAGCTCATTTTAGCACGAGTACTCGTCACTAGTGCACTTCTCTAAATCCGTTTAAACAACAAAGAAGTAACAACAGCAACTCCACCACCAATGATGATGACAATGACGATGACGACGATGATGATCTGAAGGCATGTAAAACTCGGTATTAGGCTCATTTAGTCAGTGTGCTCACTGCACATACAGTATTAACTGATCATAGTAAGAGACAAAAAGAAAATAAATCAAATATGAAAAACAGATGTCAAAAAACTAGTATATCAACTTCAGGTAAAGTAACAAGTCAGGATAGTCATGGAAATAGAACATTGAAAAAAAGCAAACAGACACTAAATCATACATGCACTCCAACACCCACGTACGCGCGCACGCAAGCACACACACACACACACACACACACACACACACACACACACACACACACACACACACACACACACACACAATTACCTTTTGTTGCATGGCCAAATGGACACAGAGGCGTTCTTCGCTCATCGCTTGCTTTCTCACGCTTTGTCCTACGAAACTTCATATGCGCAGAGGAGAGACCAGTTCCTGTACCGCGTTCAGGGCTTCCAGCCCCGAGCCAGGGTGATAGTCCGTGACATACCGGCCTCCAACGGGATGATCCACATCGTCAACGAACTCCTCGTTAACGAGCCGCAGATCATTGGGGACGCGACAGTAAGTGTGCGACTTCTAGATTCTTGGCCTCTCACCCGACCAACAGCTATCATGAGCAAAACCCTCTCGTAAAGAAAGTGTGAAGCTGGTTAGGCCTAGTACAAGTCAAACGTGTTTGTTTTTAAATTGGCTGGGCTGAGCGATGTAGAAGATAGTACGTCCTACGCCTTCTGAAACCTTCGGTTTGTACCAATAGGACCAAGAGGTCATAACCTGATTGAACGATCCCGCCCCTTCCTTCTGGAGATACAGGCTTTCAGTCACCCCCATACACAGAAAGAATCTGTCTAGTCTGGGACTTCATTATTGTCCAGCTGCCCCGCTGGCTGTAGCTTTGACTACATAAGTGTATTCCTGGACCGGGTTGCATATGAGACATTAAAAATTTGAGACATTAAAACTAAGTCTTAAATCGCTGGTCTCAAGTGCAAGTCGGCTCGACTGTTACATTTCAATAATTGACCTGTCACTCGAAATCCGTGATTTAAGATTAATTTTTAAGGCCTCACAAGCACACTAACCAAAGGTAATTATTGGAAAATCCAAAAAGCTTGAGCTTAACGTTACGTCCAGCTGAAGACATTACATACAACCAAGCCGTGATGTCAGGATTCCAATACAGAGCTCATTTAATTCATTGAAAAACACTTGCACTATAGCAGTCCTTTAAGGGCTTTCTTAAACAAAGGCATCTTGTCTGATATGTTACTTGGTTTGTCATTTAGTTTACATGCCTTTCATGTTAAAAATGCCAAATAACGTCAACTTTTTGAAAAGGTTTGTCCGATTAAGAAGGTTTTTTTTACCTTCTATTTTGTTTTTTTTTCCGGAGATTTATTGAGATAGGAAAGAGAAAGATGGAGATGTAAACCTTATATGTTCTTGGCGTTCTATGGTGTGTTATGATGTTAAGAAAACTTGGCTCAGTTCCTGTGAGTCTGACTTTCTTTGTCTCTCTCGCTCTCTCTGCGTACGTGCGTGCGTGTTTAGAACAGTCGAGATAAGATCAGCTTCGTCGTATAATGAATGTCTTTGTTCCAGAAATCAGCCATGTCGCTGATCAGAACTGAAGGGAGATTTAACCGTCTGCAGTCACTCATCAAAGTAAGAACTAACTTGGACCTTTTTAGTACCAAGATCGGGATTTTTAGGAATGTTTTAGTGTTTAGAAATGTTTCAAAATCATTTCTCCCCCCTTTCAACTTCGGAGAGGAAGCACCGCTTTTCTATTCTACTGTCCATACGTCGCTCATTTTTGGCACAACTGTCCACACTATTTCACTCTATAATATCTAATGTGACAATGTTGTGAGGACAGAATAAACAATACAGTATGATTAAGCAAAGCGATCATTATTTTCATCTGCTTAGCTACCCCGCAATGCTTTGTGTGCAGATTTGTTTATGTCTCTTGATGTGTCTCTATTCACTTTTTCTGACATGTTTTGGTCTGTGTCTGTATGTATACTACGGGAATCTTGGTGTATTTGAATTCTTTTATAAAGTTCATTGAAGCTTGTGTTAAATGGAGAAATACGCTATATAATAAAAATAATTATAAAAGAAGTGTTTCTTATTAATTAATTAACGTGTAAACAGGTATAGTACAACTCAAATGTTGTTTAATAAAGTTGCTATTCGGATTGATAAATAGACTTTTGAAACTGTTTATTTCTGTGTCAGTCAAGCTGTATAATTAGTAGGCTGTCACTCCAACCTTTATAGAGTAAGTAGATACAAAATGGTTTTCTTTTCAGTCGTTGTCGTTGGAAAGCCTTTTCGAGCGCGACAACATAACGGTTTTTGCACCAGAAAACGGTGGTTTGGACGGCTTACCTGAGGGGACTCTAGACTATCTGATGAATGACCCTGTAAGTGACCTTTGTCCTCTACAATCTGCAGCTATTAGAGACTGTTTTTTTTTCAATAGTCATTTCAAATTTATTTGAGAGATTGCATTGATCAGAACTGTCAGCTGATTTTGGCAGATGTTTGCAAACTATTTTTTAATGTCGAAGACTATGTAAGCTGCAAGTGTATTTTTATAGATAATTTCTTTTGAAGATTTTGTGGATAATATTTATTTTTAATAAACTCAAATGCGAGTATAAAATTATGCCAGTAAATGCATTTTAAAAGCCGATTTCGCTTCTCTAAGATTGTGCTGCCGATGCAGTAAAAGTGTTATTACTGTTACTATCAGGTGGGGTTAGAGGATGAATATGTGTAGGAGACTATTTTGTGATAGCCTTTGAGAAAAAAAATCATATAGTTAGACGAAAGGTAAGGCATCGAGTTCGATGTTGATAAGTCGCTTCTTTTTCAGAATGGGCAGATAAAGCTGAAAACCATTCTGGAAAATCACGTTTTCCCAGGGAGGGTACGTACACTATATAGTAATACATTGTATTTAGTCACGTGTTCCTGCGTTATATCGCTCACATAACGTCTAACGACGACAACGTTAGAAAGGTGTGACGTCATAGTGTGCACATGCGTGCACAGCCCACCTGACTTTCATCAAGCTCTATCCCGCGCCCCAGCATGCAGGTAGGTTGATATCACTTCTGTCGTCAGATAGTACGTTGACCAACACAAGCTGCTATATTTACAATCTACTTTTATTCCTTTATGTTGAAAGGCTTCTATATCTGTTCGTCCGTCCGTCCGTCCATCTATCCACTCACAGCTTCTTAATTTCAGATCGAAGTCACTGATCTGGTATCCAAGGATCGGATTCACTCATTTGCCAATTACGCTACCCTCGTCAAAGTGAGCAAGCTGGTAGGTATCAGCGAAACATCGTTTCAAAGGATTTGTGACTTATATGTGATTTATAATCTTGGGATTCACTTCATCTGCCTTACAGTTTAATCCGTAAAAACTAATCTTGTCTTGAACAAATTTGGTTATGACAAACAAAACACTCTGCTGCAAAGGGATTTTATATTACAGTATTCAGAATTTTTTTTGAACCTAAGGACACTTTTGCCCAGCTTTGATAATAGCAGGGATTGATGTTAAAGTTTTACCTGGCTACCAAACGTTTTCTTTAAATCCCATCTGAATACCGGATCCAATCAAAGAAAACTGCCGGTTGTAATTCAAAAGATCGCGACTCTGTGAAGTTTCATGACTTACTTTTTCTATGCTACATGCTATTTTTTATACTGTGTTGTGTGCTATGCAATGTTATATGACATAATGTGTGTGTGTAGGGCAAACGCACTTCGCATTTTCGCACACTCTATAATACAAGTCAATCTCTTATCATCCTCTCCTCCCAATGTCACTAAACATAAAATTTGGAACAACATACTTAAGATGACGCTTTGTCGCAAAACAGGGTCAGATACAGTTAAACGGAAAGGTAAATATATCTCAGACCAATATCCCCTGCAAAAATGCCGCGTACTACCACATCGACGGACCGTTAATTCCACCTGAACTGGCTCAGATCTTACCGAGCAGGTGCGACGTGAAAAAGAATCTGACCATCAAGGTGAGCCGCTGATACACTGCATGTAGTACAATTTAATGACGAGAGAGTTATATATATATATATATAAGTCTACATATATACATATAGAAAAAATAATGACAGTTCGTTATTTACGACATTGATGATAAGCAAAACTTGCTTTTTAATATGTCCTTGCCGTAGTAAATTGTTAGACTGGTGAAACAACAAAAGATATGGTGTAGAAAGAGGATGACAATGCATACAGAGGTAGAACTCATTAGCAGCTCGTCGCCTGTGGAGCAGTTAAATCCTTAGCAACCATTCTTCGCTAAAAAATTTCCGTAGAAAGGAAAAAGTCTGGCGGAAGGTATCGTCATATTCTAGATGTATTTCTTTCTCATGTCGCTCACGTTGTGATGTTTTTGTTACCCAGGGTTCTTGTTCTCCGTGTCGGGAGGCCCAATGTCCACTCTCGACTGACATCTTTACGGTAAGGTTATCTGGCTAGACAGACAACCGTCAACAAGGAGCGGGAATGAGTGAAGACTATTTCATCAACAGAGTGATCTAATCCGCTGCTTTTGTAAAGAAGAGAGTGAATGAATGCGTGTCTTAGCAAGAGACTGTGTTGTCCGTAAAATTTTGTCAGTATCTTTGAGTAGACATTAAATGCTAAGCCTGCTCATTATACTCCATTACATATAAAGGGTGAGGTGACACAAGGATGCTCCTACTGGGGCACAGTTCAAGGACGCTTCGCAATGCTCCCCGGCTGTTCTGCGATGTGTCTCCGCTCGCAGTCGGTAAGAACCTGTTGGAAGATATCCACACGTTTGATCAACTGATTTTTACATCTGTCACTTATTTGTTTTGGGAGTGTGCTGTTGTTTTATGTAAACAAAATAGTGGACTACAAAATAATAACAAAAATACATTGAGACTAAAGCGGAAATTTGACAATTAACGACCAATGTGAAGGACAGTGTTTTTAGTGACAAACAGTTTTCGTACGGAATATGTATTACAGTAGTTTGAAGTGATACCAGATAGAATTTCCTGGGACACAGAAAAAGGGCAACCATTATCGTGTGTGAGTATGTTTGCCAAATCTTTACTTGAAGGTGGCATGAAAAGCTTGCCAAGTATAATAACATTCGCCAATATTTGCCAGGCTCGGAAGGCCCTTTAGGTAATTTGAAAATATTTGCTCTTACAGAAATGTCTAAGCATTACACGCAGAGGAAAAAAATTGTAAAAAACAAATCACGAGAACAATATGGTAAAATAAATATTATTTTACTTGAACTTTTGCTTGAAGTAAAGACACTTCGTAAACAACGTACTGTTTTTGTTTAAAAATATTTGTACTAGATACCTAGGTGCTGTAAAGGTTTCTTCGGGCCAGAATGCAAACCCTGCCCAGGGGGATACAAGAACCCTTGCGGAGGGCGTGGACAGGTAAGCGATAGTCAAGTACTACACTTGCCCTTTACCCTCCACTGTTTCGTTTATTTGATTAGTTTTTTTCAAACTTAGTTTTATGCCCTGTTTTGTGCTCGGTTTTGTGAGTTTTTATTGAATACTGCTTATTCTGTGTATTACGCTTTTTGAGGACAATTTCTGTGCTTCGTTCTTAGAATGATAACCCCGTACAGGCTGATACGCATTTGGAATAGTATACTGTCACTAGTAGCAACAATAGTAAAAGCCACCCAAACTCCAGATTAATATAACACAAGCATAGGGGTAAAGCAGGATAGCATAGCCAAATACATAGATAAAACCCAAAGAAGATAAAAAAATTAAAGTAGAGCAACACATGGAATCTAATAAACCAACACAATACACCATCACCGCAGGACCCCTAAACACAGGTAGCAAGCAGCAGCAGCAAGAAAAGAGGGCAGCAGCACTTTAACCACCTATGCAAACTTGGCGGACCAACAACAGATAAAGAGGGCACAAAGACAGTACACCACACATGCAGACTTGGAAAACCTAAACACCAACAAAAAAATAGAGGGCACATGCAAAAAGTAAGTCACACATCTGGCACCACAAAAACAACCCTTCCACCACACCTCCCAAATCCCCCATACCCTCACCCTCCTCCCCAACACCCACATCTCCCGAAGACCCCTTCCACCCATAGTGCGAAATCACCGAGAGGTGGAAGCACTTTCCCTTACAAAATCAACAACAACAACAACAACTACGCTTGTACACTCATACATAAACACATGGCCCACGCAAATGGCTATAACCCCTCCGTAATCTCACAGGCATTCCCGCATTCATACATTAATGCTAATATAAAAAAAAATGCAAGGTTAAATCCATCACCCAGTGCCTGTCATGATATGCCAATAAATATCTCTGAATCAAGATGGAAGTATTCTCTTGTGGTATGGAGTGCGGTCAGGGTCACCCACACTGTCATAAATATTTGACGTTTCACCACTCACCAAGCTGTGAGCTGCACTTAACCAATGCTCGGCTGGATCCTCTTTTGTGCAACAGGAGCCTCACATTATTCAGATTGCTATGTTATGCTGTGGCCACCCTGCTCTTAGTGTTTCAAAAAGTTTCCAGGCTCCGTTACTGGATAAAATCTCCCCTTCTCCACACCTGCCCACCAAGCGTGGAGACGGGTACTTGATTTAGGGGATATAGAGGACGACGGAAGGAGAAGGCTGGGTTACTCCCTTCCAAATATTGTACGTACCCTAGACACGGTGAACCACTTACAGTTCATGGCTCCTACAGCCGACAAGGACACGAGACCTATCATCTTTTTCTTTGTTAAAGTAGTGTACAGTACAACGTTAGAAAAGAACACCATCTTGCATCTGAATTGTTATAGATAAAAGCCCAAATAAAAAAAACCCAGCAAAATTTCAGCTCGAAACGTACGCTTTCCAACATTGTACATTGTTTATAAATTATTACATTAACACATTGCGTTATACATACACACTATGTCGTTAACGACGTGTTGCTACATCATCATCCATCATCATCCATCCTCCATCGTCAATCATCGTAATCACAATCAATCAATCAATCAATCAATCAATCGCTTGTTGCCGTTCTCACATTTTACACATTATAGATCTTCGTCGCGCGGGTGTGCGCGTGCATGCGCCTATGCTATGCGCATCATGCAGTCGGAGAATGACAATAACTGCCAATGAGTGGCAGCTTGGCTGAGCTCAATAAACGAGTCAACTGAGAGCTTTTCTTCGCCTCAAGTTATTGGAAATTTGTCACTTCCTATCTGCTGCGATGCCCGGGTGATTTACGAACAGACCCACGCCCGCCGCAAGCCGCAGCTCACTTGTCGCAAGGGGAGATAACCCTGCTTTTTTTCCCTCATTCCTTGTTTTGAGACAGCCATGTCGGAATGGCATGTTAGCCTTGTAATTCACGCACGCACGTACGTACATATGTATGCATGCATGCATGCCCATACGAACAGACAGATAAATGTAGAAAAACAAAGGTATCGTAGGAGTTAGGGGAAACAGGAGTTGTCTGAGATTGCCAGACATTTTGGGCAGAGTTTTATTGCATCCGCACACCGAACGGAATCCACCGAGTGTTTTCCTGTCATACTTGATCCATCAAATAGTCGATACGAAGTTTCCATCTGTTTCCTCACAAAGATCCTCGTAACAGTATGGATTTGAAGGGTGTACGCGGCACGAACATCTACTCATTCTACTGTGTGTAGGTACCATAGTCATTATGCTTGTTTCGTCAGCAAATGAAAATGTTAATTCGTCAAGTAAACAAAAATATAAAAAATATGTAAAGCACAGTAGCTGAGCTAACTTTAATGAACACTGGATAGCCCTTTGATCTGTCAAGTAAGTCGCCTACGAGTCCACGAAAGAGAAGGCTCTTAATAATTTTTCCCTGTGACAGGAAAGTTTATTTCTTTTATTGAATTAAACTTCATGGGCGTAGTTCGTTTTAATAGGTGTCTTATAGCAACATCCAGTAAGAATTTAGCTGTTTTTAGTAGAGCCATTTGCAGAATGGAATCTGGGATGATGAGTGTGTGTGTGTGTGTGTGTGTGTGTGTGTGTGTGTGTGTGTGTGTGTGTGTGTGTGTGTGTGTGTAGGGGGTGCCTTGGTTAGTACCAGAATTTAACTGTAACCTTCTACGAGCTTCACGATTTCAGCTTCATTGATAGGGATAAACAGCGATTTGACTAAACGAGAAGTTCTAATCGACTGGTTATTGTACTAAAAGTAATATTTCTAATTTATTGCATTTTACATTTAAATTCATTATGTGTGTTATATATGTATATAATTTCGGAATCAGTGCCTGATTGAACTGAACATTAGACACTACCACTACACCCTGTGTCCGTAAAATATACTTTAAGCATACTCACTTACCTGCATTTACAGAAAGCGTTTCCGTGCATTTTTTTAAAAATTGAATGGTTAATCACAAAATGCATTTTCGATCAAAATACACGCCTTCTAACAAGTGGTCCACCCGGTGCATTAAAAAAAAATTAAGTTTGAGGGACAATGTAATCTGCAACAGGAAGCTAAGCTATCTGATACCAGCGATGCTATCAATACAATTATAATCCAAAGATAGAAGTAACCTGACCTTTGACATGGATTTAAGCTCGCGTGTTATCACGCAGTAGTGCTTGATGAACGGAGGGAAGGAAGGAAGGAATGAAAAAAGACAGCTGCAGCTCTATTGAGGTTCTCTTCAGTAAAAGACTAAACAAAGACAGTGGCAAATTACTGACAGCTTATTTTTTTCTATTGAAAAAGAAGCTATTAAGTATTTTAAACGACTGTTGATTGATTGATTGATTGATTGATTGATTGATTGATTGATTGATTGATTGATTGATTGATTGATTGATTGATTGATTGATTGCAGTGTACTGACGAGATGTTTGGGACTGGTTTCTGCGTCTGTGATCGCAACTTTCGAGGTTTGCTCTGCGAGCAATGCATGGATCGCACGAAATTTGGACCTAACTGTACCCGCAGTAAGTTTCATTAATTAGTTTTGTATGATCTTTATTGAGGTAAAGTTGCTAAATAGAGTTATTAAAATCTATTAGAGTACATTTTACCTTCTGGGGTAAAGTTAAACACTGAGGCGCGCAGCTGCATACACCAAAGAGGTGTCATAAAAATATAGGTGGATATATCTACATCATGGACTCTCCCGCTGACAATAAACAATATAGAGTGTTTCTCACTGTCAAAAGTAGTGTTTAATGTGTACGATTGTAATGACATAGTATGACAATCAAACAATAACATTGTTACTATTGTTATGTGCATTTTATTTTTGTTGTAGCATTGTTTCAACGTTTCGTTATTGTTAGGTTTGGTGACACCTTCAGAGGCGATGCCTTCTGAGATGAAATTATGAAAACAGCATTACACGATATGACCCTTTGGAAACAAAGTTACGAAGTCATCTTTTTTATCAGTTGAATTATTTGAGAATAATAGGCTTTGTGAAACCCATGAAAAATTACATTGACACACAGACAGATAAATGACCAGATGAATGGTCACACGTGCAAACAACATTAACAAACTTACCTATACGCACACACATGCACATGTACACACCCACACACACTCTCCCCCCCTCTCTCTCTCTCTCTCTCGCGCGCGCACACACACACACACACACACACACACACACACACACACACACACACACACTTCCCCAATTCAAATGATAGTAAAAGGATGATCTCGCGTTTTAAATCAACAAAACAATTTTTCGCAGTAATACTGTCCTGCACTCTTGTCATCCACATACGCACCGAACACTGTTTGTTTTCCTGCTCGCGCTTACAGTACACAACAATTTCCAATCTGAGTACAGCTGTTGTCGTTATCCACTTGGTGTTAAAAGACACTGGGGAAAGTCTGAGCTTGCATTAGTCCAACAAGAATAAAACATATTAAAGAGGTTTGTAACAGACCTTTTGTGTTGACGTGTAAAGAACAGAGTATACTAGACATATGTTTGTCATGTAGTAGGATAATTAACCTATGGTGTCTAACCACTAGACCCGTCTCTACATTATAGTCGTCAAAGGGTGATATGATGCCTCACTCCGGCTAACAACTGAAGTCAACCTGATTACAAAAAGTCTGCATGCTAATCTAACGGTCAAAAGAAAGCACCCGTCTATACATCAGTTACTTTTTTTCAAGCACAGTTTTCAGCATGTTAATTCACTTTAATCAGTCTTAGAAACCTAGCAGCTACTTACGTAGATCATACATTAGCTTTTCCTCACGAACCGCTTAATTGAAAAACCTTCCGTTTTCTTGAGAAATCTGAAATATCACTTATGAAGACTGCTGGGAAAAAGTTCTTTAATGTTGTCAGCAGCTAGAGAATTTTATTTATGATAGTAAAGACTGAGGGAACTTCTCACTGGCATGTCTTGCAGAAAATATTATTTCGGAGCACAGTCGTTCTTGAAAGGCGCCACGTAAATGCTCATTTTCAGTCACCTCTAAAGGCAGACGTCATTAACTGTCATTAACTGTCGGATAAAAGCGCTTTAATGCGATATAAAGGAGACAAGCCAGCCGTCACTATGTCTACTGACTGCATACGTCCCTGTCTTATCCTATAACATAACTTGCGAAACGTGGACAGCTGGACAAAACTCATGCAAGTGGGATTTCTTGGTCGCTTGAGAAGAAAACAGCCGGATTTCGAGGGTCGTTCAGAAGAAAGTCATGACTGGATTTAAGACAGGTGACCACTGTCACAACAGTTGCTGACGTCAGCGAACACAGGTCAACGGCTGGCCTCTCTTGCTAAAAATCGTCCTCAGACGAGACTAGAATCTCTTCCTAGCCTCTTTGCTCGTCCTCGTCCTGTGGCAATCCCCCGTCTCAACATCTGGCCCACCTCTCGTGGTCTGCGCGCGCACGGAGGGGAGAGGGAGGGGAAGGATGGCGGTGTCAGCACGTGGTCTCGCGCGTGATGAAGCAGGAGGGGCGGTGGTTGTTTTGCTGACCACGGGACCCGTGGCCGTGGCGGTTCAGTGGCTGTTCGGGCAGGCAGTAGCGGAGACAGAAAACCTGCTTGAAGGTGTTCCAGAACTTCTCGCTGAACCAGCAGTAGAGGATAAAGTTGCAGGCGGACTTCAAGGCGAGTAGGATCAAGGCCAGGTCGTGAAACAACTGAAAACATTCCGTGTCAGAAACGTCAGGTCATTTTGTTGGAGGTGTGCGTGCAAAACAATGACGATGATAATGATGATGACGATGACTGACGACCATAACGATGATGATGACTCACTATTATAGATTATTTCTGAGATGGCGATGATTGCTTCGTTAATAGACTATCTAGTGCAAGATAAGTAAAAATCTGTCAAGAGAGTTAAAATGAACCGCAAGTCAAATGGTAAACTGGGATTAAATAATAGATACGGACGTTGCGAATCATGTCCGAGCACAATTTCGGGTAGCGAAACGATTTGTTTAATGCCATAACTGGGCTCGCACACGATCAAGGCGACACAATACATCTATAAGCCTTTTTTTCACAATATAATACGAAACAAATTACTCTCAAGGGAGATGATCGGGTTGAGACTCACAGCTAGCTCTTGACATTTTTATATGACGACCGTTATCATTCATGACTTATTACTCGCTTTGTCTTCACAATTCAATTGAATTAACGCCTGGAGAAGCCCCCAAGAGCCGTGGAACCCCCCATAGAAAACTTCATAAATATCTTTCTTTAGGCTCCAGGCCGCCGCTCTGGGCGCCGATGGCTTAAAATCTATTGGTTTTTATGCGTTTTTTTCCTTTCTTCCCGTCATCTCAGATATCTTGGTTTCACTCGGTAATCTTCTGTCCATGGCGTCCTACCTGTCTCTTTCTAATAGATAAATGTATTGGCTTGGAATGTTTTTACTTATTATACTTTGACACGGGTGTAATTATTAACACAGTGTCTCCTGTTCCAAGGTGTTAGTTTTCCAGCAAAAGAACATGTTACTTTACTTACATACTTTATATAGCAGCTGTTTAGCCACGTAGTTGACTTATTATTCACACACACACGCGCGCACACACACACACACACACACGCACACACGCACGCAATACACAGATAAGAACAAGGACATAAGGGCATAGTAACTTATTCTCATACTTGCCAATATATGGTTAAGATGGTCACACTCGTTTGAAGAGCTTACTCTCATAAAAGCCGCGAGAATGTGTGCGCACGCGTCATGCATGCAGAATCTGACTTTTACCTCAAATTCAGCAGAAGCTGTGAAGTCGTAGTCGGTGACAGCCGTGATGATCACCCAGATAATGTAAGGGCTTTGGCAGATGAAGAAGATGACGATGATGAAGATGAGCATCAGAGTTATCTTCGTCTCTTCATGGGAGATTACAGACTGGATTCTGGAATCTGCTGCCAAGTGATACCTGTTGCAGAGGAACATGCTGGACAATTAGTTTGAAACGGTCATGTTCTGGAAACTGGCACAGGATAACTCTGCTAAAGGGGGAGAAGCATTGGATTGTCTTACAAGCCTAACTTGTAATCATTTGGTTGTGTTTGATAATAAGGCCTGCAATACTGTCAACTCTGTAGCTCTGTTTATTAAAAGCTCTACTGATTCTTCTCAGTGCATTATATAGGCCTCATTATTTAGGGGATTAATGTCAAGATGTAAAACACTTTGATCCCTACTTCAGTGGTGGAAAAAGGTGATGTACGAACAAAGATTAATTTATTTTCTGGTGACTTCCAACATGATTTAGTATAACACACAAATGTGTTAGCGATTTTACTAAATGCCTTTCTTAATTGGGCTAATGTCACCAAACATTTTACCAGGATTGGCAAAATGTGTGAAGGTGACGGGAAATCAGTGGTCGTGAAGCAAACGTTCGGTACATTGGAACTTTGGTCACCATGCTGAGTTAACTGCTGAGTTAACATTTTAACTGAGATGCTTAGTTAAGTTAACATTGTTTACCAATACATTTGCTAGTACAATGAAGCTTTGCGGCGCTTCAGAGGCTTTTTCGCTTTGACACTTTGCCGGTTGCCTTTAATGTGTTTCTTAACCAGACAAATAAGGACGAACCGTTGGCTCAGTTTGTAAATCACCGTCATGCATTACCTTCCAGACCCTTAATTGGGGCTCGCAAATACGAAGATTCCAAAATTTTCCAAACTATGTAAAGTAGGAAACAAATGGAGTGTAATTAGATGTTCTTATAAAAAGGGCTATGATAGACTTTTGTTTTGTATCGCTCGTTATCTTATTAACCTCCCCACTTCAGCTAGTTCTTGACATCACTACCTTGCCCGCAACGTGTATCAAATTTATAAACTGGTCTGCGATATCCAAGAAGTCAAAGATTCCTGAATTAGTATAATAAGGTTTAGTTATAGGTGAGATATGTTGGAGCGACATATGAGTGACTTAAGTGAAATGTGCGACCAGCACTGGAAATTTACGACAAAGTGACGGTAAAAAAGTCTCTCTTCTTGCTGGTTGGTTTATTTAGTGGGAGAGTGCTTCCACCTTGCGGTGATTTCGCACTATGGGGAGAGAGAGAGAGGGGGGGGGGGAGAAAACCAGAGTATCCCGAAAAAAACCTCGGCGCCCAGCCCTGCGGACACGTGTCACATACAGAATGTGTCCCAAGACGAGATCTGAACCCTGAGCCGCTCACTACAGTGGTGACAAGCGACCGTTTTAACCACTACACTACCGGGGGTCCTATCTCTCTTCTTGCTCCTGCCGTGCAGACTTGTATAGGTCGACAGCAGTACTCGTCTACAACATATTTGATTAAGAAATGTATCTTCTCTGAAACTATTTCAACTAGGTACCTTAGCTGGTTGAATCTTAGGGGGATACCTTTCAGTATTTATCTAGAATTGGATTTGATACTTTTGGTGTGCAGGTAAAGGATGTCTGCGTTCTTGTTTCCAATTATTATCAATGATTTGAAATGTGCTATTGGGAGAATGGGAGAGGGAGGGGGAGAACTCTGACCTTAGCTTCTAGGACAAAAAAAGGCCGATGTACCTGATGTAGCGTGTGGAGCGTCTGATCTCAACCACCAGTCTTACATTGAGACCAAGGAGGCACAGCAAGGGAAGCAGCCCTACGAGAGTGCCTGACACGATGTAGGAGAAAGCGGCGTTGTTGTAGACGTTGTGTTGCCACTCGATGGTTGTCTTGACGACTGTGATGTTGTTAAAGGTCCCGCTGCTGGAGGTACCGTTGGAGGGATGATAATGGACAGACACGAATCGGAAGTCGCAAAAGTTGGGCAGGCGAACGACAAAGGCGATCAGAAAGATGGAGACAATCATGACCCTCGCCCGCGTTGTGGTGCAGATAGTCATGGCCTGAAAGGGTCAGAGGTCAGAAGCAAGAGTCAGGCCAAGTAGAGAGATGCTCAGGTGATGGTTGCTGGGATTTGAAAGGAAAGTTTGATAGGTTTCTTCTATTTTTCACGAATGTTTTGGGGCCGGTGAGTGAGTGAGTGAGTGAGTGAGTGAGTGAGTGAGTGAGTGAGTGAGTGATATACAGATTACTAATCAGGATAATAACTGCCATCCTATTTGTCTACAGTTAAAAAAAATGAAAAAAATATCATGGAGTTGGGAATCGAAAAAGCATTAACGAACGGTGGCAGTCGTGCAGATCAGCTCATTGACCTTTTGCGGGATCTCTCCGCCATTATGCTACAGGTCTAATGACAAAGTCTGTATGACATTATTGGTCTGGGCTGAACTTTACAAGGAAATCTAATGTTACTGAGTTCAAAGACAGGTCAGGCGGATGTAAGGACACTTTACATTGTTTAAACGAGGAGATCACAGGGAACACTTAATAGACCCACGTTAGTTCATTTAGTAGCCACGCAAAGGAAGATTTATTTTTATGGTGAACAGAGTTTTCAAACTCGGGTTCTACAGACACAAGCCGGGATTGTAGTCGACTGGCAAAATAATGGGGAAATAGTGTGCATTCATTGTATGTGGGAGGAGAGAGATATTCGAATGTTTGGGGTGACGCTCCAGTAAGGAAATGAACAAGACAACTTTAAAGACTACGTGGTGCCTGCAGTTCACCTAGGGGCCAGTCAAGCCATCTCCATGGACGTGGCAGGTCTTAGGGAGTCACGATATTATCGAGCATGGAGGGGACATGCTTTGTGGCACACAAGACGAAGACCTGCCTATAAGAGTGTGTCCCCTGACCTCGGTTTCTTCTCACCAGATCTTTTTGTCAGTTTAACGTGCGTGCGTGCGTGCGTGCGTGCGTGTGTGTGTGTGTGTGCGTGTGTGTGTGTGTGTGTGTGTGTGTGTGTGTGTGCGGCGTATATGGAATAAAGGGAGAGGGTAGGTTACATATTTCCAACATGGTTTCACAATGGGTCAATAAAGGTTTGGTTGAATTGCATTATCTCTACCCAACGCCAAGATCAAAACACGCACGCACGCACGCGCGCGTACATACGTACGTTAAAATGATAGAAAGATCTGATGAGAAGACCCCAAACCCGAGGTCAGAGGACGCGATCTGACCTGCAGCGGGTGACAGATGGCGATGTACCTCTCCACAGCCAGCATGACCGTCAGCCAGACGGAGGCGAAGAGGGCGATGTTGATGAAGATGTTGCTAACGTGGACGATGATGGTGATGAAGTCCTCAAGCTTGACCTGGCAGTCGGCGACCTGGTCAATGAGGATCTGCAGGGACAGGATCAGTAGGATGACGAGGTCAGCCACCGCCATGGCCGTCAGGTAGCAGTTGGTCGACCTGTTCACAGCCACGACAGCAGGTATCCAGGTCTGCTCCCTCATCTCTCGCTATTTTAAGCTACAGGCGAGATAACGCGAGAGCTTTCGCTATTTCAAGTTACAGGTGACTAACGACTAACCCGCGTTCTGCGTTTGACAGGGACCGTGGAGTAATCTGAACATTCACCAATATAAACAGATTTCATATGAATAATAAATGTCCCATTAAATGCGTTCATCTATGTATATGTTCTAACCAGTCACAGTGGAAATAAAACACAAAAATAATGTTGACAATCAAATAATTGTGTCCTCGAGGAAGTTAGAATTAAAAGTGGGTTTTATTTTCGAATCCTTAAAATTCACAGCCTTTCATTCCAGATTAGTCTTTAAACTTATAAATGTACAGTTTTAACTATTTAAATTTTAAAAAAGCAAGACATGACTAGAATCTGGCAAGAAATATAACAGACATGCTGTGATATGTGACCAGAGTCTAACAACAAATATAAAAGACATGCTGTGATATGTGAGGAGCAAATAGTGGCGAGATAATGGAGATGGTAGATCGTCAGAGATCTTTTCCTCCCCTGACGAAAGTGACTGGTGGAGAATAGAAAATATAAAGCTGAAGCATTGAGTATAGCTGATACTGCAAGTTCTTAGGGACGTAATGGGGATGTTGGTGGATGCTCATGGCTTCTTCCTGGTGGTCATCTTGCGTGGTCTGTGCTACACATTGTTTCATCTCTTTCAGCCTCTCAGGGTGATGTGCAACGTCCTGCAGCCCTTGCCGCTGCATGTGTTAGCTGAAGGGTTCCATGACAGGATCGTCACAAACGATATCTCGAGGCTCATTAGTGAGAGGGAATATCTCTATGAAGCGTTTGACATTAAGAAGAAACGTGCTTCTCTGTTTCCTCTGAATCCTCTTCGTCCTTCCTGACTTTACCTTTTTGCTGGGATTTTCTCCAGGCACTCCGGTTTCACCCGCTTCCTCTCTCCTATATAGTGCGAAATCATCTGTGGGTGGAAGCCCTTTCCCACCCACCCCCAACACCAACCCCAACCCCAAACCAAACCCAAACTAACCATTAATTAATTAAAACCTAAAAATGTCGTTGAAGAAAGAGGCTATCTTGTTCAAAAAGGTTACAATACAGTTTTACCTCTTGCCGTGATAAAATCGATGAAGTTTAGTGCGTCTTTGTTGTAAAAGGCCTTACAGTGTTAATTCGTACTTCCTGAACATGTCTTCCAGAATATGTTGGTACTTATTCCGTGCAAGAAACACGATCCTTTTCTCGGGGTAAGAAGATGCAATGTCAACTGGATTATCGAGTAATATTAAGGATAATCGATCCTGTTAGAGATTATCCTGTGTGCACTATAGCTCTTGTTGTCGCCTCAGACAAACAGGACCTTAAGATTCATCCACGTGCTCTTGATGAAGCTCCAGTCAATAGGGAGGATACTCGTGATCAGTTCTCTCGGGACAATATGATTATTGGGATGGTAGACCGAAAAGGACCTCAAGAACAGAGGCCTATCACTCGAAACAGCCCCCAGAACAGCAGCAGACAGAACCAGATGGAGGTCCCTAGCTGTTTCCTCACGTGCCAGACGGCACAATGAGGACTGATGATGATGATGAGACTGCTACTGGCTTTCCGTTGTAGCCGTCTTTCTGACCTGTGACGGATGAGTGAAAATATGCTGTCTGTGATTTCCAGCTTTTTCTTTATGCTGGCGACAAGTTCACTGTGGTCGTATCAAGCGAGAATATCCAAGTTCTATTCTAAAGATACATGCCTTTCGATAATGCTTCCAGTCATTGAAACAACTTGCATCGTTAGCATCTTGATAATGCCATATAGTCTCTTCGTACGGCATTTTGACACTTAGCACATGTGCAAGACAAAATGAACACTAAAAAAGGCAAACTGAACAAGTGAAAGGCAAAAATGAGCACCAAAAAGCAGATGAACAGGTGCCAGGAAAAGTGAACACTGGGTCTTCATGCGACATTTTGAAGCTGAACACAGGCTCAGGCAAAGTGAACAATAAAAGGTCAGCACTGAAGAGAACACGTCAATTAGACCACAAAAAGCAGGCGACCTAATACAGACTCAACCAAACTTCTTTCTATATTTATTTTTTTACTTGTCTGCTTGACTTCATTACTGCTGTATAACCAGAAATCGCCTGCGGTTACCACAGTCACTCAAAACGGTGGTCGCTACTACCTGGAGGCATCTTTAAGATGGCACTGACATGCAGGAGGCAATTGAAGGTCAACCGTTTAATTTATTTTATTTTATAATTATTTTTTTCCCGAATGCATTTTTTTTCTTGACGCCTAAATTTGCGTAGCCTGAGCGCGCGTAAATCGCCAGACGCCTGCATTCCTATCCAAATATTTGGTTCTTTCTAGACAAATCTTTTCATATCGTATTTGACTATCTTACTATATATTATTTATTTGAGCACTGGTCAATGGCTTATATTTCTTTATATGAAAAGGAGTGTTCACTAAGGGCAGCATCGCCGGAAGACTGATAGGCGGTGAGACTGTCATGCGGCTGTGATAGATGGGGGGAGCATGCAAAACTGGGTTAGGGCCTTGCTAACATTCTCAATGTGACTCGTTCATCTCCCTTGTGAAGGTTGACAATCAATAGCAGACTCATTACGTCTCGGGTTTCTTCCATTATCCTTTAATTGCTTTCTTTCTTTCTTTTTTACCTCCCTTTTTCTCTACTTTATTCCATTCTTTCATTCATCCTGTTCTTTCCTGTCTTTCGTCCTTAATTTCATCCTTTCTTCTTGTCTGTCTGTCTGTCTGTCTGTCTCTCTGTCTGTTTTATATTCTCCCTCTGTCCCATGGGTGAAAAGTTCCGACAACTCGTGATAACGAAAAGGGTTCATTGCCCCTGCTTACGTGCACATAGTTTTGCGGCTGAGGACGATGACCGTGAGAATGATACCCATGATCCCGCTGCCGTGAACGACGGGTTCGATGTTCTTGTGCAGCCAGCTGCCCTGGTCATGCTCGCACGTGCCAGTGTCGTAGTCTAGAACCTGGTCCAATGGCTTCCCCGCACTTCCGTTCATCTCGACCTATTGCGCGCACCCACGCACACACGAATGAACGCACGTAGAGACAGACGTCGAGACATCATAAGGATTAAATCTTTGGTGAAGAAAGATAATCATTTTTTAGGCAAGGCAAATAACAGAACACTTCTAAGTCATCTGCTTATTGTGTCAGAAAGAAAGGTTTAAAATCTTAAGTAAATGGCGCCCCCCCCCAAAAAAAAATATCCCCACCAACAACAACAGCAAAAACCTCAATAACAAACCCACAGCCGAAAACAATAAAAACAAGAAGAAGAAAAGCAATTTTGTTACTGATAAGAAGGGCGAGAGTGGATCTGGGAACACGATCAATAATTTACTTGACACAAACTCTTCTACTCAACACTTCCTCAAAAAAAATCGTCATTTGTTTAGAGGCAAATGACAGGGATTTTACACAGTCGTAAGCACCAAAGTAATACCAGCTTAATCGCTCGTTGTAGAAGTTCATGTATATATATAAATAATATTTTCATAAAAAGCGTTATTACATGCCGCGCGTCTTGTGGGGAAAGTCGCCACCCGAAACGCGTGCCCTCAGTGTTGCACGGAGTCGCAGTATCGTCATTGATATCATTGTTGGTATAGACACCCAAAGGTTCGTCTCACATTCACCGTTTCTTGTGGGTACATATGCATCGACTACTGAGCACTGACGTTGGAAGCATAATGGCGGACTGATCAAGTCTGAGTCCATGTCTATGGTGGATAGGGGCTGGATGGGAGAGATTCTCGGGGAATAGTATCTTGTACTGAGGTTTACCCAGTCATTAGAGAAAGATGCAAACTACCAGACTCTTAAGCGCAGAGTAATGTTTTGTTGTAAACTCACCCTATGCCCAGCTGACATAAGCAATCGCTTCATTGTAATAAGCGAGATCTGGACACTGGTCACGAACTTCCTAAACTAGACACATATTGGCGACTATTGTCGACAAACTTTTACGGGACGTTGATATAAAATAATCAAAAAGGGCTTTATGGTTGACCAGGCAACCCCTCTTCGGTAAAAAAAAACAAAAACAAAAAACAAAAACAAACTCCCAGAATGGAACATCCATGAAGTCCTCAAGGGATCGAGTATCCTGCCTTCAGAAGAGGGTCTTGCACATCAGTGTCCTTATTATCATCCTGTGCCCTATCTCTTCACAGGATCTTAATGCTGTTAACAAGACCGGTGCCTAGTCATTCGACCAAACTACGGACAAGGCAGTACAACACGTGGACGAGACTGAACAAGAGTTTTGCAACGGAACGAGAGTCTCATTGAATCTTTCGCGTAGTACGAGACTCTCGCAATGAACGAGATCCTCGCACAGCGAGCGGTACCGCATTGAAGGCCACTGTCTCCCTCTGGACATGGAATCGAACTCGACAAGTGTGCCATTATCCGTCTGCTGCTTCGGCTTAGCAATCGATGCCTGTGCACCCACAAGAAACGGTGAATGTGAGAGATGAACCCTTGGGTGTCTATATCAATAATAATAATAATAGAGACTATATGCAACTCCGAGGGCACGAGTTTCGACCTCGCCCAGTTATGAATGCTTCCACAGCAGCGGCACCGAAACAACTTTTAGGTGAACTCTTCCTCTGTCTGTCCACCAGGTTTCCCTACCTTTAATCTTTAGCACGAGCCCCGCACCTTTAGGCGGGAATCCAATTTCTTTTGCTTCTTCCCTGAAATATTCACGGCGCTAAGGCGGAGATGGCGAGAGCGTCTGTTTGTGTTTCGTCTAGTCGGTGAAGAAAAGCTAATGGAGCAGTCTGCTGGAGTTCGTCAGGCGCGCGATATTTTTGCTTCGCTACCTTTGGCAGCCCTTCGCAACCTCCCGGCGGCACGTGCATCGCTTCTTGCGCGTGATGCCTGAAAAGCGGCGCTGCATTTGCTGATTTGCACGTTGTGGAGGGTGACCTGGGGTGGGGGGTGGGGTTAGGGGCTAACACAGCTAAGCATGCATCGCTATAATCCTGTGCGGCATCACGACAGATGGTCGCATGGACCACGTGTACGACAGCTGCTCCTGTAAGATTACATGTATAGTGGAGCCCAACTACTCATTTCTCCTCGTGACGTCATAACTGTCGTGAGGTGGAGCGCAACACATCACTCAGTCTAACCAACATAACCGAAAAAGTATAGCAACATAAAATTATGTACAGTGCATTATACCTTATGATGATAGTAATAACAACTACGTGCGAGTGTGATCTCTATGATGTTCTCGCAACGACGAGATCGCCTAACAAAGTATTTCTCGTTACATGTAGGAGAGAAGAGCTCGAAGCTCGGCTGGTACTGAGATGGGGTAGAATATTTTCGAATGAGACCTTCGACTGAGCCAGGCGCCATATTTCTTCACTTGCCGAAGGTTGACCTCCTCGGATGCTGTCGAACCGCATTCGAATCTTGCTCGCTTACTCCTAATCTGGGACCTGGGGGGTAAGGGATTTGACAGTTTGGTTGAGAGTATACTTTGACTTAGTCTTTTAGAAAATGAGCTGACGGAACAATAACCCGTTATAGATTCGATGACCGTCAGGAAATATTCTTGCAGTCTGAGTAAATGACCTATTGAGACAGTGTTTAATTCTTTTTTTAATGTCCTGCTTTCAGATAACAGGATCTTGTGTTTAAAAAAAATGAAACAAAGCCACCAATTATCAAGAATCTCAAAAAGCTCTGGGACTTGGAGAGAAGCCGAACTAGCAAGAAAATCTTAGTCAAAAAGATACCGTGAAGACTGTTATTCTACAAAACGATTGGAACAAAAATGAAGAACCATAATGTCTAGCCTAAGGATGTTTGGGTGGCTTCGTGCACTGTAAGGATATTAAGGTCAAAATTATGGCCGTCTTTTCGACTCCAGGCCTGTTCTTTATTTCAGTGGTAGTGATGGGGCAGAAGGTGATAATCTTGTTTACGTGTGATCCGTTTTTGGGTGATTCTCAACATTTTCTTTATAATCCGTCCAAAACACATTGACTTTTGCCCATTGTTGATCTTTGAACAAGAAAATTATTTACAAGCTCAGGGACGACATTTTCATTGGAACTTAGAAAATGCCTGTCTTCGTACTCTGCACAATATCAAGAGAGAGAGAGAGAAATAGACCCCATCCCTTAAAATCAAAAGACAGAATTTACGTAGGACTAGCGCTAATTAAGCTCAATAATTTATTCACAGTTTCGAGAAAATATTTATGAGCTGAGGGAATATTTGAAATATCCGCTTTTTCGTAGAATGGGGCACGCATGTGACCTGCTACCAAACTAAGGGTTTGACCTCTTTCGATTTTGAAGTCGGCTAAATCGTTATACAGGCAGTATAACGATAAAAAGGCGGAGCCTGCTACGAAAAAAATCCCCTTCGAAACATTGTTAACAAACTACATTAATCCTAATTTAGTCTCAAATGCACAAACTTGTTTCTCGCGAATTTTCTAAATAAAGCAAATGACAATGATGTGACTGACATGGACATAAAGGTCGCAGACGACAATGCGCGCCTCTAGTGAAGCTGATGCTTCGTCGGCATCCACATCGCCTTTCACTGTCAGACATCTTTATTCTAGAAAATGTCGATGTGCAGATACTTCATCAGTCTTCTATTAAATATTCAGAAAGCTAAAATTGGTTTAGTTTGCATTCGTAAAGTTCAGCGCGTGGAGAAACTTTAAATTCTTGATGAGAATGAATAGAGCGAGACCGGTCCGATTGTGTAGAATGAATTAATTAGTAGTGTTTGTTATCAAACATTTCAAATGTTGCTCTCAAACAAGTCCATCTCTCCTGAACCACTCCCCAATTTTAACTACCTGAACAACTTCAAAACAAATAAACTTAAATTTCAACAGGTGTGACCTAATTATGCGTAAATAACTAATTGTCAATGGCAGATTCACCCAAAAGAAATCTGTTACAGCTAAACAGAAAAGTATACTAGTAATTCTTTGATGAATAGAGTATTAACAAAGAAAATGGGCAACTGTAGCAGAAGACACATATTATTACGTGCCCCTTTTTCTGCGTGGTGCTTAATATTTTATGTGCAAGAACTTTATTTTACTGCACTCTTGAGATCTGTTTAATACTCTTTATTGTTGTTTTTATATCTTTATTTAATTAGGTTGACTCTAGTATAACTTTGCTGTGGGCGCGCTCTTGTGTGTGTGTGTGTGAGAGAGAGAGAGAGAGAAAGAGAGAGACGCTATCAAGCTTATTTTATTATGATTAATTACTTGTGTCCGGGCTCACGTTCTTGCCTGAATTTGGGCACGTTTTGGAACAAGATGGGTCATCCTCTCTGAGCGACATATTCAGGACAGACGGCAAACTTGATCAATCTGCCGAGGAGGTCTGTGCTATTAATTTGTTCTTCAACCATACTGACAGCAATGGAAGTATTGAAACCGGAAGCAACTTACACAATATCGCCTTTGCGCATGTCTTTCGCGCATCTAATTAGAAAGCGTACATAGAGACTTCCTAGAGAAGTTTGAAGTAAAATGGATTTTTCCTTAATAGAAACAAAATCGATGATATGATGATAAAAGTTCTGCTCTGTCTTGGACAGCTCTCGATCAGCTGAGAGAGAAAGGAAATTGGGAAAAGTTGGGGAGGGGGACCTTTGAAGGGGAAGAGGTTGGGAGGACTTGGGAGCAGACAATATACAACAGTCAGTTGTTCACACGCATCTCTGGCCTCCTTCTCATTTACGCATGCGCTCTGACGGGGCACACGAAGGCACGACAGATGTTGCGCGATAACAGAAGATGCTAATGGTAAAGGCGCTTTTTTTCGTACGAGTAGGGCCGATTATCCACCCTCCCTCCACCATTCCAGTTATCCCTGACAGCAGTTATTAGCTGATATCCGGTCAGCAGCGCCAGGAGTGTTCTGCAACCGACGATTCCTTCATTGGCGTTTTTGTCCCTAGATGCGGATCAAGGCCGTCTCCTTAGAGACCAACGATGAGAGAGAAGACTTCCCTGACTACGTTACTCCAGCATGAATGGTCCCTCCTAAGTTACTGCTTTACCTTTACCCAAGGCTTTAACTCTTTCCAGACCAGCTAATGAAGGAATAATTTAAAGGATGTAAAACATAGCAGGATCGCAAGTGCTTGGCTGTATGTAAGTGTGCCTTGCGCTGTATACAGTAGGTTTTACAAATACCATTCACTGATTCGAAGGGCGTGCTACATTTCTTTTTTTAGAAAACAGATCAATTAAAAGTGTCATTAAACTTAATGAGGTTGACTTCAGTGACCACAAATCAAGAGCTGGGTTATGGAAACGGTAAACAAAGACACAGCTCAGTCCAGTTATTGTCACATGATATGCATAAGGGGAAACTCTACCTGTGGTTGGGTATTCCAATCTGACCATGACCGCTACGTAATGTGTACGTGTGCGTGCGTGCGTGCGGATACACAATTTTACAAAAATCCTCTAAACATCGGGGAGCCTGAACTCGTCAATCGTAACCCAAGTTATAATTTCTCCCCATCTCTGGCGACACCGTGGCCTGGTGTCTTTTCGACAGAGAAGATATCCGTTCCTTATCCACCCATCTTTCTCCTGTCTTGGTCGCTTTGCATACCTCCCCGACACCACGAGAACACGAGAAGCGCCAGACCTCGAGCCTCTCTAACGTCTAGGAAATCCTTCCATCCCTTCTGCACCGTATTGCCTGTCGACGCTCACAGCTTTCAGGGCTGGGAGGACTCGGCCCTGAAGATTTCAAACTTATCCTTCGAGTGATACGTTGAAGGCCTTTAGGTTCTGTCTTGCAGCTTCATGCATTACTAACTGAAGCCCAGCTTATCGGTATATATATGGAATGCAGGGGGAGTTGGGAACGGCATGTTGAGAGCGCGATGTCTTATGCAAGCGCCCAATGGCCGCGTGCACAGTTTGCATTTTGTTTGCTGACTGTGAATGCCTAGCAGTCAGCTAAAATAGTAACAGTTTTAGCTCCCAGTAAGCGTCTGTGCATTCAGCCCCTGTTCATACTGCTGTGGTCTTGTATGTTAGCTTGAGGGGGTGGGTATTAAATACCAGTGTCCACACTCGGTCTTTCGCGGTATAAACCTAATTTGGTGTTCATCGGTGATCTAAGACCTTTGGATCTGAAATTTTCCCAAACCTGTAGCTGACGCATGGAAAATGGTTGCTTCCATAGGGCGTTTAGGCGAGCAGTTCTACACTTGTAGCCAATAAGCGAGGGGCTCCTTAAGACATCCATGCAACGCTCTCAGATTACCGGTAGTCAAGGGCGCCATCTTGTCCTTGCTGTCTCGTACGCCATATCAGCTTGAATATTTCAACACGAAATTTTAAGGAACTTTTTGTTAAAAAACCTCGTATTCTTTGACATGGGACCGAAGCCAATCAGCTGCAAGAATTGACGAGCCGATAGACGATAGGCTCCCACCGCACGCATGCGGATCCTGTTCCACCCTTAACCTAACTCTCATCATCATCAAACCTTTTTTTCTCCCTTAGATATGAAACATAACAGGAATCGATTTTGATGGCCGATCCTTTGAAACAGGTTCTGGACACAAATGATCGCAAAATTAAGATATTGCGATGTGAGATATACCGTTTCGCTTTCAGATCCACCGGTGCTAGTGTTCCTTTGACCCCTTTATTCCCATGTGTAGGAGTCAGCTATACAAGCTCTTGCCCACCCACAAGCCAAATACTTGTCCGTATTTAAAACAAACGCACTCATTCCACTTGTTTCCTAGATTCAGAGAAAATGGACATAATTACTCCTGTTTTAAAGAGAGAGACAGCATAACGACGTTGCATGCTGCAGCTGAGATTTTGGAAGAAACGCAAATATGTGATCGATTTATTTGTCTTGAGACTTGAACGTTAATGTCAAAATAGTGCAAATGTATGGATATAAAAAGGGCAAATTTTAAACAAGTTCGTTTCTCAAATATCTCCATTTTTATTTGATTGTTAGCCAGTCTTTACTCTGTCAAGTCCAAATATCTCCTTAGGCGAACTAGTTTTTAAAGTTATAAATAATCTCTTTCAAATTTTCAAAATCAATAAAGCGCATTTTCCACCAAATAAATGAGTTTATTACGAGTTATTAATGCTTAGAACTTCAATGACCATATTCACTAAAAATGGAGGAAATAATGTCTTGGAATGAACTGAACCAAGCCATTAAAACCATCTGCACCACCGATGGGTCTTTAAATAATCTGAACACTTTGGCATTTTCACGTGAATACATATTCATTAAATCCCCTGCAGTGTAGTGCACTGGCTGTTTGGATGTCTGTTACCATACATGGAAGTCGAGAGTCTATGCTATTTTGAAAACAAGTCGTGTTTTCATTCGGAAGTATTTTTTTATATTATGATACTGCTCGAGCGCACGCACACACGTACGCACAGGCACGCACACAGAAACACATAGAGCTGTGTAAAATCTTCTTCCCTCTGAGCAAAGCCCCGCAATATGAGCTGGGATGACGATGCAGAGGAAAAAGCCTCCATAAATTTTTTCGTTCGCACTTCGTCTACCACGAGAAGAGATGCATTTATGTTTTTGTACGCTCATGCACACGAGCGCGCGCGCACGCACACACACACACACACACACACACACACACACACACACACACACACAAGCTCTCTCTCTCTCACACACACACACACGTTTGACAAAGCATCACAATAAGATTAATTCACTAGATTAATTCAGGAACTCTGATGACAATGCAGTGGAAAAAGCTTCCATATATTTCTTTCCTTCACACCACGCCTGGCACGAGAAAGGAGTCACTTTACACGGTTGCAAAAGGCGCGTGTCTGGTCTTGTGGCTGGATGCAGACGCATTACTTGGTTGTTGTCAAGTGCACCGCGGTTTAAATCACAATGTTGTGAACATTAGCTAGCTTTCCTTGGCTTGCCTCACTTAATAAGTGTAACTCCATACCGTTGACTATGTGCAGTACTCGCTCCGCTGTGTGGCAATTCTATTTCTCCAGCACCACAACAACCTATGTAATCATGCTCCTAGCGCAAGCAAATGAATATTTTATTTTCTGTTTTGCCATGCTTTGAAGAGAAAGCTATAACTGATATGTATGACTACCTTATTTAAAAATAGCTGAAATTGAACGGAAATGCAATCATAAGAGGACCGTTGGTTATATTGGGGGAAAACATGACCTGTCGTCTTGTCTGGGGTTTTGACCCCGTATATTTCTGTTGCGAGAAAAGATTTTCGAAGTCATCTTCCTATGGCCACTGAGCACACTTCATTTCGGGAATCTCACCATAGTTAGCGAATTAAAGGTCTAGTGGGGTGCAAAATCTTGTTTCTAATGACTGGGTGGAGCTGAGTGCACATGCGGTGATAGATACTATTTCCCAAAATCTGGGTGAGCACCCACAACCGTTTTCGAGATAGATGCCTACATGCACATAGAAAGAAGCCGAACTCCTTACGTCATTCTTGTTCACATATACACCAACGTATGATTCCAGTTTTCTCACTGACTGAAGCCTAACATAAACGAATCCATGTACAATACTGACGTCCGTTTGGTGCACAATGTTTGTTTTCTCGAGAACAGACGTAGGGGCATTCACCCAATGTTTGGGAAGTGGTATCCTGCATTTAGCTTTACCCAGTCATTAGAAACAAGAAATTACACCTCACTCGAACTTTAAACCTGTATGGATTTTACGAGCCGGTGCTCGACGGAAACTTCTGTTCAGCAATATATCTTTTCTCTGCAACCATTCACATGCCGTATTCCACGCACATAAGTTAGTCTACATTTTTTCTCTTAAAATAAATTAGAGAGATTTGGGAAAGGGGTCAGATAAAATCTTAATTGTGCTACAAAATCAACAGAATCCTTCTCGCAATTAATTCCTTATTGAAACACCCACACCCATATAAAGACGAGCACGCTGTTAACATTGTTAAGTTCATCTTGCGTTGCTCAGAATGATCTGGAAAGATTCCTGAATGTTACGGACAGAATGTAAGCATCGATTTGGAAGAAATGCTCGCTCACCTGCAATAAGAGTCGGTTGGAGGCCGAAGGACAGTTGTAGCTGTGACTGTAGTCCGCGAGGGTGGATGTCCGAGAAATGAGCTTCACGTGGCAACCCCTGCAAAGTCTGCGACCATTGACCAGACTGTCCCCCCGTCCACGTCGTGTTTCGTGCCAGCGCTGACCGCACAGCGTGTAGACCTCCTCCACCTCTTTCCCCCTCTTCTCTTTGTCAGCGGATGACGTATCTGGGCCAAGAGTGAGAAAGAGTGGTGCTGGGGGTTGGTGGGGGAAAGAATGGACGGGAGGGCGTGACGCCTACGCGTGCTCGTAGGCCGTTTGCATTACGTCATTGGACGGGCCGGGTACAAGCTGTTCACATTCACAGCTAGCGCATCGGCACTCGCCTCCTCCGTCTGCCTACCCTTGCGTGCACATGCCGAGCAGTCGCGACACTTGCCCCGAGCGCTTCCCAGTGTACGGTCTTGGATCTCTAGGGGATCGCTGACTCGGGTCACGTGGCCAGCCACTTCCAGCAGGTAGCTCCGGACACCCAAGCGCTGTCTAGTTTCATTTGCGCATGCGCGATGGCTGATCGTGCCACCACCGCTGGTCGAATTTTAGCTGCGAATGCAACCTGTTCTTTCAGCTCTTTGTATATTTTTCTGTTAAATAAGCAAAGCATATCTTAAACTCTTAAATACGACATATGTGTGTCAGATTCCGTGTTCAGCATGTGTAGTCTACAGAAACAGACGCGCCAAACACTTGAGGTAACTGAGATATCTAAACAAGGCTTATAAAAAGGAGGTTGGTGTAAACAGCTATCCACCTTTGAATATCCGTGTTTTGGTGTGTTTGTGAAGTGACAAAATCCAAGGCCAGCTTTGTTTGTTCTTCCAATGACATATATTTCCATATTTAATTTATCCATTCATTATTTCAATCATTCGTTTGTCAGTATTTGTTTCCTTTAATTTGCTTTCCTTTCATCGGTTTTTTTCTTCGCTTTTCTTCCATCATTTTTTCTTCCTTTCATCTTCTTTATTTTTGTCTTTTCTGGTTCTTTTTCGGGTTTTGCACTGTACTTCTTTTCACTGACACTTACTGAACCTAATATTGATACAAGGTTTTTGTTTGGCTGCCTGCAGCAAATTGCCGTAAACCTAATTTTGATGACAGGTGTTAGATTGGCTGCCTGCAGTAAATTGTCGCACACATTTGACAAAATACAAAACTGCTTCCCGCACTTCGGGAACGTTCAGTGAGCAAAGGTAATCCAGTGCACAAATGTCCATCGCTTGAGCGCGACGATCAAACTGATAAGTCACAGGACGCCACCTAGCGGTCGTTTGTGGGGGGTGTGTGGTACGGCGAACCAACTCCGCAGTCGGCGATCGGTCATGTTAAAGGAGACGCAGCTTGATCGTTCAAGATGGCGGACATCCGTCGGTGCGTGTTCATTCAGCAGGCTGGACCGGGGTGGGTGGGTGGGGGGGAAAGAAAAAAAGGGACAAGATTCGTTTTACGTGGAGAGTGTTTGTCAGCTCATCACTAAAGCTGCAACCAGAAAGGGATGTTGCTGTAGCGAGATTTGAATCACCGGATAAATTGTTCAATAGTCTACAATGCGATGTAGATTTCCTGTTATGCATGCTTGTGTTTTCTAATTTACCATGCAAAACTCTTACTATGCCTGCCAACGCGTTAATCGGAATATAAATGAATATAAGTTTTGAAATTATACTTCATTTCTACGGTTTTCTTTTAGGTAGTGTTTGAATCAATCGTTAGTATTTCTGATTAACCAGTCTTTGTTGCGATGTTAGTTGGTCGTTGACTCTTACCTGACCTGATAATCGTTTTGAAAGTGTTGCGAATTGGTCGAAATATTAAAGAATGACTTAAACTTTCCGTTCTCAGTATGTTCCAAATAGCTCTGGTATTGACGACGATGATGGCGGTAGTGGTGGAACACGTATGCGGAGATGAAACTATCGCCGATTAAAATAGAGGCAAAAGAGTTGCTCTCAGGATCGAATGGACTTATTACCATCGTGGTAATTATTACCAGTGAAGACTGACGAGTGTGTGGGGTAAATCTAGTACACCATGGTGTCACTTCGTTTATGATGCCTTTCTTGCCGTGCAGCGGCGTTACCTAGGAAATGACGGCTGCTGTTGTGATGGGCAAGAATGACTGACTGCTTTCTTCAACATCCTGGGTCTAATTGATTAGCTCCAGACGCAAATAAATCGTATTTGATTAGAATACTTGGGCATACAGCTTACAGTAAAGCAGCCAAGCGTTAGCACAGCAGCAAACTTTGTAAAGAAGCCAGACGAAGCCAGACGCTGACCTGAAACTGAAACATGAACTTGACAGAGACGACAGATCGAGGGTGGTTTGTCACACTTTTCATCTTTCCAACAGACAGTCAAGATATCACATTTTTTCCATGTTTCTTCGTTATTTTTCTTTTAGTTCTGATTCTTGAAAGGCTTTCGTCTGGCTCGCCAGACTTGTTATAAAAACGTCTCTGTGCGGGTAATTTGTTTTTGGATAGAGATCAGTCAAGTGCGCAGCGGTATGTCTGTCGATGTATGGCTTGATGCCCAAGGCTGGCGCGCAAATTCTGCAGAAGAGTGTGAGAGGTTTGGTCAATCTGTTCTTCCACCCGTCCTTCATTCAATTAGTTTGTCTTTTTTGTGTTCTTCCGCTTTCTGTCTTGTCAAATTTCGTCGTCCTTGGAGTCCCCTCTGGTATAAGAGGATAGTATGAACCGGAAGCTGTTTCTTCCAATATGTCTGATGACCTGACACCACGTGATCGCGATGATGACAGTGACGCTTGGCCAACTCGAAACGACTTGCAGACGGCTATTTCGTCTCTGTAACTATTGCATCATACTTGTTGAGTAAATTTTGCAATCCATCTCTTCCCTCTACCGTAAAGACAGACATGGCGTTCGAAATCCCTTCATTAGAGATGCTAAAGAAATTGTTGATTTCTTACAGAGGGGTGGAAACTAAAATAGACAAAAATATGGGGGGAGATAGAGGGGAGATTATTGTAATGGAATACCTAGAGGTTAAAGCAATGGTATCCGAATTCGCGAAAGTATGCACAGTGGCCAGTTCAAAATCCTTCTGCAGAGTACGTTACCCGCCTCCCGTTCTCCCCCCCCCCCACCTCCCGCAGCATGACACCGCGTAAAATTGTGAAAGCCAGCGAGGTATCAGTGCACCTCCCTACGGATGTGAAGGACTTATTTATTGTTACTTACGGAGTGAGACACAATGGGACACTAACTACAGCAACCCCAGTCACCACCACTGGTACAATCACCATCATTACCACTGGTACGATCATTATCACTACCACTGGGGCAATGACCGTCATCACCACTGCTACAATCACCATTCTACCACTGTTATCATCACCATTGGAATAGTCCCCATCATTACCACTGCTATCGTCACCATCCTCAGCACTGGAACAATCTCTATCATTACCACTGCTATCGTCACCATCATCACCATCATTATCCCTGCTGTTATTATCAACATGGGAAAAACACTCCTGCTGTGACTGCATAATATTTTCACTCATCCTCCTGCTCCAAACTGCACAGTTTTGGCTACTTGATGAAGCATACAGGGGGCTTTGCACGGAAAATCCAAGGACAAGAGTGGAAACAAACAAGCGATTTCTTTGAACAGCACGCGCAGACCCTGTGTCAGGTGGTGAGCTCATGTTGAGTTGACCCAGGTGCACGTCTAAGACCACAACAGTAATCCGAGCAGGACAATGCATGACGTCGAATTTTTTTTTATTTGACAAAAGAAAATAAAGCGGGAGGGTGGGCAGCATCCAGCAGGCCTGCCAGGAGGAAGAAAATGTGTTACAGACATAATAACGACCTCTGGTGCGCTGTTTACAGCAAGTGACCAAAGCAAGGGCGTCAGATAGACGGTGTTAGGGGAGTTATAAGTTTGAGAGAACGTTGAGGGCTGTTTGTGGGCAACGGACCAGATGTGGTGGTAGCACTGTCTCGCCACCTCCCATGCACGCACGCCTGCACGGACGGACACACACACACACACACACACACACACACACACATGCACAAACATACAACGTGCACACCCATCACGTGCACGTGCACGCGCACACACACACATACACAAACACATGCTCACAAATACGAGATACGCACATGTGCGTACGTACATATTCTCTCTCTCTCTCACAAACAAACACACACACACACACACACACACACACACACACACACACACACACACACACACACACACATGCACATTTACTTGCAGAGAGAAAGACTGTATTCTCCATTTTGAGGGAATAGATTTTAGGTATATTCGTCAAAACGAGGCACGACATCTAATGGAAAACACATTGTATGTCCTGCATCACTACTGCACCCGCAACGAGGGTGAAGAAACACTAAGTCTCATTTCCCTCTTGGATTTTCGGGTGTAAAAAGTTTGCACCACACATGATTATTTTGCATTTACCTCCATCCATCATCTAATAAGGAGGTGACGGATAAAACCAGTTGTGAGGGTGATACAATTCGGTAACTTGAACCAAGGCAGATGATCTCCAGTAAGGAAATTTTGTTATAAGATATAACTCACGCGTCGCATGTGGAGTTAATTTTAAAAAATGCTGACGTTTTGTGTAGAAACAGCAAGCACGACCAAGTGCCACAGATGCACTAAAACATTTGTTCCTTACGATGTAGGGATACTTGACTCTAATACATATAATGAGAAAGAGAGATCTATTTTGCCTGACGCTTGACTCATTAACGGTTCAAGTTTCTGGTTTATTTGTAGTTTGCATGTGGTTTTTCCACTATACACGTTGGAGTGAACTGTAAAGAGGTAACTTATTTTCCCTGACCTTTGACTATTATCTGAATATTGAGAGACGGAGCATATTTCACTTGATGTTTGATGTTTGATAAGCACTCTACTTCAGAGCAGAAGGTCACCGGTGACTGAGAAAAAAACTGCTTTGTCCACTTCAAACCCCTTCAAAATCGGTTTCGTGGCGCTTGTCGCCAAAACAGTTATGCTCTGATGTCCTGGGTTCCTATCTCGTCTTGGGCACACTGTTTTTTCTATGCCAGCGACACCTGTTTATAGGAACAGTTGTTTGGTCTGGATATTGCCTTAGACACCTTCACCTTCTCCCTCCAACTGTCTACCAAGAAGAGGGGCATCTGGTTTATGAGGGAAGCTACAAGTTGGGGAAACCAGAGGTTGGATTCTACTTGCTGTACCCAGGTCTTAGTGAATCCTTTACAGTTAACTGTCCCCACGACCATTGGACAACGAACCCCTTCAATCCTCTGAACCCTGACTCAAAATAAATATGAGATGTTAATGTAGCAAACTACTTCAACAAGAAAAGCTCAGCTTATCATAAATTTTCGCTGTCATGGTCGGGTCGTATTACCCTTTATCTTAATCTGTGTGTGCTGCGCGTGCAGACGAATGCTTCCATAAATGGATCTGACTGGAAAGATTTCGAAGAACGCGTCTGGAGAGAGAATGTTGCGAAGAAAGAAGAAGCAAAAGAGAAGACGAAAGAGAGAGAGAGAGAGAGAGAGAGAGAGAGAAGAAGAGGAGGATTAAAAAGGAGAGAGCGGAAAAAATATAGAATTGAGAGAGAGAGAGAGAAGAATAAAGAAAGTATTGACAGATTGATAGCTCTTTCTTGATTCGGTGGGTGGTGGTGCATGGCCGTTCTTAGTTGGTGGAGCGATGTGTCTGGTTAATTCCGATAACGAACGAGACTCTAGCCTGCTAAATAGTTGACCGATTCTTCACGCGTCGGTGCTAACTTCTTAGAGGGACAAGTGGCGAAGGAGAAGCCACGTGAGATTGAGCGAAAACAGGTCTGTGATGCCCTTAGATGTCCGGGGCCGCACGCGGGCTACAATGAAGGAATCGATATGTTCCTTCTCTGAAAAGAGTGGGAAACCCTTTGAATCTCCCTCGTGGTAGGGATCGGGGTCTGAAACCACCCCCGTGAACGTGGAATTCCTAGTAAACGAGAGTCATTAACTGGCGCTGACTACGTCCCTGCTCTTTGTACACACCGCCCGTCGCTACATCTTATTAACGGTGTGGTGAGAGCATCGGGTTGACGAGGCGGCGTCGCTGGGCCCTAAGAGGTCCAAACTTGACCGTCCGGCTGGTGGTGGTGGCGAACAGTGAGTTTTAGGAAGTACACACGTACAATATGGTGCGTAGGGAATTCGGACGTTTATTGTGGTAAGCTTGTTCGAAGGGATGGACCAATGTCTCTTGGTTCACCGATACACCGACGGACATTTCTCCATCCTCACCAATCCCAAAGGGGATGGGGATTTGAGCCCCACCCATCCCAAATAGCGGCCCTAGGACAACCCCATCAGTCCCCTCGCCCCTTTCCAGGGACAAACCCACCCCGTACGGCAGTTCCATCAATGCCTACGGAGACCCCTTCAACCAGACGATGAACGTAGTCTCGTTGAAGACACTGGGCGCTAGGAGAGGGATGAGTTCCGCCTAGCAATGCCCACAGCTCATGTAAAGCGGGAAGCACAGGTGGCGCCGGTAGCCTGTGCAGTTCGTAGGGGAGATTTCGAGAGGACTTGTCCCAGATTCTCCCCCCGCTCTCCAAAGAAGATGTTGCCTCTTCATGGTACGGTCTGGAAGAATAAAGAAGTAGGTAGAAAGAAAAGAGAGAGAGAGTAAAGAAGTGGGAAAAGGCGCAGAAAAACAAAAAAAGAAAATGAAAGAGAGATAACGAGAGAGAGAGAGAGAGATCATCCATACTTATTTCCAAGAATACAGAAAATATCAGAAACGCCGTGAGAAACACTCCGAGTCAAATGTCACTTGACACTACTTGAATCAGTAAACGCCATCTGGCTTTGCGAATTTCTCGTCTCTCGCGGGCCACCCTCAGGACAGAACAATCACTTGTTGCGAGACCTTGTCTGAGATCTCAATACAGGACAACCATTAGATGTGACACCTCTTCTGGGATCTCGGAACCGGACAATCACTCGTTGCTGTTGACAACCTTGTCTGGGATCTAAGGACTAGAATCACTATAGCTGTTGCTGAAATCTCATGACCGGACAACCACTTCTCATTACTGACACTTTGGTGTTCAAACTACACTCCTTAGACTTGCACTTTCCAGGTAACATTAATATCATGCATCCATGTTGTATCATACGTAGGTATTAAAATAATTTAAATGGCACATATGGCGCGTTTCCTCGCGTGACATCGGGCTCAATGCGCTTTACTTAAAGAGTCGAACACTAAGATATAAGATTGGAGAATCAGAATATGATCGTCCAGGGAAATGAAAGGGCATCAAATTGCCAGAGTTGTCCATTCAGCCTTGTATTACCTTATTCACAGTTCACGGGTTCAGACACAGTGTGCAGTATATAAAAGCAGGGTGTCATACGAGGAAGACATCACAAAACGACATTCAGCAGACTATCTACTCCAAGCTGACAAAGAAAAAGCGTTATAAAATAAAATATAACCTTCAATCTTAATATCAAAACCGTACAAGCAGTCACCTTTACAATACCTTTGCACCGAACGCAGTTTCTAAAACAGTATGTCTGACAGAATCAACGGGACCCCTATTGTCGCGTGAATCAGCCTTATCATACAAAATCCACAAAACAACAAAGGAACAATAAAGGTAAAAAAGAGCTTGATCCACAGAGAGTTAAGTGGAGGCACCTTATTCAAATGTTCAGGGGCTGGCACAGCTCAAAACACGCCATAGCATCAAGTCCAGAGAAAGAGAACTACATGTCACCATAAGCATTGAAGAAAGTGAACGACGGTAAATGCGTGTAATATTTTCGTTACCAAAGATTATAGTTTATATGTATACACATATATTACACTCTAAGCAACCATTTTAGTCCCCTTGTTCCAAATTTTCTCATGTATCACTGCACACTTCTTACGTGCTACTGTCTTTGTCTCTCGTTGAGAGCTCAGCCAGTCAGCTGCAAGGATCGACAGATTGCACTCATACTCATTCCCATCCTGAACCTAGTTCGCGACATAACCACGAGAATCTTTCTTGTTAAGGACCAGTCTGAGATCAACGATGATCGCTGATCTTGAACCGGCATCAGAGGTGGAAAGGATCGTTAAATTAAAATTCCTTTTCAGAGTCACATTCCAGTTCGAAACGACATGCGAGAAGAAAAACAAACTAGACTAATCTTAGTATTAGGACTTAGTTTACTACACCAATCCATGCAAAACAACTTACAACGCATGTGCGTTCTTTTACAGGTCCGGACACTATTCTGTAAGTGCTCAGCAATTCACTTTTTCTGTATTCGTACAGATCGTATTAACCTGTCAGCTGCCACATGTCCACCCTTAACCACCATGGCCTTGGTCTACCGACTATGGAGCTAACATCAAATAATCTACTTTAATCATTTTATGAGTACGATAGTAGACAGCTTCTTGTCCAGTTTGACCAGTCCAAGCATGGCGCAGATCTTCAAAATAAGCAACAAACTATTTTTATTTGTTTTGAGATTGTTTTCTTGGATCGTTTGAGCACATGACGAAGACAGATGTTGTTGAGGTCGCACCATTTCCTGTTTCGCATTACCATTTAATCAGTGAATCTGCTTCTACAAAGAATGCCATATGACGGATGTTTTTTGATCAGATCTTTTTTTTATTCACTCACAGCTTGCACGTGCATGAAAGGCGATTGTGATGGTGGACCTGAAGGGACGGGGTTCTGTAAGCCTGGAACATGCCTGCCAGGCTTCAGAGGCGACAACTGCGATCTAAATCGAAAACGCTGCAGCGGAAATCGAGTCATCATGTGTCACGCGCATGCGGAGTGCATCGAGGAGTCACCTGGAACCTTCAGGTTTGTGACGACAATTTGATGTTAATGGAAGCCGTTTAGGTTGGTAGATGACAGTTTGATATTTATATCAGCCTTCTGTTTTCGATGACAGCTTCATCATAGCCTCTACCTTTCTGTGAGTGTTTTTTCGTGGAAGTCTTCAGGTTTGCGATGACCGTGTGATGCTTAGGGAAGTCTTCAGGGTAATGATGACAGTTTGGCGTTCACCGAAGCCCTTTGGGACTGTGATGAGTTTAATGTTTGTTGAAGAGGCCGTAGTGGTCTTCCTTCCGATGCGTCTACGTTTGCAGGTCAAAGTTCACTTCCTCTCTCCCCCAGCATAATTCTAGGAGACTTGTATGACGCCTCACTCGCTAGCCACATCAAACTGAATCAACCTTGTCATCGGTCAAATCATCCCCAACCCGACTTTCCCTCAACACTTTTCCGTAGACAGGAAAGAAAGAAAGAAAGAAAGAAAGAAAGAAAGATAAAGTAATCAAGAGACAGCTATATTGACATGTAATAAACACATATGATTTAAGTCAGTTTCAAGAGCCTTCTCTTCAGAAATCGAATCTCGGAGGTTGAGGATTGGAGAGGGATGAAGGTCAGCTGGTGAGGCGGGTAGGTGGAGAGTGTTGGCTGGGTGCAGCGGGAGTGTGATAAGGCTGTTCATGACGGAGCATACAGGTCTCGGGGTCAGGCGGCCATATCGAATGTCATGACGCATGGACTTTGATTGAAGGCGACGGCGATCGGGTATTGTCTGTGATTTTTGTTTTAATTTTTGTTTTTCCCAGTTCTGAGATGCGACAGAGAGTCAAGTGGTGGAGAACGCGGATTGCAAAGATAATGCAGACTCATGAAAGGCTGATAAAAAAAATAATAATGAGCAATCGGCTGACAAAGTTCCCGGGGACAAGCCCACTAGGCTAAGTGGTGTAAGAGAGAGAGAGAGAGTGCTTGTGTGTGTGTGTGCGCGCGCGCGTATGTGTTTGTTTTTTTGTGTTTGTATGTATGAGAGTAAGGAAGAAAGAAAAAGCAAAAGAGCAAGAAAGAGTGTCTGTGTGCATGCATGCATGCGTGCGTGCGTGCGTTTGTGTGTGTGTGTGTGTGTGTGTGTGTGTGAAAGAAAGAGAAAAATAGGGGCAACAATACGTGTATCCACAGCCCTATCTATCTTCCTAGCAGAGACATGCTTTACCTCTCGGGGTTAGGCGAAGGCTTAGAGCTGGCTACAACTTGTGGCGGATAATTCGTTTACCCTTTCTTTCTCCCATTTCGTCCTCTGCGCTTCTTTCCATCTCAAGCTGACGACCAACGTACTTATTGAAAGAAATGCGTTATCCGACTCGACCTTGGGGCTCTTGCTGCTGTGTCTAGGAGCTAGAGCAAGGCCGTCTCCTCAAGTGGTTATTAATGACATTTGCAGGTGGTAAGGCTTCAGGACCCAGTCCCAGCATCTTCCTTGGTTAGCCAGCTTGAGCAGACATCAACATGACATCAATCCATCATTTTTTTCCGTCAGTCTTTAAATGTTCTAACGATCGCAAAGGCTGATAGTAGGAAGAAAAGAGATAATGTCTCTTGAAATTTATACGTCGCCATTAATCTCTTCTGCTTCGTATCGATGTTACAGGTGCGAGTGTCGGCAGGGCTACCAAGGCGACGGGCAAATCTGCTTGGAAATCGACCCCTGCCAGAGACCGGATAGAGGTGGATGCCATCCACAGGTACTAAATGCATCATCATCATCATCATCATCATCATCATCATCATCATCATCATCATCATCATCATCATCATCATCATCATCATCATCATCATCATCATCATCATCATCATCATCATCATCTGGCCTATTTCTATTCATAGCGCACTTTCTCCCTATGCCCTATGATATGTTACGGAGGGTTTTCTGCTGACAGGCGGTGTGCAGCAAGGTGGGCCCAGGTGCTCACCAATGTCAATGTGACTACGGATGGTTTGGTGACGGCTTCACCTGTCAACCGGAGACACCCTGCAAAACCAGCGCCGACTGCCACGACAACACTACCTGTCGAAATTTGGAGCCCGGAAGAGTAAGTAACCGGAGATTCCAGTTACGAAGCCCTGCAGATTTTTTTTTAAAGATTTTATATATATCTGCGTGTTTGTCAATGTGGGAAGGAAAAAAAACACTTCACTAAAAATAATACAACAAACAAACAAAAAACAAACAAAAAATCTGACACACATTCACAGATTCAGTTCAGAAAAGTTAATTTGAGGTTTTCTCTTTTCGTCAGTGATTCTTGTTGTCTCCATCCGTGGATTTTACGATTCTTGACGTAGACGTATCCTAAACAGAACTGTAATAAATGTGATATGTCGTTTCCTGTCCCATATCTGTATGCAAGAGGTATCGATGATGTCAGATGCACTCTCTCTCTCTCTCCCTTCATTGGTCAGACGTGTTTCTGTTTCAGTTCACGTGTGTGTGCGACAAGGGTTACGACGGCAATGGGACCCATTGCACAGAGATCAACGGCTGCCTGGCGAATAACGGAGGCTGTGATCCGAGGGTAAGGAAGGTTTGCGCCGTGCCGTTTGTGATTCGAGAGTTGGCGGGGGACTGGGGGGGGGTATGGGTTTGCTATTCTGGGTGTGCGGCCTTGCTAGCAATTTGGCGTTTCTCTGTCCGTCGATGACCATTCATCTGTCCGTATTCTGAATTCTTTTTTTTACGAGCGCTTTGACGCACATTTTTCTTCCGGATCCGATGACTTGCGGGGAATAGCTCACAGATTGCTCCTTGCTCTATCTCTATCTTCCTTCCTGCCTTATACTTCTTAATCTGTCTTTTCATCTCTAATTATCTTCTCTGTCCCTGTCTTTGTCTGTCTCTTTCGTGCGTGCGTGCGTGCGTGCGTGTGTGTGTGTGTGTGTGTGTGTGTGTGTCAATGAGAGAGAAGAGAAGGAGAGAGATGATCATGAAAAAAGAGTTATAAAGAAGGAGGGAGAGAGAAGCAGAAGAAGTAATATGTAATTAGCTATAGACACCGACAATGACCTATGTTTAAGCCAGACAGGGACAGACAGAAGACATGATTTTCCTTCCTTTGCTACAGAAGCCTGGAATTTTTCATAAAGATGGTTCGATAGTGGACCATGAACTATATGACTTTCTTAAAATAAGGCATTTATTATTGTTCTTCTTGTTCTTATTTACGAAATATTTCTTGCAGGCCAGATGTACGCCTACAGGTCCTGGCACAGTAAACTGCAGCTGCCCACAGTACTACGTGGGCGATGGAGGCAGGTGTTTCACGACTATAGCCGGCCACGTTCTGTCCCACGAAAACCTGACCCACCTGGCCGCCCTGATAAAGGTGAGTGGCTGCTGACAGGTTGTCCTTGACAATATTGTTTACGCATTTCGTAGCAACAATACCCGATAGTAGGAAAAATTGTCGACACCATTTAGTTGCTGAAATTGCTACCATAATCAAGGGTGTTTTTTTTGCCAATAATAAAACTGGTACTTAAAATACTTCTGAACGGCTGACATTGATAAGAAGATTGAAATTTTCGAGTTGAAGTGTGTCCGGAAACTCGAGAACTTTTCAAGGGCTGAACTCAAGACTATCGTCCAGGTCTGCGTCTAGAGTAAGACGCCCTTTAGTCGGTCCCCAGGGATCACTCTTCACCTTAGTCAGGAAGACGGAAGCTGTCAGGATTTGGTTACGTGATAATAATAAATAATAAATGAAGATTTGTATAGCGCATATTCACACTCATAGAGAGCATGCTCTTAGCGCTTAAAACGGGGAAGAGACATGGACTAAATGGATAGAACACGAGGGACGGAAGAATAAACGACAGTACTGACGACAAACAGAAAACAAAGATAGAAAACACAAAAAGACACCAAGTAACAGGAACAGAGAATATAGTGATTCTGCAGAGAAAGATGGTAGAAAAGTAGCAAGAGCAGAAGGGGGAGGGTAAGAAGGACGAGCATTGTGTGGACTGTGTTAGGAGTAATGCTCAAGGAAGAGGTGCGTTTTCGGTGCAGATTTGAAAGATTCAGTTGTAGGAAGGTGGCGGATATGGAAAGGGAGAGAGTTCCATTGTTTGCAGCACAGTAACCAAAAGTCCTGTGACCATATGTTGTCGTTATGGTGACAGGAACAGCTAGGATACGGTCATCAGACAAAGATCGTAGTTGTCTGGCCGGAACGTAAGGGATGAAAAGTTCAGAGAAATAATCAGGACAGGAGCCTGCAAAGAAATTAAAACACAGCACAGACAGTTTGTACTGAATGCGAGAACGGATTGGTAGCCAGTGTAGAAAACGAAGGAGAGGAGTGACATGGTCCCGTTTCCTTGCTCTGAGCACCAGACGTGCAGCGGAGTTCTGTACTTTCTAGAGTCTCTCAATGAGGGATGAGGGGCAGCCTGCCAGCAAGGAGTTGCAGTAGTCAAGTCGAGAAAGAACAAACGCAAAGACAAGAGTGTTGGTAGCGCGTGTAGAGAAAAAGTGAAGGATGGCACTGATCTTACGGAGCTCATAATAAGCAGACTGACAGATACATCAGAACACCGATATTATCAAGCCTGTCATGCACGGCAAGCTGGATGGAGGCTGAAAGTAGGATACCCAATGAGAAAACTGGTCTAAAAGTAGACTAGAGTGGAACCATCTAGATAACTCATGTCTGCTGTGTCTAGTAGAGGACAGCCTGTGGTGAGGATCCCATGACAGCTGCCTCTCCTCTCTAAAATTTCCTGTATGATGCCAGCTTGGAGAAATAAAATTGCCGTACTATGTAAACATGAAAGACATAGTGTTTTCTTGGCTTGCTGGGGTCGAAGTTTCCTCGGTGGCAACCATCCATCCCGTCCAGAGAGTCATTTTAGATCTAACATAGTAGTCCGCTACTCAAACTCCCACGAAGCGCACTGGGAAAAGGGTGGGGAGACAACCGGCGCTAGCACTTTAGTTAAAACCTTATTTAATCAGGAAAATCCAACGTTTGACAAAGTTTAGCAAAGCTTAATGTGAAAGTCACGGGAAATCAACAGTTTAGAACGAACGTTCGAGACATTGGTACTTTGGTCAATATGCTGAGCTGTCAAGACTTGTTTGCCAGTACACTACCAATACAGTAAGACTTTCGGTCACTTCGGGGTTTTGACACTTTGTCCGGTTAAGAACGGCCTTTTGACAACTCTGAGCAGTGACCACGTAGGAAAGATCTGACAGCTGTACCAGAAAGAGCCGGCGCTGGGGCCAAGGGGAGTGGGGTGAGCAGTGGTGACCCCCAAGGCCTCGCGCCAGATGGGGACCCCGGGCTAACAAGTGTACCGTCGGGATGAGACGGTCTGTAATTTGCATGAAATTCTAGAAAATTCATGTTTTTTTCCTTTTCGTCTCGTCAGACAAACACCGCCTCGGAATACAATGCGCCTCTCGTGCCGCTGTATGTATACTATTGTTATAAATCTGATATGGTTAGTCATTATTCGGAAGACATCCACCACTTTTTATTGCCCTGCTACGTATGTTGTGCCGGCTTCCAAAGGCCCCGCAATTCTATTTGCCCAAGGACCCCACATCCCCCCAAGCGCCGGCTCTGTGCCAGATGAGGCAGTGCAAACTTTTATTCCCATTCCTGTTTTGCCACATCTGCTGATCACCCATCCTGTGATATGACTCAGAGCGACACCGTGGGGTACATCACAGGATAAATAAATCAGCGACTTCATGCAGTACCATACATTGTACGATATGATACGGTACGATGATAGGATACGATGAAGGTCTGACAATAACGTCTCTGACATTTAGATCAGTCGACTTTAACCAGTTTTCCTGTACATAACTTTTAAAAGAAATATATGTTGATATTTTTTCATTATTATTAGTAGCAATACGCAATCTCCAGTTCAGCACATAAATTTTAGTGCATTTTTCTACTGGCTTATTGTTTTTCAAGATGTAAAATAAATGAAATGCACATGCAAGTTAAGTCGATGTGTAGTGCGTGAGAACTGAGATGTATATTGTACGCAGGAATAAGATGGCTTCCTCGACACTGGTTGGAGGGGCAATAAAATCTACGTTGTTCCTCATTCATTATTCACTAATTTAGGATCTGAGTTCTTGGGCTGGTTACTGAGTAAATGCAGGGTACCTGAGAAATGATCTGTCTTCACCGACCAGGAAGGCGAGGCCGGCCGTCGTAGTTTCTGATTTCGCGTTTCTTGAATTTTTGCCAAGACAAACAGTCTGGAAACCCCAGTGACGTCATGTGCAAATGTCGCGGCACGTCCTGATGTCACGTTCTTGACTGGTTCCGGAAGTTCATCACTGTCGTCGGTTGATCCGACATTTTTTATGGCCAACCCTTTTTCTTACTAACGTCGGTCTTTCCCGTGTTTGCCTGTCTGTCTGGCGGCCTTTAAAAGCTTCGATAAAAAATAAAAGAGAATTATCTGGCCCAAAGATAGAAAAATGTTTATTCATAACCTTAAGGGGCCATTTAGAACATATTGCATTATACATAATAATGCAACGCAAAGACGTGCATAGAATATCAAGAATATCACCTTTATAAGCCAGTTCCTTCTTTGTCAACCTTGACCTCGACCACCTTCCCCCTTCCCCCTTTCCCTCCAAGGTACCCTGAAAAATAGACTTAGAGTGTCATGACACATCACAGACCAGCTTGCCCCGATTCCTAGTTGCGAGAAGGGGTTTCTGGTGTCCCAAGAAGGAGACCGTACTCCGTACAAAGTCACTGGTTTTGCGTTCACTGTAGTTGATTCGGGACAGTCTCTTCTGGGACTTAGTCTCGAATGCCTGTATTCTCTTGTATTTTTCTCGGGTTCACATCCTCATCTGTCGCATTCTGATAGAGAAACATGTTCAGCACCAGCGGGACCTCTATCGCAGCCAAGCATCTTTTTAGTGAACACCATGCAAGAAACCATCCACGAGCACCACACTTTCATTTCCAGAGATGGGCTGACGATCTGCAACCTACACTTCGCAGGCGACATCACCCAGACAGCAAGCCCCAGCAAAGAACTGCAAGACCTTACCAAAAGACTGACAGATAGTTCGAACGCAAACGGAGCGGCGACAGGCACTGACAAGAGTAAAGCCATGGTCACCGACAACGGCGAAACAGATTTCGACATGAACGGAGTACGGTTCAAAGAGGCAAACTGCTTTACGTACTTGGAAACTACCCTCCGCAAAGATGGGCAGCTTCACCACGGATATCCACATCAGGGTCGCAGTAGCGACAGCGACAATAGTCAGCGAATAATAATAATAATAATAATAATAATAATAATAATAATAATACGCAAAATTTGTATAGCGCGTACTCACACTCCTATGCAGCATGATCTTAGCGCTTAAGAACAAGAACGAGACATGGACAATATGCGAGGGACAGAACAAACAAACGGCATATGAACTACGGAAGAATAAACAACAGTACCGATGATGAATAAAAACCAAAAACAGAAAACGCAAAAGGATCCAAGTAACAAGGACTGAGAGTATTGTGATTTTGCAAGGGCTTGCATTGTGGGAACTGGTGTTAAGAGTAATGCTCAGTGGACACTTACAGGAGTCAATTGTGGGTAAGCGGCTGATATTGAAAGGAAGAGAGTTCCATTGTTTCCATTAAGTTTTGCATCAACAGAATTGACGCTTCGCAGTAGGCGGGTGGCTGCTGGACCCAGTAGCCCGTCACGTTTGTCATTCAGGGTAGCTGCACCGAAGACTGATATCAAAGATAGCACAACACAAAGAGCGGAAGATGACTTATTTTAGTGATAAATTCAAACTTAAAGGAAGCAGGATAAGTTGTATTACCCAGAATATAGTCTGTGATTTTATCATCACTAGACAGACGATAGCTACACAAATTTGTAACGAAAGCGGATGTTTCCAAGAAAAGATGATGGAAAAACCATCGATTATCGATAGTTTAGTGTTGGCGTAAAACTCTTCAACGGACTGCGATATCGTTCAACAGCTGTGAGTACGAATAACAGATAAAAGCAGCTTCGCTGAGCACAGAAAACATTTACACAACGTGTGACGATGAGTGAAAAGAATAGTCAAGGCGCTGTGTTTCAGTCTGTATGATTACTGCTGACGACGGATTCAAAAAGTAGGCTTCTTTTTTTACTATGATTACTGCACCATGCGTAGCATCATTCTGAAAATGGACGCAACAGCAGCAGGAACCGTAACAAGATCAAGCTGTTCCTTGTGATTAATTCATTGGAAGTTAATGTCCTTTCAGACGGCTGGATGGCAGGACTGGGGGTGCCCAGCGTGAGGCGCTGTAACATGCAGGCAGACACTGTCGCCGTCGGTCTTTCTGCTGTTTCACTTTCCAATGTCGGGACAAAATGGGTAATGCAACTCCCTCACTCATGAAGCGCGTAGTGAGATCTGTTCAGTGTGACTGCACAGCGCAAGATTAAGACGTACGATGGGCAGACAACGGGAGGGTGTTGGTGGGGAGCGAGAAACACGCGCACACACACACACACACACACACACACACACACACACACACACACACACACACACACACACATTCGCACACATTCACGAACGCACGCGTACTTTTTTTCACAGAGCCAGATACACGAACAAGAACACTGCGGAATGCAAAGAACACACAGAACAGGACGAGAAGGAGAAAGAACAGAAAGAGAAATGAACAAACAATGAAAAGAAGAAAGATAAGTGGGAGAAGAAATGCACAAATGCGTATCAAAGGTGGGTAGGGTGATACCGACTGGAGCAGTCGACCCAGGTTTTGGGAAGGAGTACCTGACTCTATAGTGGGGTGGGGAAGGTATGACATCGAGAGGAAGAGGCGACTGGCACCACCCTCACAAAAAACTGCCCCCGAGACAAATGAGGTCACCAAGACCTCAGCAAAGATACTGAGTAGAATTTCCTATCTTTGACCTCATTCACCAGCCACCGCAACTTTAGGGGACAACCTTAACCTTTACTTAGCCAATGAACGATGCAGAATTTCTATGTTGATTATGTTTCAGCATGTCGACATGGCATATAATGTTTTAGACGATATTGACCTTATGTCTTTGTACTAGCAAATAATGTAGACTTTCTAATTTTCACTTCCATCTAGATGTATTTTATTCCTCCATCCTTTAAATGCAAGGAAGGAGTTAACACGATTTGCTGAAAAGGTTTATTTAATACAAACCTGATCACGCACACTTATATCAAGAGATTAACACATTCACAAGACAGTTGAAACGTATATCCAATAACGAAAGAAAGAGAACAAAACAGAAAGAAGAAACGAAAAACGGAAAGAAAAAGAAAGGAATAAATAACTTTATAGTCCTTTTATTTTCCTATGACTTTATATGTAAAATATGCTCTACGTTAGGATAGTGCAGAGGAGGTCAAGATCACGCCGAGAGAAGCTAACATACATACATACATACATACATACATACATACATACATACATACATACAATCCTGCACGGTCTGCTAGTCGTCTTGACTGTGCGGCGATCAGTTGAACACCGTTGTGTTCAGGAAGCTAAAATGCCTGTTCGCACCCGTCCCGTCCAACTGGCTTCACTGTGTGATCACGGATGTGTAGAGACTGAACTGCTGGCAGATAAATTTTCCCCGCATTAACTACGAGAACGAGGCTTTTGAGAATAAACTTCCGGTTGTTCGATCATGACGACAAGGAAGTGCAGGCGATGCGAGCTGATAGTCGCATGCGGGATGATGATGATGATGATGATTCATCAAGCAACAAACTAAAACACATTGTTGAGAGTTACGCATCTCTGCGTCCTTCATCTCCGACTTGCTATGGTTGCGGATGCTGGGTTTCAAATGGCTCGTCAGGACCTGACAGCTGTTGTTACCTGGAGAGACGGTAAGCGTTGGTCTCGGCAGACTGCTGTCAATTCAGTGTATGTACATCCGTGCTGCGGTGACGGTGGCACTGAAGGGGGAATAAATAGGCTTTTCGAATCGACGAAGCAATGTCGGGATCGTTATAAAGTCGTCCCGCGGTGTCTATCGCGCAAGGATGACAGCTTTCTACAGACAGACAGACGCTGGTCCTATTACTTCATTAAGGGGCAGTCAACTCTGTGATTCGTGGTCAGTTTAAAAACCCTGTGTCGTCGCATCGTCGGCGCCAGGGTGAGATTCTGGAAGAAAAGTTTCGCGGGTTTAAACAGCGAATCTCACTTAACACATGGATATGCAACGGTTTGGAACGATTTGGAAATAAACGCATTCACTTATTCGAATCATATTCTCCAGGCCCCAATTACTGTTCTTTCAGGAGATCATCATCATCATCAATCATCATCATCATCAGTTATTCTAACTTCATTTTCAGAAGCAAAATCCTGCTGATGTCATTCTCGACGATGTTGGGGAATCGCTGACGTTCTTTGCACCGACAGATGACGCGCTTCGCGTCTTTTTGGCCGGAGTCCCGGGCGACTACTTCGACGACCCTTCAAATATCCTCAACTTTTTCAGGTGATGGGAACCAAAATTTTCTGTATAAGAATTACACGTTATTTATTTGGTTCACTTGTGTTGTTCTTGATGCAATCCTTGCGTCAGGGAAGACCTGACATTGTACGAAGTTGTTCTCCTACTCACACTTTATGTAAATAGGTAAATAGATGACTAAACACACAGACGTGGTGTGTGTGTGTGTGTGTGTGCGCGCGTGTGCGTGTGTGTGTGTGTGTTTAGTCTTGCCTATCGCAAACGAACCTCAGTATTCTAAGCTAGAATCCCTCTATGGTTAAAGCATACATATTAGCCATGGTATCAAACTGGAGAATGTCGCCATGGTATCAAACTGGAGAATGTCGCCATGGTTACGGTTTACTGCGTTTTCACAGCTTCCACACTTTGCCAGAGGACTACACCATACCGAAGATGCTCGCCCTGGAGTCTATCGGAGGCTTCGGGAAGTTTCCTACGATGTTTACTGGTTACTCCATCCGAGTTTTGGTCCAAAACAAGGTTCGTAGACTAGAGCTTAACATTCTGCACGTACATGATGTAGGCCTACCTGTTCTCCCATACCCCCCCCCACCTTTTTTTCTTGGAACATGCCTATCGATGAGCAACACAGACATTAGTACCTTCAATACATTTAACATTTAGCAACATATCAGCACAAACATGTTTCTTTTTGCAAAACCTGTAGCGGCGATATTTTATAGAGAGGTTTTACAAAGGGTGTAGTGGAGATACTTTATAGAGGATTTTTTTCTTTAGTTCATATGGTGTTTGCTTGCGAGGATCACACTGAGCTGTTCTAATGACCTCGCCCTCCCGATAGCTGATTGCCTTGACTTATAATTACTTTATACTGCAGGGAATTGGACTGCCCAGAAAGGACAGCCATAAACACACTTTATCAGCATGTTCATATCTTTTTGGTGAGCTGATGACGTCCCGATTTTCCCAAAATACATCCTGCTGCAGCCCTGTTTATTGTTGACTATCAGTCTGAATGCATTCAAGTAGTAGTGTGGATGGCTGACAGACTCTTGCGTCCCGTTTCTGGTTCTGGCGCTGATCTCTACCATTACTTTCAGTCGGTGAGTGTGTTGAAGACTCAGACAACACTCGCCAAGGTCGTTGTCGCAGACATCGTCACCATGAACGGCTATCTTCATTTGATTGATGGGGTAAGTGACACTTCACGTGCCTGCCCCTAACTGTTGACAGTACCCGATGTTATCAGCAGCTACCTGGACAAACATGTTCATATTGAGCATAATATTTTTTTAGTAATCTTTAAAAAAATTAAGCAGTGCTTGTGCACTAGGGCTCGAGCGTAATCCGTTACGAAAGGCAGCAAACAACGTTTCCTCCTTCTACTGGTCTCTTCCTCGACGACCTTCATCCTTTACCTTTAAAGATTATAAAATAAAATAGAAGTAACAGTTTTATAAGGACGCGAGAGCTATGATCACACAGAACAACAGCAACGATCATAATGCGGTACCATAACACGCCACACCAGCCAGACCTCATACTATCACAATTTAAACCCACATGTGGTCTTAATTCATTCACACATGATACCGTTCGAAAATACTGAAAACACCAATCAGTTCTTTAAAACGGTTTCATTAGGGTTTGGGGCGTAAATGATTCACGATAGTAGTCCAAATGCTTTTATTTGACTTCGCATGTGCGTGCGTGCGTGCGTGCGTCTTTTTATGTTTTCTAGGTATTAGAACCATTCCTCCCGGATGCGGATCAGCCTTTTCTGAGAGATTTCTTTGAAGAGAACGCCGACTTGAGCAACTTCGCCGAAGCTCTGGAGGCAAGTACTTTGTCTGTTGGCAAAATAGCAGCGCGCACGTGCGCACCCACCTCGCTTACCCCCTCATCCCCATGCCCGAGCTCCCTTTCTCTCTCTCTCACAGGCACACACGCAAGAAGACAATAGCCCTTGAGATCTCTATTATTGCATCACTTAGACACTGACCTCCTGCACAAGAAGTTTTCTTCGCAGTTCAGCCGCAGTCACTAACTTCTCACACACTTTCATCAAATGTTTCCTGTTTTCTTCTCAGAGTCACGGACTAAGCAGTCGTTTTCAGGAGATGGACCAGTACACGCTGTTTGTTCCCAACAACACCATCTTCCCTGGAGCCGCCAACTTTACAATCGTGAGCATCATAAAGTCACGGGGCTCGTTAATATGCACTCAAAACAGATACAGACATCGAATAACAAGCTCTTATCGCGTTTCACGTTGTTCTGATTTCCATCAGCAATAAAGAGCATTTACAGCTCTTCGGGTGCTCGGGGTGGATGGGTCTCGGGGCCAACGCACCATCGAATGCGGGGACTGCCGTCTTCTCCACGTCCTTCACCCAGTATCCTGCTAGTTTTAAAATATTCATTTATAATTTGTCCCGAAAAGGCGTCAAGTTGTTTTGCTGCGTCCATTCTGTGCAAGCCTTGTTAATTGTTGAAGGCTTTATTTTTTTCTCTTCGCTATCGTCTTCGCCACTTATGTGATATTTTGTTGCATAATTTTGTTCTGCTTGACTAAAGTGGAGTCTCTCCACGTTAACACTGCAGTCTGATTGGAAAAGACGACTAGCTGTTGGTAAAACAATCAGAAATGGTCTGTCAACGGAAGGTTTATTGAGACTGGCCTCTCAATTCGCATATTACAGACTATAGAGAGATAGTGTATTGATATCCATTCCTTCCCATCTCATTCTCACTCTGTTGTTGTTGTTGTTGTTGTTGTTGTTGTGTGTGTGTGTGTGTGTGTGTGTGTGTGTGTGTGTGTGTGTGTGTGATGAGTACAAGTGAATGACACGGTGTATACGCGCGCGTCCTCAATTAAATTTCTGTACCATTTTATGTGAAAGCTTTAACATTTAAGGAAGAAAGAAATTGAGTGGAGTGAGTTCTCGTTGAAACTGTTCAGAGAGAGGACTACCTCAAGTACTACGTGGTGCCCCGAGTGCTGCTGACGCCGGCGCTGGATGAGGGTCAGACTGTCAGCACGGTGCTAGGCGACAAGCACCAGTTGCAGTTCCGTCTCCATGAAAACCAGGTGGGCGCCGTCTTCTGGTCTTTTGCGCAGGTGGTAAAGTCGGTAACTCAGGCAAAGGTCAGGGCAGGTGCTCGTTATAACCGCCTTAGAAAACAGCTCGTTGAAGTCATTTGGCTTTGCGGTTTTTGATTCAGCAGAGCTTAGAAAGCAACAGAGAGACGACGAGGTCACCCATGGTTAATAGGGAGGAAAGGACGTGATGCTGATGACGATGACGACGACGACGATGATAATCATGTTTATATTTATTATTATTATTTACTCTTCGAATACTCTGCAGAAAATGTCATAGCAATCAAAGCAAACATAATAACAACAACGACATTACGAATAATGAATTCGACAACAACGGAATGCTGCTGCTGCTGCTGCTGCTGATGATGATGCGTTTACCAAAGCTTCCTTTCTGAGCCCGCAGGTGACTGTGAACGGCGTAGAGATCTTGCAGGCCAACCTTCTGACAGTGGAAGGGGTAGTGCACGTGATCGCTGGGCTGCTGTACCCTACACTCAATTTCTGCAACAGAGAGACCGTGAAGACAGATTTCGTAAGTTTCAGCACACAGCACACAGTACACAACACACAGTACACAGCACATAGTACACAGCACATAGCACACACTCGGCCTTCCGCGTCTGAAAGCGTAGGACTCATATCAAGGTGGAAATAGGTTTTTCTCTCTAAACCTTAATTCTTCATACTGTTGTATATAGGACATAAACCAGTATACCGTATTGAAACTATGTTTTATACGCATATAGGCACACACACACACACACGCGCGCGCGCGCACGCGCCTTAAAGTGAGTACGCGCTATACAAATCGCGCATTTATTATTATTACATACAGAGAGAGTACTTGTCAGCTTGTTATTAGTCGTACTATTTGTTATCGATTCGAACAGATTTATTAGTTTGACATATGATGGCCTGTGTCTCGAAACGGTGACATTGCGACAGTTTGCATTTCATGACATGGCCTGTTCACTGCGCGTGACTTTGCAGGGTCTGTGTGCCCCGTGCTACAACTACTCGGCCCTGGAATGTGCAGCGGGCTTCGAACCGTCCATCACAAACTTCGTGGAGCGTTCGCGATGCCAGTATGTCGTAGCAGACGACCTGGAGATGAACCACACTTACGTGGGGTGCCGCCGCCTGTGTCAGCAAACCATCCAGGTATAAATAAATAAAAAATAAATACTGTAACTTGGTACCACCACTTTCAACCTATAAGCGCTGTACATGCATCCCGTTACACGAAGTGCCCGAGACATTCATGTTTGGAGAGCGCGTGCACCTAAACTCACAGGCCCACGCACATGCACATACACAAACATACAAACACACACAGAGGAAATTTTAAAAATGAAAAAAAAAAAAATCTGGGTGTTTGGAAGCATTGGAACTCTGAAAGTTTGTATCAGTCGCGCTGTTTGACCTGAAGCAGATTTGTCCGAAAACTGCTTCCTTCGTCCATGTTTTTAATGACGTCATCTCAGGGAGGTTATTCTTGCTGCAGATTGTCCAGTGCTGTGAAGGACATTACGGAGAAAACTGTGCAGGTGAGCGTAACCCTTGACCTCACTATTTAAGTTAACGGTCGAGCTTTAAAACAGAGCAAACTTACCCTACAAAGTACATTCAACACCATTCTCACTGTGGGATACATGAAATAACATTCTTATTTACTTTGTGAGGTAAAATAAACAGCATTCTTACTTGCTTTGTTGAGTTTATTCGATTCTTACTTAGTTTGTCAAGTTTATTTGATGATATTCACACTCTGTGGAATACATTAAACAACTTTCTGACTTTGTTGAGTTTATTCGCATTCTCACTTACTTCGTGAAGTACTCTAAGTGACATTCTCAATCACTTTGTAAAATATGTTACGCAGCATTCTTACTTACGTGGTAGTAATTTAAGCAGCAATTTTCACATAAATTATGAAGTTCACCACCACATCTGCTTTTTAAGTACATTAAACAACATTCTTACTTTGCAATTTACATTAAGCAACATTCTTACTTTGCAATTTACATTAAACAACATTCTTACTTTGCAATTTACATTAAACAACATTCTTACTTTGCGATTTACATTAAACAACATTCTCACTTTGTAATTTACATTTAACAACATTCTCCCTTTGTGCAGTAAAATCAGCAGTGAAACGAAAATTCTGATATTATTTGTGAAGTACAGGAAAAAAGTTTTCGAAGGGCTTCCTGCTTCCCAGAGAATTTTGTATCTGTAGATAGTGTAGATACTGTACACACTGTACACTTTACAAGTGCTAGTACGAAGCAATAGCCGACTTTCGCGACGGGGCATCGATGTAGCCTTATAATTACGGCCCGTAGGCTACGCGGGATCCATTATGCAACTTTTTTTCAGATGCGGCAGTCTGGTTTGTGCTCTTTGATCATCAGTTGACCTTTGTATTGCAGAATGCCCGGGGGGGCCGCTGGAGCCATGCAGCGGGCGGGGGGTGTGTGATGCAGGAGAGGGAGGCACCGGCTTGTGTTTGTGCGCAAAACTTTACACAGGCCGCGCGTGCGAACTATGCCTTGACCCCAACATGGCCGGACGTTTCTGTAATATTAGTAAGTAACAGTTTCCTTGCTTTAACCCATCGTTTCATCGAAGCGATGACCACTCCACTTAATTTACCCGACCTTGTTGCTTTGTCTCCCAGCTTTGTGTTCACGTTTTTCAATCTCAATTCTAATTCAAAATGTCATCAATAATTAATCGTAACATGGAACAGTTTTTTTTATAGAAACACACAGGGAAAAGAGACGCACGCTTATGCTGCTCTAATTAAATAGTTGGATTTTTAAATATTAGTTAACATTATTGAAAAATTACTAGTGAACAAGCGCTTGCAATATTCCATTGCCTTCTGTGGCTGTCGCATGGGGCTAGTCATGGACGCTTAACAGCGTATTGAGCTCGCCTACACACGAAAAATTTCTTTTCTTCTTCTTCTTGATCTTCTTATTCTTCTACTTCTAATACCTTTTCAATGATTCGGTTATTCGTGTTTATTTGAGACAAATTGCGTACGAATGATTTCTTGTGAAAGTTCCATCATGTAACTCCCACCGCCTACTCGCTATTAGGCAAGATGAGCTGCGCTTACCAAAACGGAAACTGCAGCCAAAACGCCGAGTGCATGGAGGACGAGACAGGTGCTGCCGTGGGTTGCCGCTGTCGTCCTGGGTACGTCGGTGACGGGTACCACTGTTCATCGCCCTGCGACACTCAGAATGGAGGCTGCCATGTCAACGCCACGTGCCAGCTGCTGATACAGGGCGCAGAGGTAATAAAGGGATGTATCAGTGTCGGCTGTACTGGCGGATATCTGCATGAGGCATTTAGTAGCTGCGGTGGTAAATGAAAAGGTTTAAAAATATTTTTGGCTGTATTGCTTCACGAAAAGTGTCCATTTACATACATTTTTCAGTGAACAGCTGTATTTATTCTTGAAATGTTCCTTTTGAATACTTTTCCCTTGCACTGTTAATCCTATAGGAGAAAGAATGTGGTCTTCGACGTATGAAATTAGCTTCAGTTCTTTTTTACTTGTGGGAGACAAACAAATGTAGTTGGCATGATGGAGGTTGGTGTAACTTTTGGGGGTCACCGATGGGTGAAAGCTACTTGTGATCGGGGTCAGAAAGACGTCTTTGTAAGAGACTAGAATTGTGTGTGAGAAGATGTTTCGATGGTCTAAGTTTCACTGTGAAACATTCTATTGGACATATTAGCATCAGCCAGCGAGCTCCTTTTCAATTGCACCAACGATCAGGGGCCAGTTGCACAACACGTTTCTAAACCTTAAAACTGTTCTAAAGAAGCAAAGTCTCTTCTTAGCCATTTTGATGCATCGCACAAGAACATACAAAAAATTGTACTGACAGGACGGAAAGTCAGACTTAAACAACTTTATCCTACTTAAAGCAGTTTTAGTTTTAAAAATTCTAAAATTGTGTTGTACACTTTAAACTAATTATCTAAATAGAGTTAAGGCCAACAATAGCGTGCATCGTCTGCGCCTACAGTTTTAGGGTCAACGGTTGATTCAACCACTTTTCATTTACGTGTCCTTAGTTTTGATTTATCATCCCTTGACTGGTACAAGCTGATCACTAAATAATCTGGCCTCCCAGTCGAGCTGGCCCACTGTTGCCTGTCGCCGGAAGACCTGACTAGACGCAGCAGGTGACAAGGCGCGCCACTTGAGACAGTCTTGTTTGGTGTAGAGTAGGTCCTGCATGTTGCGACCACTTCATTCCTTCACTTTTGTCATCCAGTTGCTTCTTTGTCTTTCTCGGTGTCGACCCCCTTCCACAGAGCTCAGTAAAACGGCTTTAGATAGAGTGTCGTCCCGGGCGACATGGCCGAACCACACCAGCTTGGTCCTCTTCATTGTGGCGAGAAGAGTTTCCTGGGTGGCAACAGCGCTCCATACAAAGTCGTTAGACTTGTGTTCTTTGTAGCAGATTCAGAGCAGTTTTCGTAAGCATTTAATCTCGAATGCTTGGAATCATCTTTTGGGCTTGCGCCTTTCGTGGTGGCTATCTCCTGTCCAAGAGAGTCCACAGCCGATATTCCATCAACCAAAGCGTCGCCTTGGTGGCGAACACGTGCGCACGAGGCCCTACAGTACTTTCGTCAAAGAAATCTTCCTCTCGCTGATGCCATGTTAGCTGTAGGGCTTTACTTCCTTAGTCTTTATCTTTTCAAAGATTGCCCACAAGGCACTGGGACCATTTGCCTATGGTTAGGGTGGAGTTACGGAGAAAACCTTTTCCTTGTTTTCCTGTCACCCGGTGTGAAGATTCGGCTTTATCGCCCCCTCAGTGAGCCCCGTAACTCTTTCCTTTCGGTGGGAAGCGAACATTCGAACATCTATGTTCCCCTGCCATTCCCCACCGACCCAGTGCATCGCCAGCCCAGCGATCCCTGTCGCTTTAGTCCTTTTGATAGGAAACGAGCATTCGAGTAACAGCTTTTCTTTTGCCTCCTCGTACAGATTAAAGGAAAACGAGCATGCATGCAACTACGTTTTTCGTGCCATAAAGGTAAGGTCATCCCATAACCTTTTTCAGGTCGTGGGGGAGTGAGGTGTTAGAGACCCCACTTTTCTCGGGGCCAGCTTTTACATGAGGGTGGTGCCAATCTCCTCTCTCTCGCTGCCTTACCTTCCCCAACCCTCTATGGAGTCAGGTACCCATTCCCGTCAGCTGGGTCGACTGGGGGAAGTTTGCTGCGCTTATCGGGAATTGAGCCAGCGCGCTCTCGGTTCGGACCCCAGCGCTCTAACCACTCGGCCATCTAGCGAAAAGAGAGTTACGGTGTGTGAGAGTATGTGCGAGGAAGCTTTGTGCCATACTGATGCATGGGCATTCGGATGCCCCTGTTTTAACTTATCATAGGAGCAAGGCTTTTTAAATTCAGCATCTTTTGTCGTCCATATTAGGGAAAGACGAAAATAAAAAACATTTTTCTAATCGCTTGACGATACCTTTTTTTCTTCCTCGCCGCCGGCCTTGGCGTGATCACCGCTCCTCTGGTCCCTCGGAAACGTTGCAACAGCATTCACGAGCTCATGTTTTTATAACTTCTGGACAGATGGGGCCAGTTGCACAACACACTTCTAATTTTAAACACTTTTAGGCCTTAAATCTATTACGTATTCAGTTTTATAGAAGCGCAGTACACAACACAGTTTTAGAACTGTTTTAAGACTAAAATTGTTTGCAATAAGATGAAAATGACTTTATTAGACTTTCGTTCCCGTTTAAACAAATTTTAGTAGTCTCTTGTGCCACGCATCTAAAAGGGATTGGAGAGATTTTTTAAAAACGTTTCTTAATTTGCTTCTTTTAAACAGTTTTAAGTTTTAGGAACATACTGTGCAACTAAAATTTAATCACAGCTATAGCCCCAAGAGAATGCTCAGAGCTTTGAATTGCTTCTGTCATTTCAGCTGTCACTCTATTACACAAAACTGAGTTTTCTGGAAAAATATTAGATTTATCCAGGGTCGGTCTAGTAGGAGGTATCATGTGTCCCATGTGTTTTCAAGGAGAAGCAATAAGGGAATAGTGAGGTTACACCATGGAAAACAGACATGGAAAGTTTGTTTACAAAAAGGCCGATCGGTGCTGCATAAAATGAAATTTAAACGTACCTTGGGAAAAGGTCAGTGTTCAGTGATTAATGTTAATATGTTGATAGTTGCAAACCAAAATAATTCTCTTACTGACTACAAACTGAATCTGTCTTGTCCCGGTGGCATGCCAATTGGCCATCTGGTGCTTATGAGTCAAATTACATCGGACATCTTGACTGATTCCGGGCTTGTTTTTAACATCGACAGGGTGCGCCCACATAGGGAAAACAGCGAGAGGGAGATAGTATGCAAATAAATGTGTGTGTGTGTGTGTGTGTGTGTGTGTGTGCGTGCGTGCAACGTTAGATAAAATATTCTTTAATGATTTATGCTTCTGGCCCAATTTATGTATGAGAGATAGGGAGAGAGAGGGGGGTTATAAATAGAGAGAGAGAGAGAGTTACAGTGTGTGAGAGTATGTGCGAGATTGTATGAGAGTATATCTGTGTGAGTGTGAGAGGTCATCGATGCCCCTCGACACCAAGCTGCACGCACCTGTCGATGCTTTTGCAAATGGCTGCCAGTTTTATCTCGAAAGCTGGCCTTTAAGTGTGACAAAAATAGGCGGACGAGAACAACAATAACAACAGCAGAGAGATCATAGTACTATATCTCGACAGATCGGTTTAGCTACGACATTCTTATAATACTCGTTTGTAATGCCGCAATCTTGCGGTCGTGAAGAGAGTGTGGTGTTAGAGACTCACTTTTCTCGGGGCCTGCTGAGAGCGATGCCCATCTCGTCTTCCTCACTGCTTGACCGTCCCCAACCCTTTCAACGACTGGGTCAACTGGGGGAAATACGCTGCGTCACATGGGTATCGAACCGACTAGTGTGTGGACGCCGTTGTTGTAACCAATATGTTGATGAATAGATAAATAATAGTAAATAGATACGGCATAACAAAAGCTATGTCTTTTTAATAACGATGGGGAAGTTCACGGTAAGTCAATTTCCTGCGACGTTCACGGCTCACTAATTAGGAAGGGTGTCAATCATTTTTCATGCCAACACCCCTTCCTCTCCGGTTTCACCCGCATTCACACATCCGTCTTGGCTACTGGAAATCGACGAATTACAGCTGCGAAGAAACTGGAGAGCTGCAGCGAAGGCTCGAGAGTAATTGTTCCTCCACACCCTTCGTGCTCGGCTGAATATTAATAATTCCTTCTGTTTCTTTTTCCGCCCACCCACGCAGGACCAAGACCGGACTGTGAACTGCACATGCAACGCTGGTTTCCATGGCAACGGTATGTGGTGCGCAAAGAACGTCAACGGATGTGAGGAGGAAGAAGCAGCAGGTTGTTCCCCTTTCGCAGACTGCCAGTATTATCCGCCCCTCGTCACCTCGGAGCAAGAGGGCGAAGTCCGGTGCACGTGCCTGTCCGGTTACCTCGGCAACGGAACTCTGTGCGTAACCACCGTTTGGAATGCCCTGTCACAGATCAAATCAACGGCAGGTTTTTACACGGTAAACAACCTTTGTCACCTCCAGATGGACAGAGTTCAGGCTGCATGAACCACGGTATAAAATTAGACTGAAAAATCTTTTTCTACATTTGGGATGAAACATTTGGCACTTTTTAGAACTAAACACGTCCATTGCATTTTTACTATGCTGGGCGCTTTACTGTCTGTTTCCACTTTCTTTCACGTGTTTTTTAATCCTAACAGGCCACAGACAGTTATGTCAAAGATACTTTTCATTAGCTTTTACCTAACCGAAGGAATGTCCATCCTGTTGCTATCTTAGAAGCGATCCGACCTGCAAGAAGAATCAAATCAACTCAAACTTTATTGTCTATCTTAGACAGTCCAAGACAGAATTTTTTCTTTTACTCACAATAACTACACAAATACAGATAACTGCGCCCGACACATCACGCTATTAGTCTGGTAGACAGTATTTATTGAGCATCCAGAACAGCTTTCTTATAGGTGGTTTTGCGACGCCATAACAAAAATGGCTTACCTTTAGGCGGAGCTGTGCAAATTAGTGACGTCATTATTACGTCACTCGTCTTCTGCTCTCTCTCCTCGCTGAACTCCCCTGATATCGTCTCCTTCATCTTCTTCGAATCCTTCCTCCAAATTATTCCGAGAAATAATATCCAGAAATGAACAAAATTTTTCCTGAAGTCGCCTTCCCCATCTCCTTCGAATCCTTCCTCCACTTTTTCCGAGAAATAATATCCAAAAATATACAGAATTTCTCCTTGTCACTTCTGCATCCATCCTGAACTTCTTTCTGTTATACTTTACAGACTCTGCACCTCTCAACCTTTCCTTGAATTGCACAATTGCACCACAAATTTTCGCGAAATTTCCACGCACACTCGCCATCTTCAATCCTCTCGAATTTCTATCGTCTGCTCACATCAAACCAAAACTTTTCCCGCACCAAATATCACATGACTAAAACCAGCCAATAATTTAACACAACTCCATGTCAATCACCATCACATCACTCGACCAGTCCTCAACATTTGTCCTCTACAATAAAACCTAACCCTAACCCTAACCCCACTTCATAAATCACACACAACACCAACCAATGCCCAACCTCACACCCCTCTGAAATATCGATCCTACCCGGTCTCCCCTCTCACAAAATAGCACAGCCCGCCGTGACCTAGTAAAACCACCTATATGAAAGTTCTGCCGAGCATCCTCCCCTTAATTCTGTATCAGCATATTATCCCTGTAATACCACCAAAGGTATTTGTTGCACTACAACTACATTACATGCAAATGTTTATCAAGGCACGGACGTGTATAGGTGGACTGCATGATGTACGTGTCTGTCTGCTGAGAGTCGCTATTAGCCTCTTGTGAAGTTCTCTGTTAGTCTCGACGAGCTTAAACAATGAATATGACTAAACCGGAAGCTTTCTCGTCAAAAGCCTCGTTCTGGTAGTTAACTGAAAAAAAAATCGTCTGCAAGCAGGGAAGTTAAAAAAAAAGTTCGTGATGAAGGTGTGTGCGCATATATATGTAAATAACAGCATTGTGTTTCGAAAGTCCCTGTACTCCCAGAATTAGATAAGGATGACACCATTCCCGCTCTAAGCTCTACGTCCTCCCCCAATCCAATAATCTCATAAAAAGCATTGCCCTTCTCAGGGTCATCTTTGAAAGCCGGTGTCGTAAGGAGAATCGTCTTATCCATTCTCTAAAAGTCCGTGATGTCAGGAGATTTGTTTTAGCCGTCTCTGGAAATCCATTGTCCAAAGAGAATTATCTCTGAAAGTCTGTGTCGTTAAGACAATGGCCTCATTCCTTGTCTGAAAGTCCGTGTCCCTCAAAACGATGAATTCGTTCAACAGGTCCTGAAGTCCTCTCCGATGTTCAGCAACGTCAGCACCTTCCTCGACAACCGCCAGGCCGCTATCACCGTATTCCTCCCAGCCGGACCTGCCGAATCAGTAAGTGATCTCCCCTGCCAGGTGTAGATCCCCCACAGGTGTGTTGGTGAACATCCAACATATTCCTCAGTCTACATCCGACACATTTGTGAATTTTGTTCATCCTACATATTTGTGAGTTCTGTTTATCCCACATAGACACATTGGTGAATTCTGTTCATCCTACATATTTGTGAGTTCTGTTCATCCTACATATTTGTGAGTTCTGCTTATCCCACATAGACACATTGGTGAATTCTGTTCATCCTACATATTTGTGAGTTCTGTTTATCCCACACATAGACACATTGGTGAATTCTGTTCATCCTACATATTTGTGAGTTCTGTTCATCCTACACATTTGTGAGTTCTGTTCATCCAACACATTTATGAATTCTGTTCATACTACATATTTGGGAATTCTGTTTATTCCACACATTGGTGAGTTCTGTTCATACTACATATTTGTGAATTCCATTCATCCTACATATTTGTGAGTTCTGTTCACCCACACATTTGTGCATTCGTATTTATCTAACAAATGTGTGCGCTCAACACATTTGCATGTACGCACGTTTGCTCTATCGCTAACCGCCTGTCTCTTTACTAAATGCCGCCAGGAAGAAACGAAGATTGATTTCTGATTACGTCTGTCTTTCTGCGGGATTAAAATTAAACTACGGAGATAGAAAACGATCTGCTCGTTACTAGTATTGTTAGACAAAGGTTTGTGAATCATTCAGTTCCTATTCATCACATACCCACCTTCTACATATTCCTTGTCCAGTGTGTCCTAGCTGTAGAAGTCTCAAATTTCAGCAGCGACATTTCTTTCATGTTTGAATACTGTTAACTGTCACGTCGTGTATCCTTCAACCACAGCTCTCTCTTTCTCTTTCACACACACACAAAGGGAGGGGGATGGCAAGACATCTGATATCTGCTAAGAAAAAATAACTCCAAGCAGGCGTCTTGTGTCCTCATCAAGAATGTCGGGTGGCCATTTTATCCATATCACTCCTTGATCTGCTCAGATTCCTGCGGGGATCAGCTATGAAGATTATGTCCTACCCGACGCCCTCCAGGTGAATGACGACCTGGTGACAGTGAGCAACGTCACCGAACTCCTGTCCACCAGCGGGCACCACCTCAACTTCACCAGTCAAGGTGTCGAGGTCTGTCACCTTGTGGCCAACTTTGTTGTTTGATACTGACAAACAAATGTACATTATACTACAAGGATCTATATCCAGGTGACAGGCACTTTGAATGTCGCAAAACATTACCTCCACAAGGCCCACATTATAGATAGTTGTCTTAAACAGCAAGTTAACATTAATTTAAGCAGTAAGGGAAAAGTAATTTAACTAGCTGGTACTCCCTTGCTTATGCCAAAAGTAGTAGGGAAGATTAAAGAGCCTCTGTCTTTTTAATTATCTTATATTTTACAGTAGCTTTGTAATTTTATTAAAACTTTATTATTGATGACAGATATGAAGACATACAGGCTGCTTGTTACATGAAACTAGAAGGAACACAAAGCTGTCATGTACTGTAGAGTAGGAGCTCTGTTGCTGTAGTATCCCACAATGTATCCCTGCAGATAACAGCAGATCCCGTGTTTGCTATTGAGGTGACAGTTTAACTCTTGTTTTACAGTTCTTTGTCAATGGCGTGAAAATTATTGAGAGAAACATTGAGACTATCAACGGCTATGTCAATGTCATCGCCCACTCCTTTGACAAGGTACTTGCTTACATTAGTAGCCTGTTCAGTTGGTAGCAACAAAATCTTTGGGAAACCATGAGAATGGAAAAAATCTGCTTTGACTGCTGATGCTGTTAAAAAAAGGCTTTGATTACATGTAGCCACATTAAGTGAGATTTTGACAACAGCACAAATTAAATCAAAATAATACTGCATGCTGAGGAAACCTTTTTTATGTGTCTATAATTATACATGAGCCTATACAAATATACACCACTTAACTTATTGCATTAACTGGCTCTGATGTCTGCTGCTTTCAGGATGACCTACTATTACAAACCACATTGGTGTCAACAAACCTTGACGTAAGTGGGGAGTGTTTGATCAAACTGTCACTGAGAATAACTGTAGTAAGCGCTAGAAGTCAGTTCTTTGTTCAATATGAAAGCTACCCAACAAAATAGATGAAAATCAGATTGACACCTTTTATGACTATGAAGGTTTTCAGTGATTTGTTTTTGTTTTGCATCTTCTTGTCAAGACATGAAACAGATTCAGTGGCATAGGAAAATGCTTGGTTTTGGGGTGGGGGCAAACTCCATTCTGGTCCCCTCAGTATCTTTTTTGAGGGGGTGCTCCTTTGCCACTCAGACTGTAACAATAGAGTTTAATACTTGGGCATGTTCACCGTCTGTGAATTTCTGAGGCCTACATCATAATTTTGCTTTGGTTTTATGTTGTTGTCTGTCTCATGAATTAGATAATACTAAAATTTGCTTTACTCACTCTTTCCTTTGTTGCAAAACGAAAATTTCTATTGCAGTATTTCTTGTTCTGATGGATAATAAGTTGTTATTATTCTTAGCAGTAAACACCATTATAACTGTTCAAATTCATCATCACTTTGGCTTTGCTGGTGCAGCTGGTGGCAATAATTGTACCAGTGGGTGTTCTGCTGATGGTGGTGTCCATTGTCGGCGTCATCATTTGTTGCTACCGCCACTCTCAGACAAAAGGCTTCCTTGACATTGCCAAGATTTTCAGAAGGGTGAGATAGTTCTAAATTCTCATAAAATTCTGCTATTACCCACACTTAAGCAAATAATACTTAAATGTTTGATGTTTGCTCACATATGTCAACCGCCAAAATAATGGCTAGGTAAAGAAATATTTCCATACATTTCATAACAATCACTTTAAAATGTAACTGTTACCATACCGTCTTGATAGCCTTGCACTCAAAAAGAGTAAACTGTAATGTTAAACTTTTATTAAAAAAAATATATGCCCCAAAAAAAAAAAAATCAACAGAATCTGATTTTACAAATACTATGGAAAACAAGAAATACATTGAGGCACACAAATTAAATATTATATTCTTAAACATACATCGAATTAATATCTTTCTTTCAGGGCTCTGAGACCAGCATGTCCTTTGCCAGACTCCAAGCCCAAGAAGAAGATGAAGCAAAAGCTAACCTATTCAGCCAGCCTGAAAACATAAATTTTGATAATCCCTTATATAATGATCCTGATGCACTTTAGCTGTGCATCTGTAGACATATGCTCGCACGAAAACATGATCTTCAAAATGTCTTGGTTTTTTGTGACCTTCACATCAAGAATATCTACAATGTCATGGATAGTTTCCAATAGATCTAAATTTCATTAAGAATCTTATAGGCAAACTTTTGTTTCACCACCATTATTGAAAATCAAACTTCAATTAGTAAATTAAAGAGTTATTTTCTGAAGTATATTGGAAAAAACAAGTCCTTTTATCTATTGTTATTGTAGTCTTTTTTTTTTAAATTGTTCATTGAAATAAAAAGAAGTTAGTGTATGTTTAAATACACCCTTCACTTGCATTCTCGCATTTAAACATTTGTCCTGCTCTAATAAACTTTTATTTTAATGAAATGAACAAATCTAATAATTCTGTGTGTATATTATTATTTGTAAAAGTCAATATGAAAATAGAGTACTTGTTTTTGGCGTAAACTATTTTTTCACAAAAGCATGCATATTTTCTTTTTTTTAATCACATTAACTACACTTCATCATGCTTGTGATAGGGTAAAAGGCCTGGTGCATCTGCATTAAGAATAACATGTTTGTAAAAGTTCATGGCTTGCTCATAGTTCTTCTTTGAAATGCGTTCATTGAGCCCATGTACTCGGGCAACGTCCGTTGGCTGCATAAAAGTGGGAGAGAAGCGGTAGACATTATGTGTGAATTGTAGATAATAGCGTGTGTCGGTGTTGGCGAACATCAAACCTGAAAAAAAATTCACACTTTAATCTCACCTCGGTAAAAGTGGGGGGGATTTTTGTTTTATGCTGAGCCAGCAACTAAGGTTATATCACGGCAAGGCAGCCGACCCCATAAACAGATGCTATGTGCTGAGAGAGAACAGCATGCCCGAGACGAGAGCTGAACCCAGGACAGCCAGCCCTCACTGTATTGGTGACAGGCGCTAACTGTTGCGGCACTGGACTACCACCTCTGTAAAAATCTTTCAATGCATGTGTTAAATGCAAACTAGGCATCTGAAATGATGAGATAACTTCTCCTTTTAACGCCCATAAAAATGGCTAGCACTGTCAAGTATGTTGTGCAATTGAAGACTGATGGCAGGCAAACATGCAGACATTCCGTGTTTCTGTTTTACTGTATTCTTATTGTACATGACTGCCATATCATGATTATGAGTGAGAACAATAAATGATTTTTACATATGGGATAAATATGGGCTTCTGACAGATGGTGGAGGGAAAAGGGGCTTTGTAGCTGGGAGGTTTGTGTGAGTCTAAAGCCTTCTTAGGCCTGAAAAACTCCTCTTGTCCACTGACAGAAACTGATACCTGATTTATCAGGTGAGGGGAGCAACGACTTCAATGGCCTTGAGGGCAATTAGCTATTGCACCTTTTGTCCTGATTAACATTCTGACAACAGTCCAGTTGGGGCTTCCTGCATACAAGGCCAGCATTAAGAAAGGTAAAGTTGTGGTCACTGGCAACAGCAAAGCAAAAATCTAAATGAACAATGTACAACTCGAAGAGGTAAGCAGTTTTACTTGGAGTGCTTGGGAGCTACCCTCTCCAAAGACAGCAGCTCCACAACAGATATTTGCTACAGGATCACAACACTAACAGTGGCAATGGCTAGACTGGACAGCATCTGGCGCAACCATAGCATCAGGTTTACTGTTAAGTACAATTTATACAAGTCCCTGATAGTACCAATCCTGCTTTACAATGTGAATTATGGATTCTGATAAGATTGGAAGTAAGCATGGTAGCCACACTTGCAGGACGCCAGTCAAGCAGCGTAAACTAGTCTGGCCATGTGACACTCTGTTGAAGGTACCTTTGCGGGCAGTCAACACTGTGATGCCCAGAGGAAAAACTGGCTTACAAAAGTGAAGGAGCACATTGGTCATTAAGAGCAGGACCTGCTCTGCATCACCAAAGACAGGTGTGAGTGGTAGGCCTTGTCAGCTCTATACATGAGATCCCTCTAATGACAGGTACCAGTCAAGGGACGAATGAATGAATGACAGCTTCAATAGCTTTTTGTGATAGTCTGTTTGGGACATCATTTGGCTCACAAAATTATTTGGAAGTAGCACCTGGTCTGAGCTCATTCTCAGGAACCCATACAATCTTGTAATCTATATATGTACCATTCAACCAACACACAAACAGATAGCAAGCACTTACCAGGAGCCACCACTACCTCAGGAAACACCTGTCTGATACTGTCTTTGATGACCTGGTAACCAAAGTCATCATCACCGCATGGCGCCTGGGGATGGGGTTCAATGGAGCTCATTACTTCGATCTCCACACGATCATCATCAATCAGTGCTCGGTCAATGTCTATCACCTGCAGGAAAACTCTTCACTGAATTCTAGTGTTGATAAGAAATTTTTACCAGAAAATTTTTAATATATTAAATAAAATAAAAGTCTGAAATATAACAGGCTAAAAAAATTAACTGGCAACATTCGGACAGATGACAGACCAAGAGGTCGTTGAAGTGATCTTGTTGCAAGTGAAACAAGCCGTTCAGTTCCTAGTAATGCTAGGATAAGCAATGCTAATCTAGGCTTGACTTTGCATAGCTGTGACCACTACTGTGTCAACAGGCTGTGACCCAACGTCAAACTACAACTACAGCTAAAGCCAGTGTGTTGCAGTGGTGAGGCAAGGTTTCAAGGAAAAGTGTATATAAAGACATAGAGAAAGCCTTCAAGAGCAGCTGAAGGAAGGTTATGTCAAAGGTATACCTCTTGCACCGTCTGGGCTGGATGAATCCGGTGGTTGATGATTGCTGTTGCCTCACTAGGAATAACATTGTTCTGTTGAATAAATTAAATTTTCATCAAAAGATGTAACATCTATTTGCAACTGCCATGATTGACTCTCAACTTTGTTGCCCTATATGCTTTTCCTGATAAATTATCTCTCGCCTACAAAGGGTGCAAAATAGAAAATAGAGCACCCCAACATACACTACAGAAGTGAAACTTCCCCTTCTCTCCTTACTTAAGCAACTATAATACTTACCTGTTAAACAAGCTACCAGTCCTGGCCTATTGATACTTTCAAGGGGAAACTATATCTTTGCTGCTGTGTATTTATCATCCATCGTGGTTATTGAGGATGGGGCTCCTTGCGATCCCTAAAATGAAGCTAAGAGTTTTGGCCACAGAAGTTTGTCATGCAGTTCCAACAGTGTTGAATACACTCCCGTCCTGGTTTTAAGATTGATGCAAACCCTTAAGTGGTTCAAGCAGGACCTTAAAGTAAACTTTTCTCACCAAATGGAGGACTACTAATTGATGTGGGTAAATGGTGTGGGTAAGGAGGGCTTGCGTGTTTGTCTATTGTCATATAGGGAAATATTTGTAACTGACTGTGAGATGGTGCAATGAATCATTTACTATTGATATACTGCGCTTTATGAGAGCATTTGTCATCATTCATAAGAAATGTGTTTTCATTTCTCCATGCAAGAGAACTTTTTTTTTTTACCTTTATTCCTGCATTAAACATGGTGACTGCCGTCACAGTTCTAACCACAGCATTTGTGGCGGGAGTTCTGGCGAGGTACCTGTTCACAGATATAAATAAGAACAAAACTGAGAACCATAATATATATAAGGTTTATATATTATACTATATAGGGTATAAATAATTTAGTTTCTGAGTCACATCACTATAAAAACTTCACTGCTTTTACAGGCAAACATCAAAACCGTGAAAATCTTTTCTGTACATACTTTTTTTCTGTTTTCTTGACAATGAGGTAAACTTTGTATACAAGCAATTCCCCCCACCCTCAGTCAGTGCGCCGGTGCATTCAACCATTTCCCAATTTGACCGTGAATGAGTCGATTTCAACAACAGCCCTTAGCCAATGGTTGGTTGACCTGCACGCATTGATCTTGTTTGTGTTTTTTTGTGTATGTGGAAACGTCACTTTGTTAGGCAACATATTTCAGTGTAGCTTTCATTTACATGTAGCTCAATGTCCCCAGAATATTTTTTAAAGTTTTTCCTGACAGATGCATGCTGAGTTATGATGTGCGGTGTAGTTGTACAAACAATTTGAAGTTGCACTAAACAAGCCTCTTTGTGGCTATGAGGAGTATGGTTCTACCATGCCGACTACTCTGCTTTTGTGTAAATCAAACTAAGTAAGGACTGTACTTTTTTTCTTGCTCATAAACAAGTATCCTTGCGCCCTTGTTCATTTGATAAAAATGGCAGCTGATCTACTAATATTATGTGTTTAATTTGTTTTGTTTATATGTAATGAGCAATGAATGGTTCATTACACTGAATAATAATAACTGTACTTGGCAGAATTGTAGTCAAACAGACCCTGGGATGTGGTCGAATCAATTCAAGTGTGGTAAAAATAAACTTGGTTAAATTGACCAGTGATCCTTTCTGATTTACTAAACTGCTAAATGCTGATTGAATGTCTCCACAGAACACATAAAAAATATCTTCATTAAGATCCATTCTATTTGGTATCCCTTAATTCTCAAACATCCATCCTCTGTTTAAATTAGGAAGAAAATGACTGAAGATACAACAATACAAAAAAGTGATCTATATGAGTAATCTTTCCTTCTTACCCTTAAATACTGGAAGGAGTGAAACTATTAAACAAACAAAATACGTTTCAATTCTAAAATGCTTTTAAGAGCTTACCAACTAACTATCGGTCCAAACAGCCAGAGATTAGACATGACTAGTCTTAAAGGCAGGGTCATCTGGAGTTGCAACAGTGACAGGAATGAAACAGACAAAAAAAAAAGCATCATCTTGAAGTCATCAACAGGCTATACCAGTTAAGTACTCTATTAAAAAAAGCGCATCTGAGTACACACACTGGGCACACACACTTAAGCAAGTACACATAATTCTCTCTCTTTGACACACATACACACAGCAGCACAAGCAAATGCAAGCATTTACATGTAAAACACATAGAAACATGGACCATGTATATAAACTGTACAAATTTTGATGATAGATAGGTGAGATGTATTCACCTTTGGTGCAAGATGCTCAAACATAGGCCGCTCTGGACCTCTCCCGAACATGCTGGGCTGAGGGTTGAGTTCTAACCTAGACACATATTCATAGTTTAGAATCTAACTTAAACATGGAAAGTAAATCCAAGCACAGCTCAAACTGGAGGAAAAACTATTAAAAGTGTATTATGATTTCTTTAGAAAAGGTATACTTTCTTTTAAAAAAAAGTTTGTCTCAAGTTTGTATGCATTGTCCTAAGCAATTTTTATGGTAATAAGTTTACATATGAGGCACAACCTCAGTTAGCACCTTGAACTGCGTTACAGGATTAATGTGATGATTTTCTAGTATTAGTTTTACAATCTTAAAAAACAGTTCATGTACATTCCTATTTTGCAATCTTGGAAACTACAGCAGTAAGAAAGGTAATGAAAAAACGTCATTTCAATCCTCTAGACAACTCTATGAGAAACTCCCCAAGAGCAATTCATGTACGTTCCCATTTTGTAATCTTGGGAACTACAGCAATAAGAAAAGTAATTAAAAAAAACCTTATCATTTCAATCCTCTAACTCTATGAGAAACTCCCCAATAAGAATAAAAAGAGAGTTCAAACGACACTAACAATAGAAGGCTCTCTAAGAAAGAAACTCTAACAATAAAAATTGATAATTATTGCTACGAGGGGATTTGAGGGTGTAGTAACTGTATGAGTGTGTGGGATGTGACTGTATGTTGCTTAGTTTATTGCTTGTGAGCTCCAAACAAAGACAAATTTCTGTGTCTGTTGTAAACAAACATAGACAATAAAGATGTATTGTATTAACACCCTTTATAAGCCTGGCATTAAATATCTTCTTATTTTCCATAGAAGGATATTCTGCTTTGAGATACTTGCCTTCTTACAGCCTGGGCCAGAATACCAATGGTGCTTTCTTTGAGTGGCATAGAAGAGTGGCCTGGTTGACCTCTCACCCTCAGCCTCAAAAGTACTTGACCTTTCTCTGATGTTCCTAGGCTGCAATATGAGGCTAATGTATAAAATATATATAAAGCATCATTATTAAGCAGTTTTGAGAGTGTGCATTTGTATATGTGTGCTTTCAAGTGAGCACGATTCATTCTGATTCTCTTATCACCTTTATGTCTAAACTTAAGACGCATCTTTTCAGAGCAGCGACTTTAGTGCAACCCTATCCTGACCATAAGCATGCCTAATGTGTGTCTGTATTTATTTCATGCATGAATAGGTATTTCTGTTGTAGAAGTGAATGTGTGTGAATACGGGTTTATAGCTGTTAGTGATTCAGTTTACTTCTGTATTTCATTTCTGTAAAGCGCACTGAGCAAATCGTTAGAAAAGCACTATATAAATTTTCATTATTATTATTAAATTAATTAGAAAAACACATACAATACATAGTTTTAAATGAAATAAAATGACTTTCAAATTCCTCCATTTCATTAATATAAATGGTTTTTCCAAAAATAATTTCTGGAAGAAATTATATTGAATTTTTAGTAATTGTACACACATATATACATATTGGACATACAGGCCTACAGGTCTTGTCAAGCCAGGGATGAAGCCATTTATGATGGTTAACCCCTCATCAGATACAAACTCCAGCTTCGTGAGACCTTGGCTCTTCAGAGTTTCAGCTATGTTGAAGGCCCCATCTAAACCATGACCCTGGAGACACATTATTTAGCCTCAAGTAGGAGTTCAAAAAGCATTCCTTTCCAAACATAAAGATCTGACTTACAAAAAAATTTGTTGTTCAGTTTTATCTGCAGTGTACAGCTTTTGCATGCTACAAGATGGTATAGCATTGAATCCCAGCACATGGCCAGGCTCTCCACATTTCACATTCATCATCAACATCGTCATCATGACTCCCTTAAGTGGCATTGGTCAGACTCAAAGCAAGCATGCTAGCACCAATCGCTGGGGGTGTCAGTCATGCTAGTCTCTGTTAGCCATGATTTCTTTTGTGTATCCTGCTGCTGTCCTCCTCTAACACATCCCTTGAGGACTGTCTTAGGTAGGGTGTCATGTCAAGCAAGGTGACTGAACCAAACTATTTTTTGCCTCTTGGTGATGGCAAGCAGAAGTTCCTGGGGACCGACCAGGGCGGCAACCATATTGCGTACAAATTTGTTTGTTTTGTGTTTCTGTACGGAGCAGTCTACCAGGCAATGAATAGGGATAGGGTAAGGGTGTTAAATAATAATACTTTCTCATTGAAAACACACAGACATACATGCACACAAGCATGAGCATATCCTTTAACTACGGACAACACAGCACCACAATGAGAGTGATGAGAAGAGGAATTTCCAATACTAGAAAAGTTTTAATGCCCTCGTATAACTTTGAACCCCCTTTTTCACACCCAGGTTTTGTATTTGAAAAGCATTGAATGATTACTATTGATCTTAGATTTTGTTTTAGCTTTATGTCAGAGACTAGGGACAAAATGATCTGAATCATCAAACTGGACTGATGGAAAAGAAAGCAAGTGATCTATGGAAAATATTTTTTAATAAAACTACAGCAACAGCAAAACTTTAACAACGATCAAAGATGGTATAAAGAAGCATACTTCTTCATCATGTCCAAAAGCGATGTAGAATGTCCGCCTGGGTTTAAAGCCATTTGACAACAGGAATTCAACAGCTTCAAGGATACCCTGTAAATGTGAGAAGATTCTTGTAAATTATAGACCAGTAGATGGAACGATAGGTCTCCTTTGTGCTGATTGTTTTTGTAATCCATTTCCCTCAATACAGAGTTTTTGTGTGATGTGTGTTTAGCAGTCTGTCCTCACCAGCACATCTCTTCTGCCTGAATTAAAGGGACACTACACACATACCATTTTTTAACCTTCTGTATTTAGAAATGTTTGAAATTAGACACAGAGTAATTTTTTAAGAAAAAATAAACATAAAAAATAACACAAAAACCAAAACCACTATTCTTAATAGCATACTGCAATAAAATATATTAGTAATGCAAATATAAATTTCTTTAAAATGCAGTTTAATGGTGTATAATTATCTTGTGCAATAAGGTATAGAATTAAAATGTGGCATGACAGATACAAAGGGTTTCTTTATTATTGTTAAAATGCATAGTGTCAAAAGCGAGGGAAGGGTGAGGAGGTGAGTAAACCATAATAAATGAGTTATCACAGACATTTACTGTGGATCGTTGCACTCAAGATTAATTTTGTATACATCTGCCAAATCTGGTTGTCCAGTATGCATTAGAAATGGCTTTGTTTTGCTTTCAAGTATTATCACTTCTGCAAAATGAAAGTTGTACAGAAGAAATAAATTTATTATAAGAATTTTTTACCACTTATGATGGTACAGGAAGAGTCAGACCAAAGTATTTTCATGTAATACTTATAAAGCTAATCATTAGTTCTTCAAATAAAATTCCAGAATTATGTCTTGTTATTCCCTCTGAAACTTTACACGTCATCCTCCTGTACTTGCAATACTAAGCGTTTGTTGCAATGGACAGCATTTTTTTTTCAAAACACCCATTTGTACATGACTTAGATGTTATTCTCTACTTTAAATACACTGTTAACCCTACCCTCTGTTTCAGCCAAATAAATTTAACTTGTGGTAGTCCTGATGGTAGGAAATCTATGATCCTCATTTTCCTGAAGCAATAAAGTTTATGTCTAACTTTCATTTAGAGATTAATTATATCCTTCTTCTGAGACAGATTTAACACAGACCATAACTCCCTGTTTGTCATCAATAGTTCCTCGTGCATAGATGAAATCATCCAAGATGTCAGCTGAAAAAGGTGGTGCATCCCAGCCTTCATCTGATGCAGGTACGACATCCAGGTGACTGGCGAGCAGGTATGGAGTTAAACTGGAGTTGCTGCCTTGCACCTTGTAGAGAAGACTGTAATTTGCTACCACTTCATAGGCAACCAGAGGTGAGGAATGCACTGTTGGGTAAGCTGTAAATTTGAAATAAAAACTATTCCGTGTGAACATAGAGGGAGACAGTAAAGGTGTTTGGGGACATAAAGGCGTTAGTACGCATTTAGAAATAGAAACAAATAACAGAAATTCCCTGACAACTCACACTCGCCATGCTATCCTCACCCTCCTTCCCTCGCACCTCCCCCCACTCGAAAAAAAAAATCAAGTCACCTTGAATAATAAAATCTACTAGCTGTGCAAGCTGATCGCGGTCGTACACTTGTTTGTCTCTCGTTACGGTTTGGAATCGAAGTGAGCGTCTGAAGTTTTCCAGTCTTTTTTCCGTCAAGGGGATGAAGTCCGCCGAGACGTTGCTACATCGGAAGACATCCGCCGTGCGAGATTTTAGCGTTAAAGTCCTAATTAGGACAACTGATGCTAATGTTAAAGTGATCGCTGAAAATAATTTCCAGAACCCCATTAATGCTTTGCAAACTTGCTCCTTCATATTTATCACATGATCGTGTCGCCAGGAAGACGCCTTCTCCTTGGCTTTTGTCCCGTTACTAGAGTTGTCCATCCGGCAGTTAAAGGGAAGCAATACTTGTAGACAAATACAATTAGTAATAGACTACCTCCCTTAGTACAGGTTTTTGCGTTGTTCTTAAATCGTTGACACTGATAGTTGCTTTATATTTCTTAAACTGCATTTTGCAGCTCAGTAATCACGGTGGTGATGAAAGTAATGACAAGAAGTAAGAGCTAGAAGCAAACTGCTCAGAATGTACTAATAAAAAGATAAATGAGGGAGATCATATCTGAATGTTAAATAGTCATATGTACAGCCTTTATGAGTAGCAGATTTTTGAAAAAATAAAATGTAATACAAGATGTTAAATGTAAGATTAGGCTAGGGGACTACACCTTCAATCTTCCCACCGTTTAGTCTTTTATCTCTGCGTGTCTGTGTTTATGTCTGTTTATCAGTCTGTCAACCAGTCTGTCGATCTATCAGTCTGACTGTCATTATGGAGTAGAATCTGAGAACGTACCACGTTGGCCTTCAGCTCATATTCTAAAGAAAGTCTTTTTATGCTTCCGTATATGATCTCCCCCTCTCTCTCTTTTGCGCAGGATAAAGAAGTAATATTATAATAATTTTTAGCAGTCGAAGTACTCATGAAAGTGCTCAAGCTTAGACAAACTGCTGAAGTTTCAGACCATCTCTTTTAATTGAAGCTAAATAATTGCATTAAATTTGATCATGCTAAATTTTTATTATCTAGCCGGAGCTACCCACATTCACGCTGATCACGAGTTTTAGCGAGATCTTGAGCCTGTAATGGGAGGTTTATGCGAGTCCTTTCAACATAAACGAAGCGAAAGAGATCTGAGCTCACAATAACGGCCAGTAGTTTCTCAACAGCTGTGCAGACTGACTCAGGGCAAAACACGTACACCCGCGCGCGTACGTACGCACGCACACAGAAAGAGAGAAAGAAAAGAAACAAAACTGGGTGAAAGAGAGAGAAATAAAGATAAAGTATACTCATGTGTTCCTTTCAGCACCCGTGCACATGTGCAGAGACAATGTTACAGCTAAGCAGACTCAAACTAAAACAATTAAAAAAAATAAGAGAGAGAGAGAGAAAAAAAAAACCAGGCGGACAGACATTCGGCCGCATTTAAAATAACCGACAACAGAAGACTCATTTCCTAAACGCATGCATGCACGCACACACGCGCTTGCAAATACACATACACGTGTATCCCGGTCCTTTTCACATAACGACTGCTTGGTGAAAGAAAATAACAAAATAACCAAATAACCAACGGCTACTGCTATGAGCAGAGCTACTCCTGTTTAGAGTTGGCTAATACAAAGCAAATTTCGCGGAATAGTCTCTTGGTGTGACTGCCATCTGCATCTACCAAGTCTGTGAGGGTGTGCCGCTGCTTTATAGATGACAGGTGTATCCTGCAGACAGCAGGTATCGCGCCTCGCTCCGTCACACATAGAAAAGACTCAAAGGCTACAACCAGTGTCACGGGGACTACACGCCCACTCTATCGTCATGACAACCGCTCTCAGAGACACAGCTCTCTCCTTCATGCATGCCACTGGTACCGTTCTTCTCTCTGGTCAGTTTATGGCCTTGGTGCCATTAGTTCCAGCAGTCCACAGATCTTGCTATCAACATGTTTACCTCACTTGACGGTGATCTGACTCCCTCGCTGTGGGTTCTCACAAGCATCGATGCGGCCAGGATATTGTCAAGGCAACCATTTCAGCCACACAGCAGTGCGTTAAGCTGAAGATCTGCAGGAAGGCTGCCATCGACAGGGGTTTTGAAGTGGCTAGACGGGAAAGTACAACAACGGGTCACACTCCATCGTCGAAAAAGGAACAACAACAGTAACATAATTGAGTTTATGCGACAGGTGAACAGTGGGGGTGAGGTGGTATATGGAGGAGCAGAATGGTGAATGAATGGGAGGGGGGCAGGGGTGAGAGCTCGCAGGCCAAGGAGATCCTAGAGGTCGCAGATAACTGACCTGAAAGATGGACGACGGGTGAGCGTGAAGGTGGGTAGATCGTGACCTAGTCCCACCAATGGCCGCCATTGTGCTACAGGTGTTGCACTTTTGCCGAGAGCGTGCTATTTTGTTGCTGTTGCTGCTGTTTGATAGACACTTGGGTGAAGGCCGACATTGTAAGCCGCGTGCAATGTCCTGTTGGATTTTCATTCACGAGTAATTGACAGGGCAGAAAAACGAACATCCTGATCTATGGGTGGAGGTAAAGATAGATTAAAGCTGGCTGGTGGTGTTGCTGGGAAGGGACGTAATGCATTAATGGATTGCTTTACTGATCGGAAAGCCGAGTAAACCATCGATAAAACTTTTCCTTATTCATTATTCAAGCGGTAAGAGAAAAGTTTCAGGCTTCATTGACGACATCTTCTGATGTTTGTAGTTTTATTGATGACACATCAACACCCTCTACTCCTACATAGACAATCGATAGTAAGAACGAATTATGGACAGAGAGAGACAGAGAGAGTTACTTAAGTAAAAAGTTCGAAACAAACCTTGGCCAGTTCCCGTTAAAATGGGTCAGATGTTCATATTATGGGTCTCAATGGATACAGTGTTTTATATCCAATAATCAAGCACCGTTTTCATTGGTTCCCAGTGGCGACTGTAGAACATAAACCAGCGCATTAACTGGAAAGTTCCTTTTGTGGTGAGATACACTTGCACCCAGACCTAGCCTCGCCATGGTTGGATCTGCGCAGTTTCGCAACGACGATTGTTATCGTCTCAATTATCTGTCACGGTCAATAAGCGCTACCAGGCAAAGGGCAGTTGAGGAATGGGGCGACAATGCGGTTCGTTAATTGTGCCGTAGGAGTACATCCCTCAACCCCCAACGCCTTGCCCGACCTCCTATACAAATAATCCTTAGGGGAAAGAAAAAAAGGATCAGGAATTTTTTCTCGGGAGAAAAAAAGGAGAATTTTTTTAAAATCCCTAAATATAACCATAAAAATATGGAGGGAATCCATTAGCACGAGCTGGAGGTAAAAACTAAGCCACGTAAAAAATATATCAATCAGGAACTGTGTTACAAGGCGATGGCGCTGCAGTGTAACTGGCTGAAATGATTTGAAGAAAATTGAGTTATCGGACCTTGCACAGTTTGGGAGAGTCGGGTGGGTGGGTGGGTGGGCGTGGGACGGGGTGGACTGTTATAGTTTCCGTCAAGCAGACGCCTTCAAAGAGGTTTTATATAAGTAAATATTCCCGAAGGACATTTCTGTAGGTCGAGTTTAAAAAACATGTTATGAAATAAATAATTATTCGACTTCGGCGTGGCCCTAATATGATTAGCACTAAAGAAATACTTCTACTATAACCAGGAACAGAGCAGATGCTTCTGGTCTCAAAGCTAAGCACGTGACCACTGACGTTCGCGAACGAAAGTGACAAATGGGTTTTAAAAAAATCATTTGCTTTAGAAACAAAACACAAACAAGACACATACCCATACAACATACAAAACACGAACAAACACATGGGGTTAATAATATTGTTAAACTATCTAAAATCTTTCGCCATATCTGGAAATTGGATATCGTGAAGGTGCCAATCGCTTCTAAATTATCCAGAGACACATAGCAGGGAAGCTGGAATAGGTCTATTCTTAGAGTTAAGCCAGAGCGATATATTGATGATCTTAATAAAATACGTAACTTTAATATAAACAGCGGTGTTTGGGAAAAGACCATTCTACCGGGCACTTTTGTTTGGTTGTTCCTTCTTTGACCAGTTCCTTCAGGAATTTTTGTTGTTTGCCTTTTTTATGTCCAGCAAAGTTGGGCACGAACTTTGAAGTAACCAAAAAAAAAAAAAAAAAAAACAACAACAACAACAAAACCAAATCTATATTAAATAGAAGGTACTATGGAATCTATTTGACCCCGTGGTACTATGAACTTAACTTACTTGGACCAATAAGGACTGGGGTCACAGATACCCTATGGTACTACAAGACGGTTAATTTTAGTCTTACTTTTGAATTTACGTTACAAAGAAGGAAGCAAACATTCGCAAACACAAACTCATAACCCGCATGCATACGCACACACAAGAGGGCTGACACTGTTCGTACACACACACACACACACACACACCAACTTAGACACACACGGAGACACGCACATACACACACACACACACGGACACGCACGTACACACACACACACACTTACCAACTTAGACACACACGGAGACACGCACGTACACACACACACACACACGGACACGCACGTACACACACACACACAGACACACACACAGACACACACACACACACACACACACACACACACACACACACACACACACACACACATGGCCTTGTGTTTTGCGAACACACATTCCCACTTAAACTTAAAGTACATGGCAGTAAATGAGGTGACCTCAAAAGTTTCTCATTGACTTTAATTTTGCGATGGTTTCATTGTTGCTCAGCTGTTATAAAGGAGGTCGCGACGACCTGCCACACGCTCATAAATCATGTCAGCAGTCGAGAGACTTCCTCGGCCTTCTAAACTCACCTGACTGAAAATAGCCACGGCGTGCTGACACAGCTTGCTGGTAACTCATCAACTTCACGGCTTTTGAGTTACACTATATTGCAGTCGCATCGATAATACATCTACACTTACCTTCCATTTCAAGCACATGTTTCCAAACGAGCGAGAATTTTTTTTTTTTGACATTAGTTCCTCAAGTAATCTCAGATTGCTTCAAATGTAATGATTAACCCGTGACGTCATTGTAGGACCGGGGATTGCTTTAATCAGCATGTTTCCAGCCATCCCATTGGTTGTAGCCTTGGTGACCAAAGTGTATACTTGGAGTATAATGTCGACATGGGTTTATTGCCATGTCTATTTTATTTAATTTTTTTGAGCGTCGATGTTTGCGTGAAGACTGATTGGCTATCTGGTGATATTTCGGTAGTTTTTCTCTTTTAACCAGCTAAGCCAGTTCCTTGAAAATAATGCACTCTGGGTTGGGCTTTAAGCTCAGAAAACGGCCAGGCTAAGCATGCGTGGCTCCTCATGCCCCTCAAGGTCTTTTCTAAGAAAGGACTCGTTTTTCATTTTATCTCGGGGGTGGCGGGGGGTGGGTGGGTGGGTGGCGGTGGGATTGGGGGTAGGGGAGGAAAATCTTTACTGATGGTAACAGGTGTGACTACCTGCTCTTGCAGTCGATAGCACACAATCATGTCCGCAGTCTCATAAAACCGCCGCTGCAACTCCCACACGTGGAACAGACTTCCCCATTGAAGATTAATGAGAGCGTGAGTGGACTTCGCTTTCTTTGTTTCGGAATGATTGCCAATGCCTGCCGGGCTAAGTGAGCTATTTCTGGCCCACCACCGTAGCTTATCATGACCAATAAGAATAATTAACTTTCTTTCGCGCGATCGAAGCGGGGGAAAAAAAGGTTAGAGTGTTCCATCGCCAAAGAATGAGCATTCTAAGATGGCTTATGTATATTCAAGAGTTAGCACCGAAGAATTAGTCACGTTTTGGTCGCCTCCCACGACCCAAGCGCCGCCGTGAATCAGACACGCCAAAAGGTTTAGAGTTACCGTCCCCTCGGTGGCGCCACCTTCAAAGGTGGGTACCCTGCCAGACATCACCACTGTGGCTTTGCTTCGATCTAGAAAGAAAAGAAAACCGTTGGCGCAGAGGTTTGCTGGCAGCTGAAGGCGCAGAACATTTACTAATAGCTAGGCTTGTGGTTATTAATTTGAAGTGCCGCGCATTTACTAACAGGCTTGTGGTTGGATGTACGATACGTGCCGCACATTTACCAACAAGCTTGTCAGATGAACAAAATGAGAATGGGAGGGGCACTCCAAGAAATGCGTCGATTTCTTTTCTCACACAGAGAGATATGCAAGAGTGATGATGATGATGATGATGATGATGATGATGATGGTGGTGGTGGTTGTGGTGGTGGTGGTGACGAAGAAGAGGAGGAGGAGGGTAAGCTTTGCACTGGAAGCGTCTCCCGTCCAGCGCGGAAGGCAGCTATGGCAACAGAAGACCTACTAGGGCTTTAGGTATAGAGCAGAGGAAAATCCCTAAACCCTAAAGCTACGAAAGTACCTCTGCTTCATGAAAACGGCCTCTGGTGTTTGACGTCGTTGTTGTCTGTTTCGAAAAGCCGCGCGACATGGCCACGCGAAGATCGCTGCCTGTGTGCAAGACGATTTGTGAATGGATGATGTCCTCCAGCTAGACGACTCGTAAATTTCACTTGCCTCCTCCTCTCATCCATCCACCAAACCCTCCTTCCCTCCTCCGTGCACGGGACCAATTTGCATACTCGTTTTCATTCAGAAACCCTGTACAACCCTCGTGTAGGCAGCCTCAAGGACAACCGAACCGATAGGAGGTAATCGACTTTTTCCTTTGTTGCAATCCGTCGTCGGACAGACGGAAGGGTAAAGGGAAAGAGCTGGGCAGGAGTGGGGTGAGGCGCGCGTGCATGTGTGCATGTGTGTGTGTGTGGGGGGGGGAGAGTTCGGGTGAGGGGCCAGAGGTTGTTGCTGTTACCTGTTTCTCTCCCTCCCTACCTACTAGCCCCTCCAGCGACTGCACCTGCCACGAAGTCTGGTGCTCGATCAAAGACAAATCAGACAGGAGGAGCACTAGGAATGGGAGGAGGTAGCGGTGGCAGTCACGATTTCCGACTCCATGACATCACGCCAGATCCAGCGGTGGAAACACAATAGTTACGAAAGAAAGCCACAGAAGGGTGTGACCGAACAAATAAATAAACACACGAGGAATCGCCAGCCTTTTTAAAAATTTATTTGTAACTGCCCCCCCCCACCCTCGAGTCGTGTCCTTCATTCCTTTTCTTCATGCGAGTTTTCTCCCTTGCTTAGCCCAGCCATCCCCATCTTCGTCCCCAGCCTCCATCGAACAAATCTTTCGTTCTACTCAGGTCCCTCGCTCGCTCAAAATCATACGCTGCTTTCCTCCAGCCTCCCTCAGAACTCCTATCACCGCAAGTAAAGAAATCCCTCCTGTCATGTACTCTTTCATAATCTTTTCCCTCACCTCCAGTTAACAAACGCCACTTTGACAATAGCATCGTCAAAAACACATAAAAATTGTTTAAGACGCACTTAACAGTCCGTCGGTCTCTCTCTCCCCCCCCCCATCTTTCCTGCCTCCTATGTTGGTCACTGTCGAAGGGAGACCACCCATCCCCTTCGATGAGCTCCCCTGACACGTGTATCACTTCCGGCGCCATGACTTACTTTGGAAGACAACAGATGTTCAAAGTATGCGCCAGCCGTGTGGCCGCCTTGTGTCTTGGCCAAATTGCGTTTGAGAAACAAAATGTGCGCTTATGTAGATATATTTAAACTGTTACCCATCAGCCTTTTCTCTCCACCTTTTTGCACTCTTGGCCAGCATTACCTTTCAGTACTAACATCTGCCTCTCTGTACTTGCTGTGCCGCTTGTGTTCCTCATCTCAACTGTCTTTAGCATTTGCATTCTCTCTCTCTCTACCTCCCCCCTCTCTCCATCCCACTCACTGCATTCTTACCAACTCCTGCAGTCCCATCAACGCTCTGCTGTTTTATATCATTTATCTATGTTTACACTTTATTTATCTTTCCGCTCTGTTCTCATCAGTGTGAATTCACCTTTACTCGCCACAGTCCGTGTATTTCTATTTTGTTGTTGATTAGTAATCTCCATCTTTTCTACTTAGTAATATAATTATATTTATTAATTTGGTTATATATGTCATATATTTATGGGAGAGACAAATATGCTCTAGTATTCTCACTCTACAATGAACAATAATATTAATAATACAGTCCATTTACATAATGAAATCTCATTACATAGACTCGTTGCACTTTACGTTACTGAAACGGACGTTACAGCCAACATACGACCAAACAACAGGATACACAACATTTTTACATAGGACATGATACACATCCTAAGAATGCAACTTTATTAATGGTCGAAACTGAAAAGTCTGTCGGCAAACAGAATAAAACAGGCTTCGAAGTTTTTCATCAAAATCGACCAGTAAATTAAAGTCACGTCTTGCGGTCTGCAGACAGCTGTTAAGGGATTTTTTTTACGAAATTCAAGTCTCTTGTACTTAAAAAAATAAAAAGGATAAAAAGGATAAAAAAAATTGTGGTATTTATGTTCGGTAGTGAAGACTCTAAATACCGCTGTGCGATTCATTGACTATCATGATTGCAGGAGAAAAGAGAAGAAGCGATCAAGTGTTGTAATCATCCCGCTTGTTTATTAATGTCATGGCGACATACTTTGGAGATGAATAACTGTAAATGAGTGAGTGACTGTAAGCAGTTCTAAAAAATAATGAGGTAGAGATTCATGAAAAACAAGCCTTCAAGCAAAGAGAGATATGTCAAACACAGCATGCAACTCAGGCACGCGCGCGCACACAGGCACACACATGCACGTACACAGGAACCTACGCCCGCTAGGGCACATACACAAACGTATGCACGAACGAGCACGTGCAGGAAGACACATGAACCTTGTCCCCACGCCACACATACGTTGACATTTACAGACTCAGGCACACACACACACACACACACACACACACACACACACACACACACACACACACGTACACCCATACGCACACGCACGCAAACACAGACATATGCACTCCCAGACACACGGACACGGAGAGACAGACACACGTAAAACACACACATGCACGCGTGCACACACACAAACACTCACGGGCACAAACATGCAATTCGCACACATACACACGCGCGCGCATACACACACTTAGGCACAAGTACATGTGGCTCACATACACCCGATCCCAAAGGTAAGGCAATATTTGCAGCCATTAGTTGCTATAACTGACTTCATAATACATCACTTGACCCTGGTCGCAACCTGCCTGAGCTAGGAGTGAGAGCAGACACTGCCATCGTTTGTCTTTTTAAAACTTACTCATTATGTCAGCAAGTAGTCACAGTTTTCTTTGACTAGTCCCGAGAGAAAGCGTCCACTGCTGTTCTCTCTGTGTACAGACGTTTTGATTGGCCGTTCACTCCTTGGTGCGACCCTCCACACGGCCAGCACCGTGCAAGATCAAAAGAAATGAGTGTAGTTGTCCGTGATTCTTTATGAGCTGAATTGCATCTTTCAGGAGCAAGGAGATGGTAAGCAAATGTCAGAAGGCAAACTGCATAAATGATGAAGTTGTTCTTTTCCCTTAGAACAGTACTCAGCAAGTTATTTGTCTACCTGAAAGGTTACAGGGACAAAATACAAGATGCTCTGCAAAAACACGTTTTTAAAGACACACACACACACACACACACACACACACACACACACACACACACATACACACACATATGCGGCGATAATTTCATAAAAGCACACGTTTGGGATTTTACCTGCGACCTCACCGTGGACGAGTCGACGACGCTGTTCCACGACATCCCTCGCCACGTATGGTCAGGGGCCAGTTGCACAACACATTTCTAATTTTAAACACTTTTAGGCCTTAACTCTATTTAGATAATTAGTTTAAAGTGCACACCACAATTTTAGAATTTTTAGAACTTAAACTGCTTTAAGTAAGATAAAGTTGTTTAAGTCTGACTTTCCGTCCTGTCAGTATAATTTTTTGTATGTTTTTCGGGAATGCATCAAAATGGCTAAGAAGAGATTTTGCTTCTTTAGAACAGTTTTAAGGTTTAGAACCGTGTTGTGCAACTGGCCCCAGGACAAGAGACGTCCTATAGACAAGCCCCCCCCCCCAGTCTGCAAATCCATTGATGTCTGGCCTTGGTATTATACCGGCAAGCTCGAGGTCATCTTAAATGCCTATGAATCACAAGGCATGCAGTCAAAATTATTTTCATCGAAACTCACCAGGGAAAGAAAGACCATTTCTCAGTTTGCTGCATTCTAGGTTTCTGACAATTTCTAAACGGCCCACCAGCTCCACTAGACTGGAATGACATAATTTCATTTACACAGGCTTGTGAATGAAGTTTCTTTGGTTACTACGAAAACAATTGTTTAAGAACGAGAACAATTTAGAAAGTAGACACGCTGAGCTTAGTTCTAAAGTGTTTGCCAAGACATTGTCAGTACATTTGTTAATACAATGGCTCTTCGGAGGCTGGACTCTTTGATAGTTTACTCTTTCTCGCGTAAAACAAAAGCGATTGGTTTCTTGTGAATGTTAACACAACTTTGGTCAACCTTGTTGCCAGTTAAGAATGTCATCAGTTTGTTAAACATACATCAGTTGGCTAAATAACATCAGCCTACTAGGTAACATCAGTCTACCGAATATAACATAAAGGTATATCAAATGGTTGAGCAGAACTGCCAAAATTTATCACAGTTGACGACTAATTCCACATTAGAAGATCAAATTGAAGAATAAAAGAAAAACCCACCTAAAGTTGAGACTACTGCGTCGATCACAACAAAACTATTACGACAAAAAAAGAATATTGAGCACATGTTGTAACATGTAACTTAAAATCGTTGGTGTATTGCAAGCGCCCATCGAGAACATTTCCATTTTTTGAAGGAGGAAACGAGAGAGATGAAAGCAGAGATGTTTATCAAGAAAGCACGAGAGATTTTATGATTTCAATCGCTACGTGAACGCCAATTCCACGCGTCCATTACGCCATGATGTGGCGACTCCCCATCGAGTACTTCGGCGACTGCAGTTCGAAACTGCGCATGCTCGCTTTTTATTATTCTGCCGTTTCCGGTATAGGCGTGGGCGTCTCACTGTTGACCACTAGCTGGCATAACAATCTTGGAGGCTCGTGACTCAGTGGCTAAAAATAAGGAGGTAAATAAAAAAATAAAAACTTCTGCAGTCGTCGTGAGAGTCGTTGCCGAAGGTCATCATCGTGAAGAAAGTCAATACTTCCGGTGTAAATCCCCAGTGACTCAGCGGTAGAGCGCGCATGCATTCACACACAAACACACACACACACACTTGCACGTTCACACACACACACACACACACACACACACACACACACACACACGCGCGCGCGCGCGTACGCACGCACGCACATACAGTAAAGAGGTGGCTGATGACGATGATCGTCAAAAACAACAATCAACAAAGCATGTCGCTCCTTTGCCACGATGCTATGCCTCAAAATAGTCACATCTAACGAACATTTTCTGTCTGGGTCTCGGCGTACACTCTCTAGAAGCGAAAATACGCCACTCATGGCCCTGGGGTGACCATGTTCGAAAGGCTAACAGGAGCCCGCAGGGGGGCGAGTGGGCAGAGTTGTCTCCCACATCAGGACCAACCGCCTACCACCTTCATCGTCTACAGGGAGGGAACTCGGCGCTTGTTCTCTCTTTCTTGCTTGTTCGCTCGTTCGCTCTCTGAACACAGATCGCATTGCATCGGGTGAATTTACACCATGAAGTCAGTTTGTCACCGTCACATTTCCACCCTCCTAAGCATGAGTACCCGCGGGCATCAATTTGGAAGGTGAAGGTGAGACTGTCAAGGAATGTCCAAACTTCGGGAAGAAGGCGGGGGGGGGGGAGGGAGGGAGGGCGGAGAGTAAGGGATGACCAAAAGAAGGGAATGGTCGTCAGTAAAACCGTCATGGGCAACCTGTCGTCTACAGACACTGGGCGAAGTGATCTTTCATTTAGATAGTCCAGTAAAGGGAGACGATTTCGCTCTACAGTCGTCATTAAGGAAGGATAGAAGAGAGAGGTGGAAAATATCAGTAAAGAGAAATGTTTACCCTGCATACACATCAACACCAAGTCCACAGTGTGGTAGTACAGTTTTTATGATGCTATTTGAAATAAATCTGACGTCATTATTCGCCTGCATAAAATAAATCCGACGTCATAAGTTGCCAGCATAAAATAAATCCGACGTCATTATTCGCATGCGTAAAATAAATCTGACGTCATAAGTCACCTGAGTAAATTAAATTTCATAACGAGGTAAGATAATTGCAGTCTAGCAGCTTGCGTTTGTGTGTGGAGCTGTGCATGGGTGAGTTAAAGAGTGAGTTAGTGAGTATATTACTTGTGTGGTGTGATGGGGGAAGGGGGTGAATTGTATAAGGTATTTGATCTACGTGTACATGTGTGAATAACCTTTCCAAATGTGTGGAAACACAAAGATGATCAAGCGAACCGGCCATGATTGGTTGATTTTAACTGCTGTTGGATGAGTAAAAAAGTTGAGGAGCACGTACTTAACATCGGGACAGCAACTGATGCAAGGTCACGGCCATTCAGCAGGCCCAGTAAAGAGGTGCCACATGTTAATAAATAATAAAACACACCAAAGATCAGCGTGCCTGATACAAGATCATAACCCAAGGCCAAGTCTGAAGACCGTCATGGAACGGACACACATCTGACGTGACAGGTTTTCAGCGACAACAGCTTCTCAGGCTGTGACTTCGAATTTTCTTGATCACGTCAGCATCTTGATTACATCGCGATTACGATGTGAAGGTAAAGGTGCACGAGAGGAAAGGGAAGACCCCGCAGGAAAGTAAGAAATACTTGCGACTGTATGTGTACACTAAGCCACTGGCTTGTCACTTCTAGTGTACACTTACTCACTGCTGCTCGCCATAGTTCCAGAGAGTAATGCTGGTAGCACTGCTCTCTCGAAATAAATCTGATATCCGCTGATGAGAATGATGCAATGTTTTCGTAGCAGCAGAGGCTTGGAATTGCACAACATTTGTGTCCCCTTGTTAGGGAAAGAGAATGAGAAAAAAAAAAAGTTAAAAAGAGAGAGGATGACGCAGAATGAGGTGGATAGATATGTAGGGAGGTAGAAGTAGAGCAAGAGAGAGAAGTCTACAGGTAGTCATTGCCATGCGTACCACCTTCCTTGTCTCTCGACGTGAAGAGTTTAACGCTTGTCTGATGACAAGCTAAGGAATTTCACTTACTGCCTACAATAAAGCAGACTTAACTGATCTGACAAAGTGACATCAATGGAAACGGATGGATGAGTGGATAAATGCGTGCTTCGAGAAAAGTTAGTAGACAATTGGAAAGGTCTCTCTCTCTCCCTCCTCTGGTAACAGTTGGTGGTAATGTAGTAAAATCCTTCGTCCCCACTGTAGCGAGGGTCTTAAGTTTAGATCTCGTCTGAAGCCAGACGTTCACCTCTGCGGAGCTCAACCCTGGCACATTTCTCTGTGGATCTTGTCTCAAACCTGACACATCTCTCTGTGGATCTTATCTCTACCCAGATACATTTTTCTGTGGATATGGATATTTTTAGGGGTTTGCCGTCGGTGGCTTTCTACGGGTACTCATTTTATTACCCTTGTCCTCCCGAAACCAACAAAGCCTCTCGCTGCATATACGTAGATAGATCGGAACGAGAGAGTTAGACAAGTACTGACAGTGACAATGACAACCGCAATAACAGTTCTTTATTCAGGAGGAGGACGACATAAGCATACACTGCGCCTTTGTTATGTAGCCCTCATCTGAATAGGGATAATAATTTGTTGAACAAAACATAAAACTCCATAAACATACAGAAAATAAATAAGTGCAAGATATTAATTAAAGTATCTGGGAATATTAAATTCAATGTCTCTACAGTCCTGATGTTACGAACCTTAGTGTCAGTCTTACGGAAACTTAGCATGAGGTCTCAGGCTAGTTTTTTTTCCTCATCAGAAAGTCATAGGCAGTGATATCAAAACTCCGGGAATTCTGATCTGAATAAGTGTAGACAAGATTTCAGGTGTTGGGAGACTAAGAGAAAGGAAGTTTGGTGATTTACAAAAGTCTACAGGACCCCTCAACTCAATCGCGACGCCATTTTAAGAAACAAATGCAAGGTGTGTAATTCTGTAAAGAATTTATTCCACTTTTGAACACAGTAGAGAGAAAGTTCTTGAAAGAAAAATTTCAAAATATTTACGCCCAGCTGCTTGGAAAACAGCATACGAAGTCTCTTACGCAAGATCATTACGATCTTTTTTCATTTATTACAGAATTAGTCGTTGTTTTGTTAAAGCAGCACAGACCCATGCGTTACGGGATGACGTCATTTCCTCCCTCTGCCTCCTCACCGTGGTGAAGAAGCTGGCGACACCATCTATCACCAGGTGCGCGTGCGTGCTCGCTGTCAATCGTGCGCACCTCGGCGTCCAATCAGCGGCGAGGAATGTGGACCTGGTGCTATGCCGTCCCTGACGGCGGGAAAGCGGCGCGAGTTGGCCTGTCAGTCACGCAAGTTCTTGACGCAAGACAAGTCTTCCATTTCCTGATGATACACAGGCAGAGGCGCCAATCGTTTAGTTTCAAAGAAAAAAACAAAACAAACTGCCTGTTCTGACGTTAGTGTGGTGACTGTTTCCTGATATTTGATACACTCCTTTCTCCCACCACCACGCCCCCCCCCCCCCACGAAAAAATTTCCCCTTTTTTAATTTCCCGTTGGCTCTTTGATTGACTTATGTTCCTGAATTGTCCACACAGACTGGTAAAGTGGTGAGATCATCTACAGCCTTAAAGCACTGACGTAATGAGAAAAAGGGAGGTCACCGTGAGACAAGTGAAACGAGCTCAGAAATACAAAGTTTATTGCTGTCGTCGTCACTTTTAGCAAAGCATCGAAATGTCTTTAGAAGTTTTTAACGTTGCGGAAACAAACAACAAACAATTAAGAAGTTAAGGTTACAGAGTCGTCGCTCCTGTTCGAGTCCAGTACTCCTTATCACAGATTGAAGCACAGAGGGGCTTCATAGAGAACAGGATTAGTTGTGCGGTAAATGCAGAAGACTCTCTCAACATTAGGAAAAGTGGGAAGCTTGTTCACACACACACACACACACACACACACACACACACACACACACACACACACACACACACACACACACACACAAACACACACACACACAAACACACACACACAAGAACAACAAAAAGACATGCATTTCATCCTGGATCACATTTCTATCAGTCTGATTGTTTGCTTGTCTGTCTTTTTATCTGTCTGCCTGCCTGTTTATCTGTTTGTCTGTCTATCTTTCGGTCCGTCAGTCTGTCTCTACCTCTGTCTGTCCCCTTACCCATCCTTCTGTCTGCCTAGTTGGCTAATTGTCTGTAGTCTATGTATGTATGTATGTATGTATGTATGTATGTATGTATGCGTAGATGCGAGTAGGATTTTGCTTGCATGCGTTTGTGGGAGATTTTATTTTACATTTTTCTGCATCTAGAATTTCAGTAAGGAAGCAGTATTTGACCATTCTGTTATTTTTGTATTGGCAGCTATCACTGAACATACATTGTTTTTGTTTCCCCTTTTCGCTCGTTTTTGGAAAAGTCACGCGAGCACGAGCACCTGAGACAACGCCTACAAAGACGCCATTTTTTAGCTCCTTGCATCACCTCTCTTTGTGCAGTGGTCAGCATTAATCTCTGTTGCCCACATCAACCTCAAAATTGCATGTAGACTGAAACGCCCCGAGTAACTGGTCGCGCAATCATCGTCGACTTTATCTGTTCCAGACTCCAGAATCTTTCTGTATAATAGAACGACTGTCAACGAGACTATGACGTTAGAAGTGACGTCACCAAGGACAGCTCTTACTTGATCGTATCCGTTAGCCCCCCCACCCCCACCCCCACACCACTTTATACAACCAATGAAATGAAAGCTCAACAGTCAGGTGAGTATGCACTAAACAGCGAGCGATAATGAGCACTACAGATTGGACCTGAGTTATCCCCGGAATCCGCAGTGTTTCCTCTGAGTTACCGAGTGCGTCATTATTTTATCAGCCCTGTCAGTCGCAAGAGGGATGGGGGGATGGGACGGGGCCGGAGGCCGGGGGGGGGCGGGAGCCAGGAGCCGGGAGCCTGGGCAGTGAAACGATATTACAAATCATCTAACCCTGACCAAGGGTGGTTAACTCGTCGCGATTCGTGTGGGTTATTTCCCCTGTCCGGGGGCGTGAGCATGGTTGACATTCCTGCGACTCACGGCTTATCAGCCGATCGTCGTCAATCGTTATCACACGACGACGCGGTCGAGGTGAACAGCTAGAGTAGCCAGCCTTGTCACAAAGCCAGGGCATGCCTGGAGAGTCGTGTCAACCTTCGCAAGCACCCTCAAGCTACTCTCCACGTTCGGCGTGCACCGCGAGAAATTGATCGCTCCGTATCTGGGGTGACCAGGTGGTATGTAGGTAGGATGGGTGTGGAAGGGGGAGGATAGATGGGGTAAGGAAGCCCGGAATTTGCTGACGTCATGGCTGTGACGACAGAAGCTTGGTTTTGGCGACGCCAGTTGTGGGAGGCAGGGAGGTGACTGCAGAGGAGATGAGTGGAAGAGAAGAGACAAACTCTGCCTGTGCTATGTATCCATTTTCATCAGGCAGCTTAAGGCCTATTCTCACGCTGCAATATTCCGCACTTAGCAGGGTTAGCAGGCCCTGGTAGGACCTTTCCGAGTTTTGCACACGGCTGGGTGGGGGCTTTACATCGAGGTTTTCACGGATAGGACGCGGTTCTATTTTCTTGCAGAGCCTGACCTACATTACATGGTGTAGCCAATCGGAATGCTTGAACACAGTCCGCTCCCTTTTACCTCCAAATTAAGAAATGGCGGTGTGGTCAGAGGAAATGTGTACGAGTATGATTTGTATGTGGGAAAACTACCTGTGACTGTTCGACACTGCCAGTCCAGAGTATCTCAACCGACATAAGGCCAAGAATGCCTGAATTGAAATTGCTCGTGCTCTGGGCAGCCTCCATCAGATATAAAAGTTCTTCAAACGTTGCAGACGACATTCGCAAAAAGCGTCTGCATTCTGTCGAGTCTTCCGAAGATATTTCTTTTCGAGGACATATAAATAAGGCATCTAAGCGACTCCTTCGCACTATCCACCCCTCACCCACATCTTTTTTTTTTCTTCTTTTCTCTCTGCCTACTTCATCAGACAATGTTATTAACGTAGTAGCAGTAGCTTCCGAAAGTATCTGATGGTCTGCCATTTTGTCGACTACCCACAATGCGCTGCGCGGATGACGTCACCTAGCAGGACACTAGCGAGTGGCCTTGCTACGTGAGAGTAGAACGGTGCCTAGCAGGCAAAATCTTGTACGTGCAAACCATGAAAACATTGCAGCGTGAGAATAGGCCTTTAGCCACTAACGCTTGTTATCAACTTGACTTTCTTTTCTTTTGTCGAATTCCTTTACGTGCGATGTCCAGAGCCTAGAACCTGACAGGTGCGAGTTGGGCATATTTTTCAGGTACGTCTCAATTAGAATCGCTGATACGACAGGTGCTCAGCTGATTACCGACACATCAAAGGACGAAACGCCTGACCTCCAGGTAAATGTGTCACAGATAAGATTATGTTCGCTGTCGAACGCTGTGAACAAAACAAAGTGGCTCATGATGTGCCTGTACCTTCAAAAACGAGAAAGTAAAACTTAATAATAATAAACCGTACGGCTCGAAAGGGTCAACAGTTTTTAGTACTTGGAATTCATACTCTCCAAAAAACGGCAGCTCCACTACAAATATTCGCATCAGGAACGCGACAGCAAGAGCGGCAATGGCTAGCCTGGACACGGTCGGGAGGAGCCATAACATCGCGTTTATTCCAATCTGTAGTACCGATCCAGCTTTTCCAGAGGAGAAGCCAGTCATTCTAGATCAAGTACTTCGAGTGCTAAGCGAACTGGTAAATCGTATCCTCTTTCTTGGTCTGCAGGATTGCCGTAAGCTACATGTACGTGCACCCAGCCAGGCCTAGCGGCGCACCTGTAGACAAGCGGTGCGGGTGTACCCGCTGATTATATGAACGTATATCTCACGAACAAATAAACGTACAGTATTCGCGATGCAGGACATTCTAGAACAGGGCTGGGGAAACATTTTTACCCCAAGGGTCATTTTGATATTCATAACATCATTCGGGGCTCGAACAAGATTATCCACTTAAAAATTGTCCTACTTTATTTGGTCAAACTGTAGTTTCCCCCCTTTTGCGACGAGTACAATTCCAGCCTGTCTGCCACTGCTGTCCTCGTAGTCACCACAATCCGCCTTTTCGTAACTAGGTGCGCAAAATCTATCCTCTGCCATTATGAAAAGCATAGCGAAATAACAGTTTTGAGTCTGTATAAAATATATGTTTATAATTAGAAAGTTCCTACATGAGACAGAGTATATAGTAACGAAACCTTTTTTTCCCTACTGCACAATTTTCTGTTTGTGGTTGTGCAGTAAATGTTAATTTATAATATTAATTATTATGTATTGAATAGTACACACGTACATCCTCCTGATGGAGGAGTTCATACCATTTACAAAGTGTCTACACACAGGCTTCACACAGACATGCTTGCCCATGCACAAATAAACCCAAACAAATTTTTACCAGCCAAAGCTTTTTCATTTGTTCGTCCTTTGGAATCCATGAAAGGATAATGTTAGACACATGTAGGCGTGTAGGCCTAAACTCTACACTGATCTATCAACAGCCGGAAAAAGTCTACTCTCGGTTTGGGGTGAAGGTCACATCCATGCACAGTTCTACAAAATCGTCCGCATAGTCAGTGGGCAGCCGACGAGAATCATTCGTTGCTATCCCGCCATGTACTCGTGTGTCCTGTAATTGGCGTTCCTTGCTCGTCTGAAAATGTACGTTGTTGTTGTTGTTGTTGTTGTTGTTGTTGTTGCTGCTGCTGCTGCTGTTGTTGTTGTTCTTCTTCTTATTATTCACTTAATATACATTTACGTTGCCATGACAAAAGCGTATAGATTTACCTAAATCTTCGGGCTGGATCAAATGACTTGGTGGGCCCGACGTTCCCCATCCTTGCTCTAGGAGAAGCAAATAGCCGAGTGGCTGGAGCTTTTGCGTCCGAAACGATAAGCGCGCCGGTTCGATACCTGCATGGCTTACCTAGCTTCTCCCAGTCGACAGCTGTCGGGAACGGGTACCTGACTCCACAGAGGTCTGGGAAAGGTAAGGCAGCGAGGATGATCACCCTCACATAAAGCTGAACACGATGAAGGTGAGGTCTTCAGTATCTCACTCCCCAACCACCTAAGTAACGTTACCAATTCATGTCGCAAACAATAATTTCATTTCATAACGTAATAGGTATCTTCTGTCATCGTTGATCGATTCTTCTTTTTGGCATGAGTCGTTCCGTCTTTCGACGTTAGGTCAATATCCTTTTTTTCGTGGGTCGATTTGGTCTTGGACGTGGTCGAGTTGTCTTTAGGTCGGCTGCGTCGATGTGGTTTTTGTCCAAACACCGACACTGTTTATTCTCTCTCTCTATCACACACACACACACACACACACACACACACACACACACACACACACACACACACACACACACAAATAAAAAAGCGCATTTGTTGAGCATACCACAAAGAATGAAAGATATAGCTATTGTTTTGCTTGATCATGTGGATTTTTCTTTTTTTTTTGTAACGGGAGGGAACAAAGTGACGGCTTAATGAAAGCAAAAACTTAGTACCACGTTGCCGTGATAAGCATAACACAAATGCCTTGCCTTCAGTATGACATGCATGCTTGGAGAGTGATGCAGCCTTAAAAAAAAGCACTCGCATCAAGAGGAGATAAACGTTTTGGCTTGGAATACTGTGGGACTTCGCGCGAGCAGCCGTGTTACCTGTCAGACATACAGCCTCGGTGTATTTTTAGCGTGGAGGCCGCGACTCGACAGTTTAAAAAAATACTTGGGATCCATCTTTGCTATGATTGCAGGAAGAAAGATCCATTTTTTTCGTAAATCAGCGATGGCGTCTGCGTCTGGATGCACAGCGATATGCACATCACCAGAGGAATCAAAGAGTAAAACAAAACTTTCTTTTCTGCTTTCCTCCCCCACCTTCACAACCATAGAAACCGTTAAAAAGAAACAGAATGCACAATAAGGCAAACAAGACAAAAAAAGACTCAAAGCCTAACCAGACCATACCATAAAAAAAACTAAAATCAAACCAGACTAACCATATAACCAAACCAAACCAAAACACACACTTGCACAAAATAAATAAATAAATAAAAGTTTCAAAACCTGAAGGAAAATGACTAAACATGTCTATCTCTACATGTATTAACTACACACTTGTGACAGGTGATTTTTTTTTGAATCTACAAAAGCACTTGTTTACGGAAGCATCCAGTGGCACTTGCAGCGGAGAAGGTGAAGACACAGCGTCTGCCAAACAACAGCGCAAATTCCGACAACGATACCAGACCTGATGGTGAGCGGCATCAAGGACGTAGTAGTCTGCCGACTGACGCCGACCCTTCCGCAAACCATTCGTGCAGACATTCTTTAACGATGAAGGGGACACAAGACATGATGAGTAGGATACGCTAGAGCCCACGTCAGCTGTCCTTGTCACTCGTCTGAAAGAAAGCTGCATGATGATTATTTTTTTTAAGAGGGTATATTCACTAAAAAGCGATGTGGAGAAAAACCTGCTTACAGACAGTTTTACAGTTTAGTAGTCTCAATACTTGTTATCTCGTGATACTTTGACGTGGGTTTTTTTTCTTGTGTTGTAGCCTCCTTTCTTCATCAGCATCATTTAAAAAAAAGGCATTCACGTCGGCACAAAAGAGTTAATCGGAGACAAACATGATAAGAATTTCAGTGATTCTGGCACCTCAAGGGAACATAAAACTATCATTAGCCTGGTACAACAAAGCGAAGAGAAAGTTTCATTTATTTGATTAAGAGCACGTGGCTTGACCCAAATAACGACTTCTGACGTCATTGAATGTTGTAGCCAATCCGACTGCTTCTGGCATATGCCAGTTAGACGTTGCCTAATCAACGAGCTATTTTTTGTGATATTAGGAAGAAATGAGGGGTCATTTGTACAACACATTTCTAATTGTAAACACTTTAAGGCCTTAACTCTGTTTAGATAATCAGTTTAAAGTGCACACCACAATTTTAGAATTTTTAAAACTAAATCTGCTTTAAGTAAGATAAAGTTGTTTAAGTCTGACTTTCCGTCCTGTCAGTACAATTTTTTGTATGTTCTTGTGCAATGCATCCAAATGCCAAAGAGCTTCTTTAGAACAGTTTTAAGGTTTAGAAACACGTTGTGCAACTGGTCCGAGGACTTGGGGTCTTAAACAAATCTTTGGCGATAGCTGCAATGTGGATTACGCGTGCCTCGTTATGGAACTTGAGATTATCATTTAGAGTTTGGGAAATAAGTGTCTTTCAATGAATTAAACGGATTCATTTGAAAATAACTTTTCGCACCTGGGTTATCTGTGGCTGCGATCTGTCAGACGGCTCGAACTACACTGAAAAACGACATCGAGCATTGTGCGACTCCACCCACTCCCTCAGTCTCTCCAGGGAGCATCTGGTATTCAGAACTCGTCTGGTCCCGTGTTTGCGCTCGTTTGTTGCCCGTTGCTCCAAAATGTGCGGTTCAGTCCTCTTAGAGGTGAACAGATTTCTCCGCGATTTTTGTGTGAAATGTCGCTGAATGGGAAACACTTTGTCATAACTGCATCTTCTACCTCTGTTGCATTATTATTTTTGTTGCTGGTGTTGCTGTATGATGCATTGCGTCGTGTTACGTTGTATGCGTTGTGTTATTTGGCGAGGTGTTGCGTGTGTTGTGCAATGTTGTGATGTTATTCTTTTACGTTATGTTACGTTGTATTGTGTTGATTTGATTTGATCTGTGTTACGTTTTTTTTGTTTGGTTGCGTGTGGTAAGCTACACAGCGATGCGATGTTTTGTGTGACGTTGTGTCGTCGTAGTTGTGTTCTTTGTGTTACGTTACGTTGTATGTTGTTTTGTTGGTGTTATGTGACGTTGTGTAAGTTATGCTGCTTGTCTTTTGTTACATTGTGTTGTGTTGCGTTATGTGTGTTTTGTGGGTTACATTTTGTTGTTGTTGTGGTGTGTGTGTGTGTGTGTGTGTGTGTGTTCGTGACGCTGTTTTGTTACATTGTGTTTTGTTATTTGTGTTGTGTTGCATAATGTGCTTTGTTGCTAGCACTTGCTACGTTGTGGCCTTGTGTTGCTTACGTACAAGCACATAATTGTTTGTGGTTTTATGAGTGAGTACGCAGGTAAATAGGCTTGTTTCTGTTTGCATGCATGCGTCTAACCTTGTGGGGTCGTCTGCGCACGCGCGTACGTGCATGCGTGTGTGTGTGTGTATGTGTGTGTGCGCGCGCGCGCTTTGTTGATTTTGCGTGCACCAGCGGTGAAGCTGATCACTCCACATCGTTGGTTTACTCGTCATCAATGATCGATGTTCCTTTTAAAAATTTACACGTTGCATAAGCGCAATAGGGATCACGAGCTATTAATAGCTTTTCTTCTGCGGCTTCATCGCCTGGGTTTTGACCTCTGCAGATCCCCACACTAACGCCACTAGCGGCATCCCTTAAACAAGTGATTAAGAGTGAGTGGCCAAAATCGTGCATCTTTTTTAGAAATAGAGAATAGATGAGCGTGCGTGCGTGCGCGCGTGCGTGCGCGCGTGCGTGCGTGCGTGCGTGCGTGTGTGTGTGTGTGTGTGTGTGATATAGGGTGTATGTGCGTGCTTTACCATTTTTTCAACAGAAGCCAAAAGCCTTGCGCTACGTGATATATTAATACAAGGACTTACAAAGAGGCAGGTATTGCTCCCTACGGTCTACGAGTGATGCGAAGGACACCGCTGTAAGAACAGACGCTGCGTCATCATCCTGCAAAGGGACGCGACCAGTGCGCGTCAATAACCGGAAGAGCCTCCATTTGCTCTGAGCGTCTGCTCGATCAACTTGCAGACGACACACAGAGCGCGCACGTCAGCAAAATTAACGATGAGAAAGAAGGAACCAGCTGGGCGGCCTGTCGTCTGGTTGGCCAGCACAACTAATTAATTAATCTTTAGAAAAAGTAAAGAAAAAAAAAAGAACAGTGGGAGACGGAAGTTCACGGGATCAAGGAAGTGGCCGGTAGAGAGAGAGAGAGGGAGGAGGAAAGAAAGTGGTCGTCGTGCAGTTTGCAACCGGCGGAAGCAGAGCGCGGAGACGCGGGGGTCTGCATGGCCAATATTTGTCCCTCCCAGTCACCGGCAGGCCGCACGTGAACGCGTGTGTGTGCATGTTACACGATTGCAGGAAGCAGGAGGTCGGATGTTCTCATGCTGGCTGTCCTGCCCTCTCGGCCTCACGGACCGTCCCAGCATGCACCCTCTCTCTCTCTTTCGCTCTCGCTCGGAGAGAGAAATAGAGAGATATGCTTGCTTGCACGCCAGAGCTCCTTGTCTTTAAAAAATTCTCTCTCTCATGCGTGCTCACACTCTCATACACACGCACACACATATAGGCTATATCACACACATATATTCTTTATCATACACAAAGTTACGTGTGCACACTTTCTCACACACACAAACACACACACACGCACTCGTCGTGTATGCGTATATTGGCACATCATTTCCCTTCCTTCATCCCCTCTCCTCCTCCATCTTTAAAAAAAATCGAGGAAGAACGAAAAGAAAAGGAAATCAGAGAAGCTCCGATGCGAGGAAAGGGCGAGGAACGACTGACAACCAGTGCTGCTGATGAAAACGCAAGGATGATGAGGACGATGATGCAGGAATCGCGCGCTGTGCGTGCAGCATCCTCCTTGCTTCGCGGAGGGGTAAGGTTGCTGTGTAAATCTAGGACACACCAGGACATATAGGTCACAGACGATGACATTTTGACAAGCTCATGTTCACAGGACTGTTCCTCAGCCCTCCGCTTGTTCCGACTTTCCGTCATTTCTCTCTCTCTCTCTCTTTTCCTATGACTCCACCCATCCACCGTCACAAAGTTCAGGGTTCAAAGGTGACCCAGAAGTAGGACAATGCAGCACTTCCAAGCATGTCCTCCTACTAATGTTGATGCAATGAAATTTGACGATATAAGCCGTAACACGACGTAGTTGTAACGTGGCGCAAGACGTAATTACACTGTTGAGTAAGACGTGACTGTCCTATTCTGTATTTTCCAAAGACACCTTCCCACCTCAACCCTGGTTTTCTAGTTTTTTTTTCATCTCTTCTTTCCACTTGTACGTTTTTTTTCTGTGGGCTGATCTTTCAGATAAAGTGTAATGTGGAAATCTTTGCTATCGCGAATGAGCCTGATGGCATTGTCTAGCGGTGTACGACAAATTGAGAGTGGTATACAGATGATATTTGTATAGAGGGGTGTGAGCTACCAAAATTCAAGCTTACACTTATTATTATTATTATTATTATTATTATTATTATTATTATTATTATTATTATTATGATTATTATTATCAGAGTGACTTAACAAGTTTCCTGGATTAAAGGTGTTCCCTCAAGGAACACCAAGCTTTACATGCGTTTACCTGCCATTGAGACCGCCATGAGAAGTCAAAACTATTAACATATATCTCACTCACTTCGTGTTGTAAAGACTGGATTTTCGCGCATCATCTTTTTTTGTTTGTTTGTTTGTTCTGACGAGTGTTATATGAGCGCCAACGTATTGTGCATATAGCGCAATAACAAAGGTAGGCCTGATCTATTATGACGCTTAAACATGTCACCTGCGGTCTGATAAAGTCTTATCTTTTGGCAGTTTTAAGAGGGAACTGGATGCTGGCCAAACGGGCTTCAACGAAAGAATCAGCGAGCGATGCTTCCGACTCGAAAATTCTGTATTTATTCCCAGCCCTCGCCGCGGCGGTAGGTGATGCGCAAAAACTGAGGGGGGGAGCGTTTTTGCTAATTGTTTTTGAGGTGTACGTCAGGTGTACATCATCAACACGCTATGCGGGCGACGCCAGAAGGGAGGCTCTTGCCCACCACGGAGTTCTTAACCCCCCCTCCCCTCCTCTAAGACCCAGACGCATGTGGGGATGTCGGGTAGGGTGGCTGGCGTGCGCACACGTCTCTAAAACTCACGGGCTATGCGCAAGTGATATGCACCCACCGTAAACCACTCACGGTTATCGCCACTCGGTACCGCAGCCCCCGTGATTTGTGGGAGTGTGTGTCCTTTTGTCCAGAATCGAGAAAGCTGATGAAAAGACTAAGATAGGGGCTTGCCAGCAGGGTCCCACTTCTCTCCTCTGTGATGACTTTATGATCTACAGTGTACTTTGGCGAAAGCAGACGTGTTCGCCGGGGAGGAAACAAAACATTAACTGGCTGTTCGGCTGTTGTCGCCCTGTCAGTAAATTGCGCATATCTTCACCGCCATCCCTACCAAGCTATCACCAGCTAATCTCCAATAGGCTATCATTAGCTCGTCACTGTAGCTATTGCTTTCATTCCTTTCCTAAACTGGAGCGCTAGTTATCTCCATAGACAGCTAAAGACAAAGAGTGGCCTTAAAGGTCCAGTGCTTACTAGCACTAGAAGCATCCTCAATGTTGTCTCACGGTAGTGTTTGTTTAAAAAGACATACGTAGGACATCGTTATGGGGTTCCATGGAGACGTTTCCGTGGCTAGCTGGCAGCTGTCTTCCAGAGAGCTCTCTCTAACTGCTTCATGTATTTATTTTCTTTACCAGAACATGTATTAGCAGGAGAATTTGTTTTTAATTGAGACGGTATGTTATGCCTGTATGCAAAAGTAACAGGAACTTGAAACTTTTTGCTTCCTCAACATTCCAGCTGCTCAACCAGATATGAATTGTCAGTTGTGTGTGTGTGTGTGTGTGTGTGTGTGTGCGTGTGCGTGCATGGTTGTGTGATGAAGTAGGTATGTCTTAAGAATGGTCTAGATGTAACATTGCATGTTTTTTTTTTAAGTTTCCTATGATGCACAACCTTATCTTGTCCTCGTCGTTATCTTGTAACTAACACTTGTTTTATTGCTTTGCTTATTTTTTGTATCTGAGTATAATTGCCCAGTGAGATTAATAAAGTTGATCATTGCCATTGTCAATAAGTGTTAAAAAGTTCTGTTTCAGAAAACAAAGAAAGCGGGCGGGTTTTCCTCTGTCCAGAATGTCCCTTCTTTCGCTTAGTTTTTATTTCGTTTCATTTTCAGTTTAGTCCTCTTCCTCTTCTTTTGACTTATTTTTGAGGAGAGGCGAAGCGACTGCAGTGAGCGAAGGCCAGCAAAAGCAAAACTCTTGCCATCCTGTAATAGCCAAAACACATTTCTATCGAAGCGTGCAGAAACTGTTGGTCCTCCGTGACGTGAAGGGAAGTAACTCGGTGCAGACTTCTCCCATGGATGTGGTCAGCACGGCCAGCCCCGTCACGTAGTTGTCACGTAGCCACGTCGTCTGTCTTCTCCAATAGCTCTTCATCTCCTCCGCCCTCTCTCTCTCTCGTTCTGTTTTTTTCCTCTCTCTGTCCTCTGTCTCTAGGTTTCCCCCAGTCTCTCCTCCCAGTTCTCTCCCCTTTCCTCTTGTCTGATGAACCGCTTGGCAGATACTGATCCCGCCGGCCTTCCCTTTCTTTCTGACAGCCCCAGGGGTCGGCCATGTACCCGTCAGACTCTGCGGCGCGCGGTAGGTTCGAGCTGGTGCGTCTCATCGCCGCCGTCATCGCCAGCATCGATCTCTTGGCTGTTGTGATCGCTGGACGAAGACGTCACAGAGCTGTGATCACCGTCCATCCTCATTCCTTTGCGAACCATTTATCTCTGTGGATTCGTCACCCTCGAAACGTGAGCTGGGAAGGAGATTTGGTTGGGGGGTGGGCGGGTAACGCGAAAACTTTTCTTTACGTAGAAGAGAAATGTTTGTGAGATCAATGGATGACATATCTTCCAGAGAATTCCAGGGTAACGTCGTGTAAAAGCATGGTACAATGCTCAGTTCATGGTCAAGATCTGCAAGCGGGACATCTTGACTGTAGAGCAATGATTTTCGCTAATGGAACTTAACGGCTGTTTCACTAACAAAGAGAGAAACCCAGATAAAATGGGATTATGCATTAAAGAAAGAAAAAAAAGATAAATGAATTTTCTCCAAGCTTGCGGCCGGGGAGTTCAACGTGATCCTTATGCCGTATTTTTAAAAGGGGTGGGTGTGCGTTTAAATAGCAAGTTGACTGCCATCTTAAAATGCCGGAGTAATAATGTGAAACGCTTTTCTTAACAGTACAGAGAAGGATTAACTTTTGACCGAGTCTGCCAAAGTGTTTTCCTCAAAGCCATATAAAAGCCGCCAACATTCGTCAAGCGTTGGTCCATGGTCTATATTTGTCCTCTTATGAAAGGTATTAAGAAATGCGTTAATTTCAGTCTCGTTGATAATATCGTTTTAAAGACACTAAAATCCTAAAGGAAGATTTCATAAGTGTATAACATCAGCCAAGAGAACTACAAACGGAAAAGGCAGTCACTGGATGGCTAAGGTACGTCTCCATAATAAGTTGATTCTGCGTTTCTGAATATTTAGCGCTAATTGCTTCAGGTCAGTTTTGAACTGGATAAACACTAACGAGAGCCGATTAATTTATCCCATGTTCTGCCCGAGCTGTTTCAGTGGCGAATATCCTACACTGTACAGACTGGTACTCTTCGCGTTGACTCTTGATTGCCGCTTTCAGTGCAGACGAACGCGGAAACGATGGTTTCAAGAGAGAGAAAGAGAGAGAAAAAGTTAGTGTGTATGTGCGCATGCGTGTGTATGAGAGAGAGAGAGAGAGAGAGAGAATGAGTGTAATATTTGCTTTATTCAATATTTGTAAAATTCCAGGCTTTTTTTTAAGGCGATGATAACGATAACGACGATGATGCTGACGACGACACAATGACGAAGATAATGACGATGACAATGATGAGGATTATTATTACACTCCTATAAGCAAGGTGGTTTCCCTCTGCACGCGCAACCATCCCCCCCCCCCTCCTTCTCGCCTTTCTACGAGAAAAAAGAAACATCACAGCGACAGAAGAGTAATGAGTTAAGCCACCGCTCATGACCTTAACGACGGTTGAATGACGTCAGTGGGGTGTAGCGAGTGATGACGTCACTCTTGATAGGTGAGGTGAGGGGGAAAGAGGAAAGGGGGATGGGAAAGCTCCTTCCTTAACGACCATTTCAGACATGCTGGCTGTCACGTCACATACACACAGACAGGGAAAGCTTGAGAGAGACACACACACACACACACAGGCATGGCAGTCACCACACACTTCTGGATTCATCGGAACAAGCCCAGCCTGGCTGCGGTTGGCCGTTGTTTGCGTCATCGTTGGCAAAGGAATGCAACAGCTTCCCCGCGCGCCGTAGTTCTCGGACGGTCGGACGGTGTTTGGAGTTCGCGCCCTGCACTGGGCTGCCCTTCCGGTGTCTCCGACACACAAGAGTTTAATTCAGTCCTGGTAGCCTTCCCCTCAGACATTTGATAGCGGATAGCCCACTGGTTAGAGTAGCGCGCCCCAAATTTGCTAGCGTACTCCAGCGCCTTGCACAGACAAGAGGTCAAGAATACAAGTTTATGTTCTCAAGGAAACAGTCAATGAGACAGCTGATTAGACTGCATGTTAATTAGGTGTAAATTGTGTAAACAAGTGACATCATGAATTTGACCTCTTTCTATGATGTTTGTAGACGTGTTTATTGAGAATGGACGTAGATGAGGTACCAGATTTCTGAGAAACAAATGTACCCCTGTGTATGCCAGGGGAGGTTTGAGGAGATTAAGGAGACCGAGCAAGTAAACGGATGACAAACTGAGTCGTGAGCCGACAGCACTGTCACAGATGCACTAGTCGGGCCATCCATCTATCCATCATTTAGGAGGTCGTTTCCCCGAGGTTCAGCTCCAATCATCGAGCTTTGTGGAAAGGACACGCCCACCTTAATACTGCCTACCTACAGCTTTCCGCGTACGGGAGGTGAAAGGGCCACCTGATGACGCCACATTCTCTACCTGTGTGTATCCTGTCTCGGCAGGGCCAGGTAGAGGCGTCTCATGACGGCAGACGACGGTGAGGAACTACCACCAGCAGCCCGTCGTCGACAGACTCTCTTCACGCGTGACCTCCACGTCACTGGAGACCTGCCAGCAACCATGCTGCTGCTGTAGGTCAGGAGTCGTGACTGGGTTAATATGTTGCGGGATATGGGTCAGGGTTAGTGGTCGGCGTGCCTCGCTGTTCGGAGGCAAGTCTTGTCTACACAACAATTAAAAAAAAAAAATTAATGATTACTCATTGCTGTTCTGGAAGGGATGGCTACGCAGTAAACACGTTGTCAGACGTATGACCTAGTGCGTATTATTTTCTACGTGAGTCACTTTTTTTTATTTACTTTGGATAAAAGCACGTTTGTTTCCATCCCTTCCGGAACTCCGCACGTTTTCTGGACCACTGCGCATGCTCGCTGCAATTATTGCGCGTGCATCGCTGCCTTACGGCCGCGCCAACAATGCCCGACCTGTACATAGTGGAGCTCTCCACTGGGAAGGTGGTGTTTCGATCTCCGACATCACAAGCTTTCGTGCGTCATGAGCCGGATCAAGACACTGGCAGGTTTTTTTCCCCCCTCAACACGGAACGATCTTCGGTGTGAACTGACCCTAACCCGAGTCCCTGTAAACTCATCCGCCTCGGTTCCGCAATCAAAACAAAGGAGCAGTCTCACACGGCGCTGATAAACGCTGGCACCGTTAGACGAGGGTTCGCTGGCGGGGAAAGCTTTAGCAATTTAGTCGACGACACCCCTTTATGATGAAATAGCCGCGGTGATGCACATTACAGCCGCTGCGGCCGTTGCGTGCTCCACGGCGTGTACTCCCTCCAGAAAAGTACACAATCTACGCAAAACGGCGAAGGAGTGAGTCCTGGAGGTTGGGCTCCTCCTGGCCAATCAAAATCTGTTGTGGTACATGCAGTGCAGGGTCATGGCGACACGGGATTCAGGGGAAGAGATGCCGGCCGGCTTCGGACGCACTTTGACTTACATGACATCTCAATTCGCTGAAGTTCATGGTTAGCGGGTCCTGTTTGGGGTTCTTGGGAGCAAAGCTAGGACTGACCCTGAAAATTCTCTGCTACTAAGGAGCGGCCAGTTTGTGTTCAACTGCAGTGTTACACCAAGCTTGATAATATTTCAGTTCAAAAACCAGGCTATAGCAAGCAGCTTTTGTGTTTTACCTTTTTAAGTTCTCTCATTATGTTCCCTCTCATACTACGGTAGCGCAGTGGTCAGCCACGTGTTTGACACCGAAACAGTGAGAAAAGTATTATCTTCGGTCTGGATCGCATCTCCACGATGTGACGCCTAATTTGTCACAGTGTTCGCCAGATGCTGTGGGTCTCCTCCCCCTCCATATCGTGTAATAACGAACACTGAGTGGATAAACGTTCATTTGAAATAAACAAACCTCCCTCTTTTAATAATAATCATCAATACTATCGTTCATCAGGCAACTATTCTGCACGTAATAGACGCGCTCTTTCAGCTATGTACCCAGTTCATAAACCGAACAACCTGCCTTTCAGCTACAACAACCATGACGTGCTTATTCAAACAAAGCAATAACCAACTGTGAAGTCGACGTTCTGTACACGTAGAGATCACAAACCTAAACACGTAAATAACACGTAGCGACGAAGCACAAGGCCCGGAGATGAAAAACAAATGCGAAGATTGCGTGGCCCGTAGATCAGGAACATAAAGTTATAATTCTAGAAATGGAGGCAAGTCATCCCATCAAGCGAAAAGCTGCAGACAAGTTGACCCAGACGAAAAATATGCCGCAGCGACCGTTATTGGAAGAGATGGTCTACTGGTGGAAAAGACTTGGCGCATGCGTAGAACAACCGGAAACGGCGCAATAATAATAATAATAATAATAATAAAAAATTACAAGGCAACGGTCGGGAGACAGAAAAGACAGAGCATGCCACTCGAGCAAAAAGACGTCACTGTGAATTTTATCGTGTCTGCTTTATCGTTCCACTCCTCCTCCTTAAAGTTTTCAGCCCTCGCTAGCTATTTAGATGCGAGTTTTTGGCACCATACTTTTTCTCGATGTTTAGCATGTCACACATGCTGACTTTAATGTTCCGATCACTGTCAGGAATGTCGCTGATTTATGTTCTTTTTCAGTCAGAAAGCTTGTCTGCAAAAGTTGAATTCGTCAGGATGTCAGCAGAAACATGCTGAAGTGGGCTTTTTCTAGAACAGACTTGTCAATTTTTTTTTAAAAAAAAGCTTCACTTCTAGGGTCACGGTTACGATTGCAGGTCAGTGTGTTAAATCCTGTGATGGTTTTTTTTTACTTTTGCTTTTTGGTTTATTGAGATGGATGAGACGCCGTTTGTCACCTAATTTACACATGACGAAGCATTGCTGCTCTTCATCTCAAGCAGTTGTCCTTGACTCAGTTCTCTGAAGATTACGTGTGACTTCACAGGGATGCAAGTTACGAAAAGCGCACAGCTGAGTGGGGTTAGATCCTCAGAGGTCGAGGCCTAAGACATGCTAACATTACGGTTCGATACCCAGGGTAGGAAGGAGGCGCAGCATATTTCCTTCCAGTCGATCCAGCTTGTTAAGAGGGTGCGTGACCACGCAGAGGGTTCGAGAAAGAAAGAGAAGGAAGGAGAAGAAATGTACATCGCCCTCTAGCCCACCCCTATAATGACACATTCCCACACAGCTCCGAACGCAAACAATAACTCTCACACAATTACACATTCGCACATGCTCGCAGACGAGTGTAAAATACTAGTTTTTGTCCAGAGTTCACATTTTTTTCTAGAATCTGTGTGAATCCCTTACCATACGCGCATACACATACATGCGCGCGCCCACCCATCCATATTTGAGATAAACGCCTTCAAACTTCTGCATCTTTGTCGATTGAAAACATCGCCACTTATAAGTGTACTGCTGGCCGGTATTTCTTTTTGATCTTGGGGGAGAGCTGAGCGATCTTTCAGCAGTCACCATCAAACCCTTAGCGTCGTCCAGTGGCTTTCTGGTGACGAGATCCGTTCATTTTACTCCAGTGAAACGGTTTAGTGCTCGTCACCAATACAACTAGGATCGGGTGTCTTGAGTTCAGATCCCGTCTGGGGTCAGGATGTTTCTTTTATTTCTCATTTCTTTGGCTTTGGTGGATCCTTTTGCCTTAATATAGCCTTAGTTACTAATTCGGTGCAACTCACCAATCTTCTCCCCTTCTCCTGCTCACCTTAAGGTTAGCCTTATTGTTGATTACAGGCAGTATAAGGAACCAGCCAACAAACAAATGGATGAATAGAAAAAACGGGCAGATGGATGTACATCAACGATGTCGTGAACAGAAATTCCTTATTCCATGCTTCTCATATCTCTCTTAGACTTACTTCTGTCTGTTGGTCTTACTCTACGTCAGCGGTGAGAACCTTTTTTCCTCCGAGGGCCATTTTGATATTTATCATTCGTGGGCCGTACCAAATTATTTGCTTACAAATGAGTCTGCTCTATTTGGTCAAGATGTAGTTTCGGCATAGTGTATTAATACTTTTGCAACGTGTACAATCCCAGCCTGCCTGGCGCTGCTGTCTTCTGAGTCACCACAATCCGTCTTTTCGTAATTAGGTGCGCGAAAAATATGCTTTGCTACTTTTATGGTGTGAGCTGGCATGTTCGAAGAGCGCCACGTGTATCAACAGCCGACATCAAACCAGAAGTGATGTACCATCGGCTTGGAGTGACGGGCCCATGTATGCATAATTCTCCCAAATCGTCCACATAGGCCGAGGGCAGACGACGAGAAGCACACGCATCTGTCCTGTCATCTCCGTAAGTGTCCTGTTTAGCCCGTAATTCCTTGCTTGTCCCTCAAAATTTACATTCTTTAGTATTATTCACTTAATATATTTTTACGTTGCTAAGAAAAAAGCTTATGGATTTATTGAAATCTGCGATTGCCTTGGCGGGTCGGATCAAATACTTTGATTTCACGTTCCCCACCTCTGCTTTACGTGTTTACGGTGTGCATAGGTGAGAGCGAGCGAGTCACAGTGGGTGATTGAGAGAATGAGTGAGTAAGGAAGTGAAAAGTGAAAGGAAGAAGAGAAATAGGCGTGCGCCAGCAAGAGAGAGAGAGAGAGAAAGAAGGAGGCGACGTCAGAGCGACAGGTCCCTCGGCAGTCTCCTCATTAATAACGTCGTCCAGCCACTGTTTCATAGCTTCCTGTGTATTGTTCTCGCCTTTTGATGACAGCGAAGAGTCCACCATGATGCGTGTTAACAGAAACGACACGTCTGCTTCACACATCAGCCGGCCGCGCTGCCATCCATCAACATCGCTCGCCCTCTGACCCCTCCCGCTCATAACAAAGCAGCGGAGCGCCGCGCGGACGAGGACGCAAGCAAGGTTCGCGACAAGAAGATCACACATCTAGCCTTGGGGGGAAAAGAGAGGACTTGTCACAGGAGACATCCTCCCAAGTCGGCCTTGCTGAGCATTATACTGCACTGTACCCCTACTTTCCTCTTCTTCTTCTTTGATACTCAAAGATAACGTACAAAAATTAATGTTTTGTTTTAAATAAGGAACTTTCTTTGCTATTTTTTTATAGGCATCTCTTGAATGAAATCAGCTGCCAAGTGGTTAGTTATACTGTTCCTGGTCTAGGCGGCAGGGCGTGAGTAATAAACGGATAGACGCAGCGGCTAACAAAGCTCGCCACTTAAGTTTGTCTTGAGCGGTGATGAGCAGGCCCTTCTTCTGTTGTTTCTTCTTACACAGCTCAGCTGGGACTTTGACACCCACCCGTCAGACCGCAGCTCTCTCAATCTCTTCCCGTACGACTGGCAGGTATACACATGTTTGCTGGTTTTATTCTGGTTGGTTTTACCCCCAGCGTCCGCCTTGAAAATTTCCGCAACGTTTGGGTCTTGCTGGTTGAAGTAAAAGCAAATTCGGAGGGTTTGTCGAGTGGCGTCTCACCCTTAGACCTCAACTTCAGGCTTGTTAAGACAATGTTATACTAGCTGCCTCTGTTGGCGCCATGTTTTGGCTTTGTTGATGCTGGATTTGAAACGCCTTGGGAGCAAGATGAAGTCGATGTGGTTAGTGACTAAACGATCTGGAGAGTACCAAGCTGACCTCTTGGATTCCATGTGAAGGGTACTGGCAAGGCTAGTCGATTGGTCTGTGCAAGCTCTAGGAGTCTAAGGCCTCTGTCGCTGGTGAGTTTTAGCCACCGTTCCTGTTCAATGTTGGTATGCGTCTGGACCAGTCTTGGCGTTTCAGTCACCGAGTAAGACTAGAATCTCCTTTTCAGGTCCTGCCTTTAAAACGCTCTCCAGCTGTTCGTAGAAGTCTTTCACGTCGTCGTTTTTGTGCGGGGAAATTAGAAACTTAAGATGTGGCTAATGGTGACATTGTGGGTCAAAACAGAGATGCTAATAGAGATCAGCCTTCCACAAATGGGTGTAAAGCTGATGACGGCTCTGACTACCCTATGTATGAAGAAGCCCACATCATGCTCGTGTTTACTTTCCTCCCGACTGTACCAGAGTTTATGGCCCTCATCAGTGTCTCCCCAAAACCTGGCCACCCGACCTTTGCCAGTCCTACATTGTCCCACTGGTATCTTTCTACCTCAACGGCATAATGAGCAGACGATCCACATGCCAACAGAAGCTATCTCTGTTTTATTGGTGGTTTGGCTCTAGTATATCACTTTCTGCTGCCTCCACCTTGGAGCCTGCCGGTAAGGCACGCTGTTATTGTTGATCGGGATCCTCAACCAGTCTGGCATGATGTTTCCTCTGCGTCAGTTACCCATCATCCTTTCTCTGGACTTATGCACTTTGTGGGTTGAATCCCCTCTTCATAGCCGATATCCTTCAACCGATGGGTCGCCCTGGTCGCATACACGAAGGCCCCTCATCGGTACTTTCATCAGGGAAAGCCTTGATCCAGCGATGCCGTGTTAGCATCACGATGAACACTCGGGGTTTACTCCCTTAACATTTATCTTCCCCTAGATTACTCAGAAGTCAGTGGGACTATAAGTTGCCCTTGGCTAGGGTGTTGATAGGGTGCTGTTTTCATGCACAAAACCACGTGGCGGATACGAAGAGTTCGTGTTACACTTTGTTACAAAGGCGGAAACGGAAGCAGTAACAAGAAACTATCTCATGACTTCTCGAAATATCATAATATGAACAACCCAACAGGGACAAAAAAATAATAAATAAAAAGTAAAAAAAAATCTGGTTGACGTACCGTAAAGTTCCAATTAAAAAATCACGGTTGGAAAAGCAAAACCCGATGTATGAGTACCCTGTACGGTGTCTTATACAAAATACACTTTTAGAAGGACTGATAATTAATATTTTATCGTACTATCGTCACTGCAGATGACTGAACGTTATGTAACGCACCCCTGTTAACTTGTTAAAGTTCAGCGACACTATGTAACATGCCTCTTATAACGTTGAAAAGTGTATCTATGCTGTGTAACAAGCCTTTTTTATGTGAACGAAAGCAGAGATCGTGAAGAGGAGGAGAAGAAATACTGTAACACTCAAGCATATTTAAGCAGGGGTCATAACCTTTCCTGTCCTTGGTTGTCTCTTGATTAAAGCCGTATTATAGAACAAAAAACAAACCCTAAAAAAACAAAAAACAATTCTAAGAAGAGTATGATGTCCCCAGGACAGTTGTCTGTGATGGTGTCCGCTCTGAAGGGGACTTAACTACAGATGCTCCTTTATTAAAATTCCGATAAATCCATCACAAGTCGAAAATGCATTTAATGCGCCTAACGTACTGAGGGCATCTACATGAGCTAACAGTTTAGCAAAATCATCTAGCAGAATGTATTCGGAGAGAGTGTTGTACGACTTAACGCTTGTCCTCAAATCGGTCATAAATCAACATTTGGAGTACGGTTTCCGAATGTGTATCGCTTTCACGGAATAGTAAAGTCGAAAATTCAAAAGTCCAACCGTCCTTAAGTCGGAGAGTGTCTGGAATGAATAAAGCAGAACACGCGACAACCTTTGTAAGGATGGTCGACGTAGGTGACTATGAGTGAAAAGTAGACTCGTTAGTAGATATTTCTATGTTACCCATCTAAGTTATTTCTTTTGGATGGATAGAAGTACTTTTTCCCAGTTGTCAACCAGCTATCAACCAAAACGCTGTGAGTGGTGAACAGATCTTACTGACCTGACTACAGAAAAGTAGTTTCTGTTAATCTTGCCAGATGTGTAGTATTAATTTCCTACCCGAAACTCTTTGTTCCCGCTAAAATAAAACTGTCAGGCAGACGCATAAAATAAAAGAACTGACAAAATTTAGACGAATTGCCTAGAGCGAATGACCGAAAAAAAGCTAATCGTACAAAAGAGAGACCTGTTTGTCACAGAAGGATACACACTCAAAGGCTGAGGAGAAATATGGAGGGAAAGGGAGATAACTGTTTTAAAAACAAATTTGCTAAAATAAAAAGCTGACATAAAACTGTCAGGCAGATGCATACAATGAACGAAATGACAAAATTTAGACGAAATGACGAGAGCATATGACCAATAAAAGAAAAAAAACCTAATCGTACAAAAGAGAGACCTGTTTGTCTCAGAAGAATTATACACTCAAATGCCGAGGAGAACTATGAAGGGAAAGGGAGATAATTGTTTGAAAGACAAATTTGCTGGCTGTAAAGCCCCACATCTGTGGCATCGCTCTCTGCTGTCAAGGAACAGACCTTGAACAAGGCCCTCAGGTCAAGTGGTAGGAGGGGAGGTAAGGTTCATGGGAAAAACAAAAAGAAAAAGGCTCTTGAAGGATCGTTAAAGTGTCCATCATGTCCGTTACGTATGTATTGCGGAAACCAAAGAAAAAAAAAGACCTGAGAGTGGTAGCAAACCCGAGGGGTGAATCTAAGACACAGCGCTGTAAAGTAGTTCTGTGACAAGACATCGTTGACCTTTATCTCGTCTTTCCGGTTGAGAAAGAGGCGTTAGAAGACAAAAGGTGGATGATAGCTGCGACGCCCCATAACGATGAATATGCGTCCGCCGCTCGCTTGCGAAGATCTCAAGGTCGAGGTCAAGGGTTCAGATCTCTTGTCGGCCGAGTGTGAGACCTCCGAGGTCAGCACTAAGTAAAACTACTTTCCAACCATTCGGTAATAACCCACAATACCACAGTCCTAGCGCGGTATCTTGCCACCATCGAACACAAATGTTGGGCGAGAAGCGAGGGTGGCGACATAAAGAGGGTATATGCTCCTGAAGAAGGATTGACTTTGAGGGAAATTTGTTGTGCATACTCTGTGGCGAGAGATGGCGCTGGCGAAAACGACGGGTGGCGGGATAGCGAGCTGAGACTGCATTTTTTTCTCACTGGAACAAAATCATTAATTGACTGGGACCAACATGATCGACGGTCGGGAAAAATTTTAAAGACGCTAGCCATTGTCATCCTAACTTAAAAGAAACAGATAAATGAGTTCACACAACCATCTATATTTAAGATATACTTACTTAATATTATATTCTTTCAGATTATACTGAACGTAACAAGACAGTCAAATCTAAGAAGCACGTGCATTTGCGTTTACCAAACCACATGTTATAAAGATGCAAATGTGTATGATGCATACATTTTAGTGACCGCTCTCGGCGAAGTGGGGAGAGGAGATGCGGACGAGTGGTGAGGGAGGTAGAGGAAGTGCAGGATGGGAGAGAGAGATAGACGAAGCGACAGGCCGGAGAGACAGTTGTCCTTCAGAAGAGTGTCAGAACTTCATTCACAGCTCACTGGCACATGCCGGTCTTGACACCTGCACGGGTGTCAAGTGTCGCTGAGTCATTCATCAAGCCGAGCGGTAGCTTGTGTACACGTCACTGCCGCTGCTGCTGGTCATCAGTTTCCTTCCCCCACCCAACCCCCGGCGTAGACTCACGCGGCTAAACGCACGCTTTTCGCACAATAACCTGCCTTTAGGCAGCCTAATCGCACGTCCTCGTGGAGGTAGCGGATGTGACGTCACCCTTGCATCGCTGCGATCAGAAAACGATGAATTGCTGGCTTCTGGAGGAATTCCTCCCATGTAAGCACGCGCAAGTGCCAAAACGCATATGCAAAGCAACTGACTTAAAAAAGACCTTTCCAACGAACATCCTTTAAGACCAGTGTGAACGCACTGAGCTAAGGGTATAAACAAGAAAAACTATTCTCACCCGTACTCACAATTAATCAAATGACAAGTACTTTAAGGTAGAACTATTCGTGCTCACAAATAGTCACATTTGTAAATAAATACATTCATATTCACACTAAAAATATTCAAAAATAAAACCACCCTCCTAATCGTGATAAATATACGCGTACTTCTACTTAAACTGACGAACACTCGCCGACGTACAAAGCGTGAATATTCAATAACATTTAGATATACATTCAGATATATAAAGGTAACAGTAAATAAGGTAAAGATAAAGAAATTTAACTGCGTACCTGCCCCCCGAACAAGTGATTTTTCGAAGCCCTACTCCTGAGTGCGTGAGTGAGAAGGTGAGCGAGTGACAGAAGATAGTGAGACAGACAAGAAGAGCAGCCCTGGAAAGCAGACGACTGAGACTAAGGACTTAGATAGATAAACGTATAGCGGAGCTGGTAGCGAACGTTTGACGCCCCGGATCGATACCCGTGTGCCGCAGCAAACTTCCCTATCGACCCACCTGTCAGGAATGGGTACCTGACGCCACAGAAGGTTGGGGAAGGTAAGACATCGCGAGAGAGAGAGAGAGAGAGAAATGGGCAACGACCTCATATAAAGTTGACCCCGAGAAGAGTGAGGTCTGTAACATCTCAGTCCCAACTACCTAAAACAGGTGAAGCGACGACCTTTAACTTTTTTTTTTTTTAACCTAGACAGCCAGGACCCAGACATGACTCACGGCGATATTCGCAGCAGAAATAGTTTTAATGGAGCGTGACAGAACAAATGCGCTTCTTTTACTTTTGAAAAAAAAAAAACAACTCCTGCGTGAGAGCATTGCATTAGTTGAAAGTCTGAAAAAAATGACATCATCGCAGGACCACATTTTAATTGTCGAGTTAAAATTTGTTCGTCCTGTGCAGACATAAAAGGAAGTCGTTAAGGTGACGAGGATGTCAGACTCTATATGGCATTTGGGGAAAGGTGACGAAAATGTCGGACTCTATATGGCCTTTGGGGGGAAAAGGGGGAAGAAGACCTGGGGGCGCGATAGCCCAGTGGTTAGCGAGTTGACAGAGATCGCTAGATCGAGGCTTGACATTTCCAGTGGCTTGTAAACTAACCCTGCCCTGTCATGAATACTGGTAACTAGTTTATCAGGGTAAGAAGAATGAGGCAGAAGGAGGGTTTAAAAAAAATTAAATTTGAATGTTATTGAGTAGGTCGTTGGCCTATTTCAAGGAGGCAAAAACAATAAAACAGAATAAAAGCATGTATCACAAGTTTCCGAGACACACATAAATATAGACACAAAACTACTATTTTTATAATCGCTAATTAAATTCGTAAGACACATACACACTTTGCGAGAATATATAAACATATATATAAATATATATATAGCGTTTATACTCTCTCAAGAAATGTGTATATATCTCAGCAGCTAGAAAAAAGAGCAAACATTCAGCAATCAATTTAACATCGAAAGTATCGTAGATGTAGTTGGCTACGTTAATCAATGTCTTAACACTAACATTAGCTAATAGCCAAGACAAACGAAAAGCTGAGGGACAGACCTTAGTTTAGGAATCATATCTCTCCGAAGTCTCTGTTCATGAGGTAGAAGAACATAAAATTCATTTCCGATTCTGTAACACCTGGACACAAGCGAGATGACAGAGCGTCACGGAGAGTAGAGAAACACAGGCGATGCGTTTTGAAACACGAAACACCAGAACTTAACTGAACTCTAGGTGTAAGTCAGGTAACTATGTAAAGAGAAAGATGCTTTAAATGTTCAATAAAAAGGAAAAAACGATCTTCAACTGGAATGTTATACTTCCACATAACTTTTTATGCCATTATCAATAAGCCTTTGCGTGAACACTCTCTTATTTATATAAATCAAAAGGAGCGAAAAATGTTAATTGTCCATTTAAGTGCTTACTGATTAATATCTATGTTTTGTTATTTCTCTATCGTTATCTTTTATTTCACCACTTACGTTTTTATTTGATACATGCTAACGCAAGTTAACATAATCTTTGTGGTGACGTGGAGGCATTCATTTAGGAAACGAATTAATGAACTGAGCGTTAAACCACCTTCCTCACCCCACTACCCACCCCCTAATACTGGGATCAACTTACAGTCCCCCCTGCACCCATAATACTGTGTCCTTTTACCTTCTGGCATTTTATCACACAAGCAGATCATATTTTAACATTCCCACGTGACAGAAGTGCGTAAATAAGAAAAAAGTAACAAACAAACAAACAACCGTTAAAGCTTATGCATGACGGGAATTCCTTTCATTTTTTGTTTTGTTTTTGTACCACCTACTCCGCCAACACAACACTAGTGATTTCGCAATCTTTTCATTTGAGGCGCATTACAGGCTAATGTGTGCCCTGACACATGAACCATATTATGAAATGTTATTAGAAATGTTCACCTCTGGATCACTGGTGGGGGAGAGGGAGAGAAATAAAGTCTACCTTTCCATGTGTAGTTCCATGTACGTATGCCATTTTTCATTTGAAGGTTGTTTCCTCTTTCTGAAAATGTCAGTTGTTTTTGTGGCGAGGCTAGCTAGGGCAGAGGTGTCGCGCGAAAAAAAAAAATCCCACATTGTTATTATTTGTACATGTCTTTGGAAATTACTGTTTGCTTTTGTACCGTTCACTGGGTTGGCGGTATGGAGTAAGCGCTCAATAACAACAACAACGGAAAAAACGGGAAGTGAACAGAAGTCATACTATTAGTACTGATGGGGGTAGTTATAGAGTAGCAGAAGCAGTACCAGGCAGTGGGTTTGTGAAAGTTGTTTGGAATTCTCTGCTCATAAGCACACCTCATTACTGTTATTTAATGAGCTCTTAGAATTATAACGTGTCTGTCATTAGTTCTCTCCCAAAAACATGTTTGTCATCAGGTCTCCGCCTACACGACTCCATCCTTCTGATCCCGTTTCAGTTTCAGGGAGGTTGCACATTCTCGCTCTGAGTGGAAAGCACAGCAAATGAGAGTGGGGAGTGGAACGTACTGTTTTATTACTGAGGATGTCGTCTGTCGACACTGCAAGCGTAAAAAAAAAGTGGGAGAGAAAGTCAACTGTTTGCGAGGTAACTTTACAACAGTCATGAAAAAACAAGGAGGGGGGGGGGTCTGGTATTTTACGCCGAGCCAGCAACTAAGGCACGGCAAGGCAGCCAGCCCTGTAAACAGATGCCACATGCAGAGAAAGAACAGCGTGCCCGAGACGAGAGCTGAACCCAGGACAGCCAATCCTCACTGTAGAGGCGACAGACGCTAACCGTCGCGCCACCGGACCGCCCCCATGAAAAAAACAAACAAGGTTTCTCATTTATTTTACAAGAATGCCAGTGTGAATTCCGATTTCTTCGTAGCTGTGAAACCACTTTCCCTCGCGGTCACATGTAAGGAGTTTCCAGGTCCCCACCTTTGATGTGCGCATTTCCAGTCCCTACAAAAGAAGAAGAAGAAAAAAAATAGTCCCGTTATTTCCTGAAGGCGCACGAAGACTTCCCTCTCACACCCTTGGAGGTCAGGAAGTACACAGGTAGCTGTGTTTCCTCCAGGACCTTCGTCGCCGATGTGTATGAATGCATCAGTATGAAATATGGGGTGACTTGATGAAACAATGTCGTTGGTGCAGTGTGTAGGCGTGTTTGTTGGTGTAGTTTCTAGGCGTGTCTATGCAGCAGGAGTTAAAGCTGCGTGTGTGCTGGGAAACAGTCAGTGCAACTCCCATGTCATTTTGACAGGTCAAAGATCACCGCATCTTCTTTTCACAGGTCTAAAGAGCCTTCTTAATATCCTCGAACATTTTAGTAAGTTTGGCAAAGCTGTGTCTGAAGGTCTAAGGAAAGCAATGGTGTTAGAGCGAACGTTTAGGCAACATGCCGAGCTTAGTCCAGACTTCTTTGCCACTACATTAGCCTAAGAATGGAACTGTTGGACGTTTGGGCACTTTGACACTTTGGCATTTTGCTCGATTAAAAACTGCCTTTATTAACACCTAGCAATAACTTGAAAACAAGGAGTGTGTTCGTTGACTCCATGAAGTATAGATGAGGACAATGAAAAAAGGACTTCTTGGGGTATAACTAATGCTAAGAAGGAAAAGAAAGAAAGAAGCAAATAAAATTGAAGGAAAGATTGTCGCATGATAGAAGGGAGGAAAAAGTAAAAAAGACACAGTAACCAACAGATCAAAACAAGAAAAACAATCTAAATGCATTTTTCTCCGTGGTTTGCGGGACATTTTAGGGACAAATAAGTAATATTACAAAACAACTTTATTAATCATCTAGAACAGTTACAGTGAGAGCAGAGTTACAGACGACAGCATGCAAAGGACATCAGTAAGACAGAGACCGCTGCTGTTACTGCAGGCTAGGAACAAATCTCAAGTATGTCAAGTATGCGAACTACGACAAACACAAGGCTAATTTCATCATACCGGACCTACACACTGTTCTCGAGGTAGAATACACACGTGACTAAAAAATTCCACTGCCCATATTATACCCTCCACCCATCCTTAACACTTTTCTAACAGAAGGAATGGTAGAGCAGGGGATAACTGGGGGCAAGACGGGGTTGGTGAAGGGCTAATCGGCCACAAATATAGCATAATTAGTCACTTACAGGTCTGGTGACATGCATTTTCTTTCTTATGACTGAATAACGGTCATAGCATTCTCCCAAATGCCCTGTTTCGGCCCTCGAGAAACGCTCCAACAAACAACACCATGCAGAGAAAGACATCCAGTTTGCAACATGACATTTATTCAAAGACAGAACTATCCTGCCACCGGTTCTTTCTCTCAGGACTGGCGACTCTTAGATCCTGACAGTTCTGGAACCCTGACAGTCCGCTGAGAACAAACAAATGTTCCGAAACCTTGACAGATCGATCTTCCACAAACGCTTGACCCTAAAAAAAGTTTATATTAGTAAGAGCAGAACTTAACAGTAACGATCATAAAAGACAGGTAAATTTACTTATTTATTAAAGCTTCAAATGATGCATCGCGCGTAAGACTTGCGGTGCTTACATGCCTAAGGCCGTGCTGAGCGATATTTGATCACCGATGTCGCTGGGCAGCCTACTGGTTATTTTACTTGAGGAAAACATGGTGTATATTTTACTGAGACAACTGAATGTTTTAGATGGAAATAACTCCCAACAAGGAGAGAATATAGATATAGATGCACTCAGAGTAATAGAAATAAATGCACGGCTAGGGACTGGGTAAGGAGGTTCCGTCATCTTATACTGTCGGGGAGCGAGGTGTTAGCTCGGGGGCCGGTGGATTTTTTTTTATAATTTATGATTTTATTTCTTTCTTTATTTTTTTATTCGTTAACGCTCTGTCCATCTTTCTCGCTGTTTTACCCGTTACCAATTGTGTAAAGAGTCCGGTACCTGTTCCACCGCTGGGTCAAGTGGAGGAAATACGATGCGTGACACGGGTATTAAACCACAAAGTGTGCGCACATTTATTTGTGTTCGGATACCATTGCTCTAACCGCTCGATTATTCCCTCGTGCTAAAGAAAGAGTAAAGACATCTTACCGTCGAAGCTCCTACTGCCCCCCTTCCCCATCATTCCCACAGTTCTCCGCTACACGAGGCGCTGCGGCTGAACTGGAGAATGGAATAAGAACGATTTCCACGCTCAGCTGGTTCTGGCGATACAAAAGGAACTACACTGAGCTGTGTGGGAGTCTTCCATGCTGGCTGGTAGATAACCGTTTGATATCATCGGCTGCGAGTAGGTGGTGCCTGTTCCTTAGTTTAGGACGGGTGGCGGGGAGAAGGAGTGATAAAAACAAAATGAATAACAGGAAAATAGAGAAACGGAGAGAAAAGAGGGAATGAGGTGGGTGGATAGAGAGAAAGAGAAATTAAAAGATATCAGGAATGAAGACATAAAGAGCGATGAGAGGTGGGTAGGAGGGGATTACAAAAAGAGGAGAGAGAGACATGGAGCTTGAGAGATGTTATGTGTGTGTGTGTGTGTGTGTGTGTGTTAAAGATGGAACTAGGAGAAGCGAAATGTGAGAAAGAGAGAGGTAGAGCACCCTTTTGTTTATACAATAAACGTTTTCGTTGTGTGCGACTTTCGAGCCCCAGTCTCCTCACATCGTCGGCAGGATTAAGCTGATTAAGGCGACGAGGAGTTTATCTGACTGCTTCACCTTCCCTACTGTGCAGGTGCTGAGAACGCTCCAAGACTCCCGGCGACACCTCCACAGTCAAAGGCCCATCCCGCTGGTCCGTACCTTGCAAAAGCCGCAGGTACATCGGGGCAAAAGGAAGCCTACCGGAAGTGGTTGCTTCCCTTGCGGTTTCCATTGCCTCGACGTGTGAGGAGCGCCCTCATGTGGGCGCGCGCTCACGACTCTTCCCAAGCACGAGTGCACGCCGGCGAGCGCGCCCGGAGTTCACACGCTGTTACAGAACTGAAAATAAATAAATAAAACAAACCCTGTGATGATCTCTCGTGCACGTCAAGGTGGGTAGGAGGGGAAAGCAGCATGATGTGTTTACAAACGTCACATAAACGGTCAGTGTCAGTTTGAACCTTTAATGTTCCTCTTGCGCTCTGCTTTCTTCCGTCAGATGATGTCGTCGTTTGGGTTTCTACACGGACTGTCTCGGAGTTGAATACAGTTCCGGGGTCTCTAGCCTATCCTTTGATGTTGCCATTGATGCTTGAGCTCTCCTACTCGGGTGTGAACGGATTTCAATCTTAATGAACGAATAACAAATAAATAACTATGGAAAATTACACCGACAATCAGAACGTGTTTGCTTCACTAGTTAGCCAAGCCCCGGTGCTCGTCGATGTTTATCAACAAAAATTTTCCTGTTAGCGTCATCCGGAAAATAGCCCCGGCTTTGCCGCCTCACTCAATCCCACTCGGGCAGTGAAGTCACGTGACCTTGTGAAAGATTTCCGCTATAAACTTACTTTCCGGTTCGCTCGTTCTGGCCCTTGGAGGTGTGTGATGGGGGACGCAGAGGTTGTCCTTGACCCTGGCGGAAGGAAGGCGTTCCTTCTTTTAGCTGGCGGGGCGACTATTTCATTGAAAGCATCCGCCTACGTCAGGGTCGTGCATTCCAGAAGCTTCTGCAGTGTGTAATAATCGAGTCGGCGTGCTCTGAATGAACGTGCTCATTGACCAGTTCAGCTCAGTAGTGAACCAGGGAGTGAGAGAAGATGAGCGAAAGACGGAAAGGTGAGAAGGAAGTGTGAAAACCTACTCATCGCCTGCAACAGCAGCTGACTGAAGTTTGTCCTCTACGACGTAAAGAAAAAAGAGAAGTATCAAAATTAAAATCAGTGTTACGATTAAACAAAAGCGCCAAGGAGGATGGAAACAGTTCACACGTGTATGCAATTACTTATTTCATGGTGTTGTGAGTGAGACTGCAGAGTTCTTTTGATTTCTGTTTTAATAAATTTAGCAAAAAAAAAAAAAAAACAAAAACAAAAAAAAAGACACAAAACAAAAACAATCCTAGTTTTCTATACCCTTTTGTGTGCCACTGTGCAATATTTCGCCGTGTAATACTTCTTACGTACCATCTGTTATTAAACAGGGATGAATGTATCCTGAAGTGTGTTTGGAGATTCAGGAACTTTAAAGATGTTAGGTAGTGGGTAGAGGAAAGCTTTCTTTGAGTCTTTCTGGGAACCCAAGCACACAACAGCTCTTTTCTCTTCCAGTCTGCGCACAAGACTAGGCTCCCTTCGCAGGAATGTCACGTCCTGCAAATTTTCCAGTAACGTGTAACCGTGAGCACTGCTTGGACGGGCAGGCTTGTTCTTGATCAGCATCCCCATCCCCTACGCATTGCTGCCGCGCGAACTGTGCAAAAACTGGGACAATGAATGACCGTGTCCACACACCATGACCGTATTCTCATGCTCTCTTCTTTCGATGGTACCTGTCTGACTCTCACGGAAGCACGACTAGCCTGTTTCCGGAAAATTTCACAGTAGAAGACCGAAGAAGCTTTGAATGAATTTATGTCTTCACCAGTTTGTAACAGTTGGGAAGTCTTGAGTTTGATCACGTTCCTATTCTTTGCTCCAGTGCGGATTTAAGTGATGCACACTACGATCCTGCTGCTGTTCTTCTAAATTTTAGAGAAATTTTAGTCGCCGGTACAAGAATTGTCGCGGCCATTAACAAACTCGCGCGAGAAGCAGCCTTGAGGTCATTCTTAACAGGACAAAGTGTCCAAGTGTCAGACCTGCAAAGTTTCTGAAAGTTCCACAGCCACACTATCGTCATACTTTGACCAGTGTATTGGCAAACATATTTGGATTCAATATGTCTTAACCTGTTGAACAAAGTTTCATTATTCTAAACGCTCGCTCCACAACCATTGGTTTCCTTTTGAGGGGAAGCGGATGGCCGAGTGGTTAGAGCGCTGGCATCCGAACTGAGAGCGCGCTGGATCAATTCCCGATAAGCGCAGCAAACTTCCCCCAGTCGACCCAGCTGACGGGAATGGGTACCTGACTCCTTAGAGGGTTGGGGAAGGTAAGGCAGCGAGGGAGAGGAGATTGGCACCACCCTCATGTAAAAGCTGGCCCCGAGAAAAGTTTTACCTTCAGACACAATTTTGTCAAACATTTGACGATGTTAGTCCGTTAACCCAATTGCAAACGAATAACAGGCTGACTAAAGCATTATAAGGTTCGATAATTTGGATCAAACACTGCGTGTTAGCAATGTAATCGGTCATCATCTTAGCCGCTTAGTTACTAACAAACATATTTAACCGTCCACCAACCAATCCACCCTAAACTGCATGCAGACGTGGTAAGTCTCGCAAGGCCTTCTGCATCTCCACCCTCACATGTAACTTTACACGCGTGTTTTTTTTTTTTGATGCACATGTGCAGGTGGAAGAGATTTAGAGATGCAGAGATGATGGGTTGCTTGACTGCCTTTGAAGACTCGTCGTGGAGGGTTGGGGGGGGGGGCTCTGTGAGATATCGCCTGGCGGTCTCAAATCAGGTGAGGAGCCGCTTCATCTCGGAGGAACGCATGCATGGACACGCGCGCTTACACACACACACACACACACACACACACACACACACACACACACATGTACGTGCACGTACATATCCCCTTCTCCCAACACACACATACACACACGCGCGCGCACGCACACTGACATCACACCCATCCTTATCCCTGATAATGGATAACACCACAGTCTTATCAAATGTCTTATCCCCGCCTCTAGGAAACAAGAAAGTACAGAGTCTACGAAAACGGAATATTTCGCTCTTTATCCCAAACTCCTACAATACGCTTCTGCGTTTAGTATCCGCAGGAGTGCGGCCTCTTCTGCTGACCTTGGTAACCCCTGACATAACCTAGAAATCAACAATAATTATTCTTAAACCTTGTGAAGATGTTTGGCTATTATGCACGTTAATGACGATTTGTATTTTTTCATGCTTTTCTGCCAAATTACTGCATCATGGTTGCACTGACATATACTCCATCTAATTTAGAAGTTTACAGTGTCGTCAGTATTATACTGGTGTAAATATGTATGTATACTACATTAAGTGTGTAAAGTGTGGCAAAGATGTGTAATAAAGTAAATTTTAAGTACAGGTTCGTATCGTAATCTCGCCACCAACTCTGCCAATGTGGCGCAATTTGCAACCGTCCACCCAGCTGTCGGGAATGGGTACTTGGCTCCACAGAGCACGGTCTCTATGCCATAGAGGGCTGGGGAAGGTAAGGTAGCGAGGGAGAGGAGATTGGATCAGCTCTCATGAATAAAATTGGCCCCGTAATAAGTGAAGACTCAGACACGATTATGTGCCAGAAGGACTACTTTGACGATTCTATAACACATGTTGGACGAGAGGCGAATGTGGCGACATAAAGAGGGTGTATGATCTATAACTAGGGGGATTTCTATGGGGAAGATCCGTTCTGCCAAACAGTCTGTCGAGAGACGGAGCTTGGCGGGGTAGCGGGGGGCGAGAGGAATTTATGAAATGATTACTGTAATAATTACGATCAGGTAAAGACTCTCTAAACTCTGTCGAAATTTCAGGATAATAGTGAGCTTTAACAACGTTTTTACAATCTCCACCCTCTTCAGTTTTTTTTCTGGTGTAGATTTCCCTTATCATCAGTTCAAAAGAAAAAAAAGTGTTTCTAGAATCGTCCTTAAAAGAGCAGCTGAAGACGGCAGTCAAGCGAGGGGTTCCACCTGTAGGTGACTTCCTTGTTGCCTCAAGACCGCCATCGCGCCTCATTTGAGGGCCCATGCGGTTTTCTTTTTTCCCCTACGCGCACTCGGGGAGGTTTACGAGAACCTTGCGGGGCTGGGCGAGCTTGTTTACGCACGTAACATCGGCCATGGGCTCCTCCCGTCCCCGTGTGTTTTTTCGCGCTAATAGCCAAACACTCAGCACACCAGCCGTGACCAACAAACCAAGAGGCAGGGAAATCTCTCTTGGAGCAGACGGCATCAAACGCTTACGAGAAATCCTCAATTGTTTCACGTGCCTGTACACGCTATGAACTCTCTGAACTGTTGTATTTCCTGATTTCCTTCAATCGTCCTAATTATGTTTTGCTTTGATTGAGGAGAAATTGTATGATTAGTGCCTGCTAATCGGTCTTACATAACTAGTGAGTGAGCGTGCGTCTGTGTGCACGTTCGCGTGTGCGTAGACGTTTGGTCTTGTTTGAATGGGGTTGATTTTCGAGTATCCCATTGAGGGAACCAGGAAAGAACTATAAACAACCTCGAAAAAACTTGCAATTTCAAAATGAATCATGTTAAGAGGATTATAATTCACACAAATTCGTCTTTAACGACAGGAAATCACATTACAACATTTGCGCTCTACTCCTTGTCAAGAAAAAGGCGTGAAACTTATCTTGAAAAAAAAAACAACCTAAATAATAATAAAAAAAAATCGAGGGCTGCTCATTAGCGGAGTAAGATGCTGAAGGTGAGGCAGAGAAGGAAATGGTTTCTTACCACGTTTTTATGATGTGATATTACCCATAAAAATTACGCATGGTGCTGCTCGAGGTCGCTAGCTTGGTGGCCGCATGTGATGAAAACAGGTGTCGATCCTCGATGATGACGATGAAACTGTTCTACCCACCTCTCTCCCTCCCGCTTCAACTCCCCTCGCTCTTCCTCCTTGTCCCACTTTTCTGTTTTGGACAGGTGAAATCGTCTTGCCAAGTAAACATATTTAGAGGGAGGGAATAGAAAACTGGGGGGTGGCGTGGGGTGTGGGGTGGTGAGAGTCTCATCTGTAACTTGCATTTAGATCATAGAAAATTGTTTTTGCACCCTCTAATCATTGAAAATTAGTTTAGCACGTGTGTTGCCTAGGTGTTCTTATCACTGTTGATATGTCTTCACGGCTGGCCGGCGTTTGTAACTACACTGTGTTGCGAGGTTTGTGGGCATGTGGCAGTTTGACTGTTGCTGGGTATTCGTTGACTAAACGTTGATATTTCTCTGACCACAAGCCTCTAAGCCTTGTCAGCCTTAGGACAGGGAAAAATGGAACAACTACAGGAAAAAACAAATAAGAACAAGAATATAAAAGAACAGTAAGAACAAAAAAAAATTAAAGACCAACCTGAATGGTTTTCGAAGTTTTCATATATCGGTAGATGTAGGCAATATAAACCTAATATGTAAATTTTAGCCTCCAAAACCCATCCGTTAATTAATTATCCGCTACGAGTCGTACTTACGATCAACAAGCGTCGCTAACAGTGTATACGTCACAGTAGTGCACCATTCACAACATTGGCAGCCGTCAATACCAAACACAGAGAGAGAGAGAGAATGAGCGACAGTTCGGGTTATTCGGACGCTGATAGTCTGCATTTCTCTTGGTTCTGAAAAAACTGCTACTTTAGCACGAGAAAAGCAGACTTTAACGTCCGAATAATCTCAACTGTCGCTCATTCTCTCTGTTTGGTGTTGACGGCTGCCAATGTTGTGAATGGTGGACTAGTCTGACGTAGAACACTGTTAACGGCGCTCGTTGATCGCAGGTGCGAATCGCGTACTTTGCTAGCGGATAATTAATTAACGGATGGGTTTTGGAGGCTACAATTTACAGGTTAGGTTTATATCGCCTGCATCTACCGATATCTGCAAAAAACGCAAACCATTCAGGTTGGTCTTTAACAAGAAAAATATGAAAAAGAACAGAAAGAAAAACAAGAAGGGAAAGAAAAGGAAAAAAGAACAAGAAGAAGAAAATGAAGAAGAGCAATAAGAGCAAGAACACGAAAAAGAAGGACAAGAACAAAAACAATAAAGAACAAGATGGAAATAACAGACGTGGACACCGAGAACAACAACGACAGTATTAGATTACAACAGATGGGATCAGAGACAGCGAGAAGTGCTGAATGCTTGTTTTGATCACATCATCGCAGGCTTCGAAAGCTGAGCTGACCTGCTCTGTGGTCCTCCCCTGTGTCAGGAAAGATTCAGACTAAAGCTTACATTGTAAATATATGGCTATGAAACAGAGATAGTCACACATATGCCACTTACCCGCAAAGCAGATTTATTATTATTCTTACTGCTACTCCCACAGTGAATGGACTTCCAGTCAGTGTATTTTATACCGGCTTTTTTCTTCTTTGTTCGTTTCTCTTTCTGTCACTCGGCCTTTTTTTCTCTTCATTCATTCATTCTTTCTTCCTGTCACTCGGGCTTTCTTTTTTCTTCATTCATTCCTTCTTTCTTTCATTACAGTTATCATTATGCAGATACACGATGTCCAAAACCGAGACAGAAAACAATATAAATATTTTTTTTCAACGGCTTCAGAAACTTCACAGAACATCATATCCTGGCCTTACAGGATTTCCCTTCGCGATAAAGAGCACACCTTTCAGCAGATGATGTCTTAAAACCAGCAGAATATTATACAGCTCCCAAATTCCGGGGAATGAAAAAATATTACAGTTAATCCTATCATTGACAACGGGCAGACAAAAGAGGAGATAACTGGACAAAGGAGAAAAGAAGTTTTTTTTATTAATGTCTTGGTATATCTTTAGCGATACGACCCCTCGCGTGTGGCGTGCGGACATAACACGGAGAATGTGAAATAAAGAAAGTCGAACAATGCTTTGGGGTATGAGCTGTCACAAGAATGGTAACGGCACTGCCACCCCGTGAAGAGATGGGCTGTAGTTTTTCAAGTGACCTCCCCAAACTTACTAATCCTCAAGATTCATTCCCGCGAGATTTCATTATGTGAGGGGAGTTAATTTTGAATTGTTCCTTGTCTCCCCTTGGTTATTTCAAGATACGATTTATCACCCTAGACATCCAAGTCAATGCCTAGACTACAGACGCTTGCGGTCCTACAACAGGGAACAATTTTTTCTCGTATGTATACCCGCATCCACATACGCCAAAAAAGAATAAGAACGAAACAAATTGAATTCTGAAGAGCGAGAGAGGAGAGGAGGTATGATTATTGTTTTACGCTGAGCTAGAAACTAATACCTAAGCAAATGGAAGCAGCATGTCTTGCCAACAAGTGTGAAGTTGGTCTAAAAGAAATGTAATCCTCGGCTTCATCTCTGTTCACATCATAGCGAGTTGTTAGTTGGAGATAACTCCTAACACATTTTGTTTTGTGACGTCATTGGACCCCTCAGACTTGACCGCGTATGTAAGGGAACAAACAAACAAACAAAACGAAGAAAGAAGAAAGAAAGAAACAATAAAAAAAATTATAACGCAGTTTCTCAGTTGGACAGGAAGCATTACTTTTTCAAGTGGGGAAGCGGAAGTCTAGAGGTTAGAGCACGGTTCTGAGCCCGGAGTCGCGCACTCTAGCCGGTTCGATACCTGTGCTACGCAAGTATTTCCCCCAGTTGACCGTAAAGAGTTGGACAAGAAAGCGTAACGAGGAAGAGTTTACCTGGCAGTTACCTTCACAACCTCCACCCCACCCGGGTTCCTAATACTTTACTCCACAGCAACCGAAAGGTTAATGAACTCCTTTTAATGTACCTTTTATCATGGTCTTTCCAATGTGTACTAATGTTAGTTCTGTTTCTTTCCCTTCTAACACCCTTTCATTTCTCCTTTGGAAAATATTTAGAGATTATTTCCATATTCAATATTTCCTAATCATAAAAATCAGTTCATTGCAAAGGTAAATACGTGCGGTGAAAAACTTCCTAGCTACACAAGATCTTAAGTGTTGAGTACGGATGCGGATTTTTCACGTGGGCTAACAAAAGCAAAAGTTAATGAGAATCGGAAGCGGATAGAGCGGATTATAGTGACACTTTAACATGAAATATCCATCATTTTTAATAATCGAAATGGCGTCTTTGAAAGTAGGGTGTTGAAATAAGCTAGCGTAAGTCAAGGCAGTTAACAAATCGCTGAATAATTAAGCTGTGGCATCAGTATCAATAATTTACAGTGTCTAAAAAATAAACACTGCAGCTTTAGAAATGTTCATGCTAAAAATAAAAAAGTCAATGAAATTTAACATTAAAAATGGCGTTTTCTCGAGAGGACTGCGTGGGCGTCTGGATCGAATTACCTGGAAAACGTTAACATCATTAAGGTGCGTATAACACAAAGCTAGAAATTGGAGAAGAAGTACTGGCAGAGAAATACAACACGGATATGAAGTGCAAGCAAATTTTTACACAAGGAAGGGAAAGGAATCAAAAGCTTGTTTCCAACTGAAATCAATAACGATCATATACCATAATAAAGACCGTTTGGCGCTGGGTGGTGGGTTATCACACTGAGTCTTGTAATGCCATGTATGTGGGAGAGAGCACACAGAGAGACAAAGACACAGGGAGAGACAGAGACATGGGGAGGAGAGAGAGAGAGAGATGCTGGGTGCTAATTTTGTTGGTAGTGAGTCTCTGTTATTTTATCCATCCAAATAAATTGTCGTATCTTACACAAGCAGTATAGAGGGTGGGTCAACAGTCTCTTCGACGCAGAGTCACTGTCTCGGCAGGTCTCAATGGGAGTCTGAATGGTGAAAATGGGGTGCTAAAGCACTAATTCGGGTAGAACTAGTGTTTGTTGTCTGGGAGGAGCCAAGGGAGGTTTTTTTTACCCATAGTTCCGGGGCGATTATTGCAGATATTACTACAGCCAAAAGGTAAAGGTAGATTTCTACATCCAGTAGTCATTCACAAAGTTTTGGCAACATCTGCTTGAATGTCTTTATTGCCTCTACCAGGAGACAGGTTCAGACGTCAGCCACCCCTTAAAGGGTTACTGTGAAAGACTAATGGTATCCGCTCAGTGTGAGAGAAGAAGAACAACAACAACATCAACAAAAAGGTAAGATATCAGCTAAGACAAAAGACTCTTCCAGTTATGAAAGTACATAAAACATTACTAGTAAAACAAATCTCTACTACTGATGGTTCCACTGCATCTTCCCCCCACTTCCCACCTTTCCCACTAGACAAACCACAGCCTACAATCACTTACGGATTATAAATACACCTCAGTTCAGTCTGTCTGTCTGTCTGTCTGTCTGTCTGTTTTTACAGTAGGCAAAACTAACGACGTCACAGAGAATTTAAATCAAATAAAAAAAAATAATTTGTAGGTGACAAATTCTCAAACTTTAAAGGGGTCAATACTACATATTATAGATTTCTTTCACTTTACGATCCTGAAAAGTGATAAAGAGTTGAGGTGAGAACCCGAAGATGACAGCAGCAATGCAGCAACGTCGTCCGTCGAATGAAGTCGCTTTATCAGTGCTAATCGAACGACAGTTCTAAAAATAGCCTCTTGGTGACTATTTTTAGTCGCCGCGGAGACCGATAAGGAATCGAAATTTGGCAACGGCTCGCCTCGAGGCTCCCCCAAGAAGACCTCATTTCCTTGAGTATTTTTATCAGTTCAGGCTTAAACCTTTGCACGTTGAGCTATAACTCGCGCATTTTATCGGGAGACTGTGTCACTTTAAAATGACAAATAATCTTTCGGCTATGTTGGGGATCGTGTACCAGGGCTTAAGTTATGGTATATTTAATAAAGTGGAGATGAAATTTGAGCAGCCTTAACAGCTGAACACCTAGCATTAATATATATATATATATATATACAATTTTTTAAACGTTTAGGGCTATGTCCAGCCGCTATGGTCCCGAGGGACCAGTCACAGGAATAACCGCTCCTTTAATTGAATATTTGACGTCTGCTGTTCGGTTCCCCCCCGCGGCTCTATGAAACAAAAGTCTCGAACTCATTAACAGGATTACGAGCGGGGGATTCGTCGTCTCTCTCGCTCGGATGATTGACCTTCGTACAAATGTCTCTGTTGCTAAACTCGAGAAACTCCTCGTCCGGCAGTCTGTGCGGGTTCTTCCGCCTGCGCAGAGACGAGCGAAACGAGATGCCCGCGTCTGGTCACGTGCTTGGGATGAGGGTGGAGGGACGCCAGACAGCTGGGACCAGAGCCCGGTAGCCTCTTCTCTTTTTTTCATGTTTGATCCTTCTTTCTTCACCACTTGCTACTCACCCCTTTTCATTATCTATTTCCTTTCTTTCTTCATTTTTTTCTGTATTACCTATTTATTTGCTCCATCTCTCATCGCTACCTGTCCACTACGCCTATCCGTGCCTACTACCCAATGATGTTGTTTGATACGTTAATTCCTTATTTGATTAACATAGGAAATATAGCGATAATTAGTTATTATAACGGTGTTCTTCATTTCCCAAACTTATACCAAGAAAACTGCAGCGAGCAGCTGTAATTCCCCCTGCGAAGACTCTCCAATACACGAGACCCTTTCACAATCAGCCATCACGTCGCTGACAGCTTGGCTTTTCTTGTGAGTACTAAAATGTCCAGGAAGTGCCTACTGAGATATTTAAATAATAACTGCTCCGCGAAGGTAACATTAACATACCTGTATTATGTGCTTTAAATGAGATGTTATGTCTTTCCGCAAGTGTGTCTTATGCTGGTTACTTTGTCGTAATTCAGTTTACTGCCACTTAAAAGCTGGCCGAGACGCCTTTGAAACGCCGCATAAACCGTATCTGCTCTGATTGTGCGGCACTTTAGCTTCTGTTATTTTCGCCTGTTGTTAGGAGATAAAAACGGTGCTTGAAAGCGCTCTCGAGAGAGACAAAAATGTTATGGCTTTATAATATCCTCTACCGAGCAAATCAAACATACACCAAACTAAGTCGTATTTTTTTTTTCTCAAAGTTCTTATCTCAATTCTGGAACTGTGTAAAAACAAACAGGGTGGGGGTGGTGGTAGGGAGGTATAGGGTGGAATGCAGTTGAGGCAGAAAATCTCGGAAACATTGGCTCGTGAGATATGAGGTGACAATTTAACAAGAAAAACGCCGATGCACAAAATGGCGGAGGATTGGAGAAGAAAGGTAAAAGTAGAAACCTGTCGTGATAGCATCTGTGTGTGGTTGGTGGCCTGGGCCCCCATCGTGCTTGTGTGCAGGCAACAAGCAGCAGCAGCAGCAGCAGCTAATTTTCCGCCACGTAGTCAGCGTGCTGCAACCGTCGTGAGCCGCCCGGCGTGTCCCACGCTCACCTCTCAGGTCTGCGGCGGGCAGACAGCGGAACCGACCTCGACCTGACCGGCATGCATCGCGCAGCACGTGCTAGCCGTCATGTGCTGCCCTGTCGTCGCCTGCAGTCTTGGTGACATCCACGGTCTACACCTCTTCCCGTAGCGGGGAGAGAGTGCGGGGAGGGAGGGAGGGGGGCGCGGAGGGTGGCAAGGGAGGAAGAAGAGAGGTTCCTATGTATCAAAAAAGCAGAAACAGCGAAATCTTTTTTCACAGGTCGTACATACGCAATGTAATTTCAAAAAAAAAATTTAAACGTGCTCATTACTATAAAGAGACGTGTATGAGGGATGTGAGGCGGGAGTCACATGAAGATGAAATTTGCTCTCATTTGGTACACAGCTTCAAAAGAACCGTTTAGGCGTATGAAAACATGTTCAGGATACAATACAATACAATGTTATCTCGCCATATCAGAGGTTAAGTGATTTATAACAAGGAGGAATGATCTGGGAAAAATCCATCTTCCCACCATGCGCAGTGAGAGGACAGGGATGGTGAGGTTGCAAAAAAAAAAAAAAAAAAAAAAAAGAAAGATGTCTACGCTGGGTGAGGAGTAGGAGAAGAATTTCTTAGTAAACAAATTATAATTTATTGTGGTAACTACATGCTGCTTTGTCCTGCGTAGTGGTGTCGCGTTATCACGATGATTAAATGGCTTCCTACTAATTCCTGTTAGGGAAAATTTGCAGGACCCTGTAGAAGGTGAAGGCCCCTTTTTGGGCATCGGCCCTCCAACCTCGATACAGAGAGAGAGAGAGAGAGAAAGAACAATTAATCAATAACTTTATTGCATAAATACAGTAGGCCATTATGGTATTTATTTCACTCTAGTAAAAATCGTCTTTGTTAAATAGAGGAGAAAGCAATAGAACGAAAATAAAATGGCTAAGGAAAAATAAATTATATGATTACAGGAATTACATTAGTAATAGTACAGCACCCCCCACCAACCAACAACTGATAGGAATGCATGGTGGTTGAGGAGATTCCAGACATCTGAGACTGCTGCCGATGAAAGCCTTAGTGCTCGTCAGTCTGAACTGTTTTTAAACTGCGTCGCCACTTAGAATTTGTATGTGTGATCTGTTGTTAGTCAGGTGTGATTCGGCAGCTGCCACTGAACGTCTTTGTGCCTATTGCTACTCTGTGTGTGTGTGTGTGTGTGTGTGTGTGTGTGTGTGTGTGTGTGTGTGTGTGTGTGTGTGTGTGTTCTGAGTATATGCTGAGTTTTTGTCATCATTCTTGCTCGTGTTGAATGCGTTTATTTGATGTTCGAGTCCATAATTCTTGTCATGAATAATGTTTTTTTCCCGATATACTTGGTAAATCTCTTATGTGGATTTTTGTTTTCAATTTCTTAACACCCCTTGATGGTGAAGACACAGACTGTCAAGTCTTCTGTATATTAATACCGGCTGCAGCATTTGCGAGATAATGAATGGTCACTCACAAAAACAAACGTCTGGCAACTGACTGACTGACAGACTCGTTCATCTATCCACTTTCTCCCTTACTCTCCTTCAGTGCGTTGTCACAGGAGAAGAATTTCTACAGGACCACCGTCTTTGGCGCGAGTAGCCAAAGAATCTCTAACTAGCTACGATGGTTATCGAACCTGACAGGGACACCCCTGTCACAAAGGCACGCTCTTTGGCCTCGGTGGTGGAGCTGCCGTGCAAGCCAGGTGAGATTAACCAGGAAAGCAAATTGCTTTGATCACCGACTAACGAGAGTGGTCGTCTGCATCACTGGTGAGCTGCCGTCGCCTTCAGACCATGTCTCTTCGCTCGCTGCCACATGGGGGCGCTGCCATCGCCAGCAACTCAGGAGGTCCATCGACCGGAAGTCAGGGGCGGAGACTCCATCGTGCTCCATTGGTAACGCTAAACGACTCGCTGTGAGCCGTGACGCTTGTATGTACGGCGTCGCAAAAGTTGCAAAGCTTTCATAGAACTCGTTGTTTTGTGTTAACGTGTCGCAGGTTAAAGTTTTGCGTAGATTGGGGAGAGAAAAACAAAAGATGGTCACCTCAGTGATTAACGGCAAGTAAACAACTAGCTATGCGATGTCGAATGATTTGTTGCTGGGGAAAAAAAGCGACAGCCTTGGTTACACGTCACATGAGGAGTTTTCTATAGTTCGCACTTTTGCTGCAAGATTTTCTTTTGTATATTTTCTCCCTCCTACTCTCTCGCTCTCTCTCTGGGTGGTGTGTGTGTGTGTGATGGTTAGGGTTGGTGGGTGGGTGTATTTATGTGGTAATGGAAGCTTAATGCTGAAAGTGTGCAGCAAGGTTCGTACGAGCACGGAGACTTCCACACAAACTTTTCTTACACCGTGAAAGACCCAGGCAGGCGTGCATGAAAACAGCCGAGCATGAAGAACGAGAAAAATTAGAGCCTTTACTTGTACAACAACAAAGTTGACTCTCTTGCTATTTCTTTCACTCGCATCAAAACTCGCGCGCTTATTCGCAAACACGCTCGTTGTATCGTCGTAGCAATTTTTATTTGAATAATTATTTTCTTCTTTTGAATGCCTTCGGAAAACCTTTTCCTGGATAACTACATGCGGCTCAAGTCGAAGACATTTCCATCGGATGTTGCTTACATTTGGTTTAAGTCCGATTAAAGTTATGGTGCGCACTGACAAAGGAGCTGCGGTAATTCAGCTTTTGTCAAACCCAAAACGATGCTCACCCCCTCCTGTCTCTAAGACAGCAAAATGAGGGTTTGCACAAAAAGTGACTACAATATCCACTGAATAAGAAGGAAATATCTTGTTTTAATTTTTCTTCGATGACAGCAACCTCCCAGCGAAAATTGAGGGCTACTTATGACGTCAATGCCGAGGGTTCCATTCAGTTACCGTATATAGTGCTAGGATCTTATGGAAATCAGCAAGAAATATTACTCTTTGATCAGGTTTTTAACTCGACAAATGTACATTCTTTCGTCTTTATTTAGTTTTGTGTCTGTTTACAATGACGCATGTGATGTCCTTGAAGAACAGAAATAAACGCACAAAAGAAAACGACATTGCAAACATAATCAAAAGAGCATCACGATGACGATAATTACCTGCAGGAAGATGAGGGGTTTCGGAGGTGGTGACTCCGATACCCACAATCCCTTCCTATCTCCCTCCCTCCATCCCTCCCGCAACCCCACCCAACCTACCTGCGCCCCGCAAGCCTTTTGTTTATTGACACTCTCTTGTTTGTGAGAAGAAATGCTTGTCTCATCTTCTTCAGGTTTTCCATTTTTTTTCTACAAGCTTATTTATTTACTTTTGCGCGATTCCGACAAATGGCAGACACCGTGACGCGAGAAGAATGGAAGCTATGACCGCAATCTTTCCAGGGAGAACAGCAGCGACGACTTCGCGAGGAAAGACGGTGGCCGTGTTCCAGACGTCGACAGCCGACATGGCAGAACTGGGGCTGACTGTGTTGTTATGTTGTTCACATGAGGCATAGCTCGCTGGCGTAGAAGTTTGAATATTCGTCTGCCCGGAATTTATGCAAGAAATCGTCATGTTAGCCGCGTGGTGATGGTAGGATACCGCATTCCCAGACGGTAAAAAACCTCAACTTTCGCTGGATGTTTTACCACACACATACATATGTCATATATATTCCTGTGTGCATACAGGAAGAGGCAAGTTTGATTGCAAGCGTGTTTTCTCTTTCTCTGTCGGACGCAGGCATCGGCTCATAGGAACACACACACACACACACACACACACACACACACACACACACACACACACACACACACACACACACACACACACACACACAAGTGTGCACAATAACACACACACACACATGCACAAAAATACACACGCACTCACGCATGCAAACATGCCTACACACAAGGACGTCAATACATGACAAATATAAATTCTGTTATATTTTCCGATAACCTCGCCAAAGATCGGGTAGCACACGGGGTGGGGTAGGGGGACTAGTTTGCGGACATCAGCAGCAACAAGGAACGCTTGTTATCCGCCCTTGTCTTCCTTTGGCCTGTCATCCAGACGCCAGCACCAATCATGGTCCGGCCCACGTACACATGCATGCACGCACGCACGCTCACAAACACAGTAAGCGAAGAAGCAGACAAACAAACACCCCAATAAAAACAAAAAGCCGATAACATGCACAGCATATTTATAAGGTGGCTTCCAATTGTGTCTTGTTAGTGTGATGTTCTGAAGATATGCTTCGTTTATAAAGTCGGTAACACATACACACACGCGCGCGCAAGCATGCACACCATGTCGCAATGAATCAGCCAGACTGACCGAGAAAGAAAGAAAGAAAAAAAGGAAAGAAAAGAAAAAATGAATGAATGAATGAATGATGGAATCTAGGTGAGCACACCTAGCCCATAAACCACTGCAGCAGAAATAATCTTCTAGAAATTAAGCGAAATCGTTGTTGTTGTCTTAGCCATTTAACACAAAATTAATTGTGATTGTGTTTACAGAGCGAGGTCGGGTAAAAGGTTACACTTCATGGCACTGACGAATGTGCCTCCAGACTTATTACAATGTCCACTGTGCTTTGGTCTTAGATAACTCGTTGATAAATGATTGTTAAATTTACGTATTATTCAGATTTGGCTCGTTTTCCGTTGTTCGCATGAAGGAGTAGTACTCAGCGTCGGTTGTAGTGAGAAGTAAACATCTTTCGAACCTTTTCGCTAAAGTCTGTTCACATTTCTTCTCACTCAAGCCGACTGATTATCTTCCTCCCTTTTTCGTCGTCTGCTTCGCAGCGCATTTTCTCTGAGCCTCCAGCAGAAAAAAATGAAAGAAAGAAAAGTAGAAAAAAACTTAAAAGAAATTTTCATCGGTTATCCAGATGCTCAGATAATTGGAAGAAATGAAGGTGGTTTTTTTCAAATTTTGTGACTTATTACCACCATGCTCACATGGTGAGCTGTGATCAGTTATTGAAGGCGTTAAAATCATACATCAGCAAACGAGTTTGCGTGTTGTTTATTTTGACCGTTAAATCATTTGCATTGACGCTTTCTCTTCGAATTGGCCAAGTGGATGTGCTCATGTAGGCAGTTCAGAGTGTTTTTTTTTTTTTAAAGTTGTAGAGAGAAGAGAATGAGGAAAAAAATAACGAAAGATTGAGATAAGACTAAACTGACGGGTAGAAACATGTAATCAGATCGCGTCCAAACACACGGACGCACGCACGCACACACACACACACACACACACACACACACACACACACACACACACACACACACATTCTCTCTCTCTCTCTCACAATCACTTTCACACTCTTAAGCACAGACGCATGCAACGACACCTGCACAAATAACGTGTGAACAGCTGACATGATCCTGTAGAGTAAGTCATTGACTAAGTTTCAGACACATTGTGGCGCCATTTTTAATTTGCTGTGCCTGCCAGCACGCTAAGCTAGGTCTATATATCAAAGGGGTTATAATCACAAAAACCTAAGTAATCTTGTGTGATTTGTCTTACGTCCTTATTCAAGTCACTTACCTTAAGACTTTGGAATGTCAGACTGGATTTGTTTCATTTTCTAATAGCCAATAGAGGATTTATTTCTTACTTTAAGATCTGCAGCTGTTTGAAATATATATCAAGGCTTTGTTTACTCCGTACTTTGTTCTCGAAGTGACTGAAAATAATACTACAGCTGCAATGATAGAGATAAAATTTAAACAGATATTTGACAAGAATATGAGTAAGTAATGGCGACCGTTTATTTCAGGGCTTTAGAAGAATTCTTGCCATAGATATCAGAATTTTCCATTCACGACAGTTTCCGTGCTTTGAAAGTTTAACTTTTCTTCTCTCTTGTTGTCTAATTTGATGGAAAAACATTGTCTTTTTACGCGTCTCTCTCTCTCTCTGTGTTTGCGTGCATGCGCACGTGCTGTGAAACTCTTACCGGACAATGCTCAAGGCCTCTTGTCTCAAGCACTGCGTCCCATGATGGATGGCGTCAAGGCCGGGCTGTCTTCAGAGAGGTTTCTCTCCTCCTAGTGGAGAGACGCCAGAAAATACTTAAGCTTTTGTTATCATTCGTCCCTGAATCGTTTTCCTGAAACCCTGCCTGTTGTCGAAGAAAATACACACAAATATGCAAGCACACGATCCTAAAAAAAAAAAAAAAGTAATGGCAACTCTCGTACTTGCGAACGGTAGTTATAAATGGAACAGCGTCAAATATATTTATTTCTGAACAATCCTAATTTGCAGACCACCCGAACAAAACCAAACTTAAATTAAAAAAAAAAAATCTGCAAGACTCAGTTGGACAGCGATAAGCCTTAAATACACTTTAATTTGGAAATCTGCCTTGTTGTTTGTAAAAAAAAAGTTTTTTCTCTCGGTGTTCATTTTCTTCACTGTTGTTTAACTCCAGCCAGGTAGCCAATCGCCTGGTGCCGTTGATTCCGGAAGTATCAGCCTTCTGAGTCTTTCCCGCAGGTGGCGCAGTTGTGCTTGAAATTATATGTTTATTTTTACGATAACCACCAGATCTCTACAAGTGGTTCGACAGCAATCAAGACAACAGCCATCGTCTTTACGTCGAGATCCCGTCTCCCCCCTCCCCCAGGTCTTAAGCTGACGTCAAGCTCAGACTTGCCATCCAGCCAGCAAGCCAGCCAGCCAGCCGGGTCCCCCTTTCGCACCTGCAGCGCCTAGATCAACCGCTAAACTTCCCGTCATGCACCTGCCGTGTGACGTGCACAAGCAGATTTCCTCCCTGCCTCCACCAAGCAACTCCCTCTACCCACACACTTTCTCTCTACATCTCACCAGCCCAGCCGGTCTGATTTTGCTGACAGGGTGGTGACCCAGGATTCCTCGACAGGCGGCGGTGGCTACGTGCTGTGGGATCCCAGTTTTGTTTTCCCCCTCTTGGACATGTTTACAAACGGCCTCGATGGAGCAGTCCAGGAGCAGTCAAGCTAGAGAAAGACTTGTTTTCGGTGGTCGCAAGTCGCAAGGCCCAAGATGGCTGAAAGGTCGGGTGGAGGAATTGTGTGGAAAAGGAGGGGGACAGGAAGAGAAGAATGGAGGGAAGAGTTTTTTTTTTAAAGCTGTTGCTGTAAGTGTTTAGCGAGAGACACAGGTGAGCGCGCTGTTGAAAATAAATTAAATAACAATAATCGTGGAACTGCGCCCAACTCTGATCCTGCCGCTTGAAGCACGTTGTTCACACAGATTCCAGACAAATTGCACGCTCATTCTGCTCGCGCACGTACATGCACGCACATTCACTAATGCATTTTTTTTTCTGAAGCAGAGTCGCAAGTCGAGAGGGTCTCTTCCCAAACGCCAACAATAGTCATGTTGATCGCTACACGAGACAGTCTCGGGTGTGAAAGTGTCCGCTCACAAGTTTGACCGGTCTGAAGGCTACTGTAAACAGTCACGTGACCCGCTGGCTTCTCATGTTGTCTTAAAGACACATCGCAATAGACTGCAAGAGAAGAGATGCAGGGAGAAAGAATGTAGCTGCCATTATCTGTGGCCAGTGTTGCCTGCAGCTACCTCGACTACATGCAGATTGTTGCAGGTTTAAGTCAGGTTATCAAGATAATGTGTGTCTTTGTTTGACGAAGTTTTGGGAATATAAAAAAATAAAAATAGCACAAACTGGTTACGAGATGCATCAAGATAATCTTTTACTCAGAGATTCCAATTATCATCATTCCTCTGAAATAAAACAATGATCTTTCCAGTCGCGCCTCTCGCGGAGTTGTCTTCGTTTGCCGGCCGCGTTTTAGCCTACAGTTCTGTTTGAGACGATTCTACTGCAAGTGTCTTGAGATTAATGGAGGAGGAATTTTTGGTTGTCTTTCATTTTATTTCTCTTGCTCTAAGAGTTCCCAGTCGGGGAGGAGGGAGGGGCGGTCCGGTGGCGCCAGTGTTAGTGCCTGTTACCAATACAGTGAAGGTTGGTTGTCCTGGGTTCAGCTCTCGTCTCGGGCACACCGTTTTTGCTCTGCATGTGGCATCTGTTTACAGGGCTGGCTGCCTTGCCGTGATACAGCCTTAGTTGCTGGTTCGGCGTAAAACGCCAACCCCTCCCCCCTCTCTCCCAGTCGGGACCTTTCAAAATCGTGGTGCTGGTGGGATTTGCTATGTATCCCAACTTCTCTTCGCCGGCTCTGTTCATCGCATTGTGCAGGATTGGGTGTTTTCTATGTCTCCGGTTCTAACTTCTGATCACCACTTGAAGTTCGCTGTTTAGCATCTGTTCGGAAATAAATCCATTTCTTTTTTTTTATACGTGCTGTTCTAGACTACTGTTGTTGTTGTTGCGTCCCACTTGTAGAACAGCTCTTAGGAATTTCCTGATCTCGTTGTAAGACGGGAATGACGCAGCAACACCATGATGGACTAGTGTGCAGGACACTCAGCACCATCATCGTCTTCGTGTGAAGTAAATCGAAACAATCACACTGTCATAGCCTTCGTGTATAGTCAAAACAATCAGCACCGTCATAGATTTCATGTATATTCAATCGAGACCAGCATCCACACAGAAGAATGTTTTTGTCGAACTACTTCTAGTACAAAATATCATCTTTCTAAAATACCTATTTTAATAGCACCTACAGTCAGTATACCTTGCACGTAGTCAGGACACCACTTGCCAAACCACCTGTCAAAATACCTCTCCTCAGAATAACTTTTACTAAAACGCCTCTAGTCGGAATAACATTTGTCAAACTTCGTCCAGTCAGAAGAGCTTTTAATAAAATGAATCTCAGTAGGATACCTTTTGTCAAAAAATCTCTAGTCAGAACAACGTTTACTAAGAAAATTAACTCAGAATAATCCCTGTCACAAAAACTCTGGTCAGATTAACTTTTACTCATGACTAAAAATATTGTTTTCTGTAGCAACCTTCTTGTCAGGATCTGTGTGTTTAAACTGTCTTTTATCCGAATACGTCTTTGATACGTCATTGGTCAGCATCGTCGTGCTGTCAACGTCCTCCGTGAGGAAACGAGACCTCATGCACTTCAGCTTCAGCAGACCAATGGTATTTGAACGTAGCCGGATACTCACCGTAAAAGGCAATGTAGTTGGCTACCTGCTTACATCATCGTTTGAGTGGCAGACCGACTAGAACTGCCGTCTGACCTTAGAAAATGTCCAGACGTCATCGACATTCCACCGTGGCACGAATTGATGACGGATCCTGTCATGCCATCTGCCAACCACTTGTTTTGTTTTGGTTTTTCGCCTGCTTCATCTCCTAAATATGAGGCAGGTTAAACAACCCCAACCAAGGATGTCCATGATGTTGGCAGAGACGTCCCTGCTAATATTTTCACCGTTAATAAATTGCGGTGATCGTATCGCTCGCGCTTTAAGCTGATGTGCCGTTAACCGGACTGTTGCTGAGATATGGTGAGTAGTCAGTTTTTCTTTTACCCCTCCTCTCCCACATCCCCCAGCCTGCCATACTCACCTTCCCTCTACCCCTCCCCCTTCTTTCATTTTTCCTTCTTGTAGACTGTAGAGGATAACTACTGGATTGTGCGGAGACCCTTTGAGTTAGAAGAGGTGTTCTTGTTTCTGTCAGCGAGTTATGACCAAACGGCGTGTTTCGTTCCATGTCCGCAGTCGCGACCTGGGCGGTGCAGCTGTCTTATCACCTGGTCTCGCCAACTTTGATTTGCAAAGTCGGGGGTGAGTTGGCATACGGGAAGGGGATGAGGATGGGAGGAGGAGGGGGTACACGAGATATAAAAGAGTGGGGGAGGGAGAGAGAAAGTTTTAGAGCACTTGCGTACAGACAGGCAAGCGCATGTGTTTTCACGCATCCGCACATACAGCGGAGACTGCGTGAAGACTGGTGGGTGGTCTGCTGAAGAAGGGATGGACTGAGGCAAGTTTTGTTTACCCACCGACTTGGGCGACGCATACATGCGCGCATACGCATAGTCTTTTATTTTATCTTTAAATACCTCAAACCCTAACCGTAACCCCTAACCCAAACCACTAGCTAAACCCAAATATTACCCCTGATCAAACCAACTTGTACAGAAGAATTAATAATATGTGTACTTGTAACGCGCAGCATCACAAGCGAGATAAATCGCACTCTCTGCTCAGGCCAGTAATTATAAATGAACATTAGATAACAGCCAGAGGACGGTGAGATGCGTATAGGCACAGTGAACAACCTAAACGCAATGGACAAAGGTATAACGGGATATAGGTACTGCAAACAGTGTGAGATGGAGGTTAGCATGACAGACAATTTTGCAAAGGAAGTTCAGGATAGTAATTCAGGGGTAGTACTTTGTGAAGAGATTTGTTTTCAGAGAGCGTTTGAATGTAGTGTCGTCAGCAAATGATTGATCGGATATAGAGTGAGATTGAACAGGAGCACCTAGTGGCTTGGTATACATGATAAAGAAAATGGGACCAGGTGCAGAACCTTGGGGGACTCCTGAGCAAATAGAGATGGGTAGAGACACACAGTCATTCACTATAACTGACTGTCCTTTCTGAGAGAAATGACTGAAACCTGTTGAGCCTGAAATGCCATAGAGTGTATTGAGTGTATGAATGAGAGTAGTGTGATCTATAGTATCAAAGACAGCAGACAAGTCTAGCATGGTGAGGAATGAGATGTCACCTCTGTCCAGAGCAGACCAAATGTCGTTTGTCACATTAAGCAGGACAGTAAGGGTGATGACCAGACTGTGATGAAGAAATCAAGTTTTAAAAGCTAACATATGACAATAGTTGCTTTAGACTGGATGTACACTTCTCCATGTAACGAAATCCATGTAAAAATAAAAACCCACAAACGATATCCCTAATAAACAAACACACAAAACAAGACCTGTATTTATTTTTTTTAAATGACTGATGAGACTACATCCTCTGATTTTGGAATAGAAGGAACTTTTTGTAACTCTGCTACAGTCCTTTCACAAAAAAGCAACATCTAAACTCTATTATTATAAAGTTATCGGTAAGCTTCTAACTCTGTAAGAAAACAAAGGTCGCGGATAAATGGGTTCGCGAAGGGGACAGACTGCGAACGAGACTCAGCTCTTACAGAACAAAAGCTAAATGCAGCCCCCTTATCTTTCTAAATATCTCCCAAGCTGTAGTTCAGCGTATGTTAAGCTGACTGGGTATGCTTTCAAGAAATTATATGCTTTCTGTTGACCTTCTCTCTCCAACAGAATGGAAAGAACAAAAACTCCTTTCTTTCTAAGGAAAAGCCATAGCGTCTTCTGTCAAGCCCCCAAGGTGGTCGGTTCTCGGGTCTTACGGAGGATTTTCAAAGCTCGTTCCAAGGCTCGGACAGGAGAAGAAATCCCACACTTAACCTCCGAGTTCATGTTGTACATAAGTTTTGTCCGGATTGAGCCCGTGTGAAAGGCACCGGTCCCCCCATCCGAGCTTAGTCATAATTGCCCGGAATCGTAATTGTAATGACCCCGAGCATACTCATTATGGTAATCACGGACCAGTCTTCGGCACAGAGCCACACGCACGCTGCTTTTCTGCCTCGGTGAACACCAAAAGAGCAAAGCGGAGGCAAATGGCGGCTTGTGCTCTCCCCTGCGTTGACACGCCACCTCCTAATGATACGTTGCGTTGTTGTTCAAGTTTACCTGTCGATGAGACCTGGGGAGCTAACACTGGGAGTTGTCGTCTGCTTGTATGGCTTTGTGTCTGGCGTAAACAGAGGAGGTTCATAACGTAATGAGTGGGGCTTGGGAGAAGGCAGTGGGGGGTGAAGGCAACCTGACGATCGTCTTGGTGGTCCTCGCCGTTGGGAAGACAGATGGGTGGGTACCATTGTAGCTGCCATATGTTCAGGAAGTTTACTACCCGGTTTGGGTTCTTTCTCTCTTTTCTTCTCTATTCCTCTTTCTTCCCCTCCTCTTCCTTCGTCTTCTCTTTAGCTGCAGGCGAGCTCTTTCTCGCACGCGTGTGTAATTAGGCAATGATTTATTCTGATTATTTCTTTCAGCGTTCAATGTTATGTGAATGATGATCCTGTTGTGACGATTTGAAATGCTACATGATTGACATGATTAGTTGTAACAGCTCAAGACATAATAAACGTGTCTTAAGAAATTATAATCTGGTGTCGTCTCTCTCTACAATGGCGCGGGCATGTTTTGGCTTTGGAGTGTACATGGCGCCATCTACAACCTTCAAACAATCCTACATTTCGAATGACTGGAACGTTTTGTAGCACAGGTTAAAGGGAAGGCCGGCTGGGACTTACGGAGGATACGATCTAAGGTAAGTGAATACCCGACGTCTAAGGCCGCTCGAGTTTGCATAGAGTTACCGGCTTACCCTAACCAACACCCTACATACTCATAAAAGGTCGTTCATGGTGACCTGGCATTCCCCGGATCCGTAAAAACAGAATTAGACTTACTACATCTTGCTGCCGTTGCACTTCAAACGAGGTTAAAAAGAGGGCGTGCAAAGGAGTAGTTATATATATATATATATATATATATATATATCTCAACTATTAACAAGCTTAAAGTCGAAATGAAGGTGAAACTGCGTTCATCCGACCGTCGAATTCGCTTTTATCTGGACATGCTGCGAGACCCACAAGTTGCCGAGATCTTGAAGTTCCGGATTGGAGGATTTGATACCCTCTCTGAAAACATGTAAGAGGTGCTCTTGTCCACAGCCGAAGAGGTTTTAGGGAGTGCGAAGAAGAACCATCAATCCTTGGCTTACGAAGGAGGTTCTCGACAGAGGGCCATGAAGACCGAGAGGAAGTACGCAGCTCCGAAGCAGCGTCCGAATACAAGAAAATTAAACGTGATATCGGTAAAGGAATGAAAGCGACTTGGGAAAACTGGATTAAGGGAAAACGCCATGAGATTAATGAAGGGCTGGCAATAAGGGTTTTTGCTTACGCGGGACTGTCACCCATGAAGGACACCAGTTATCAAAGACAACGCTTTGACAGAAGACAGAACACAAAGCTGTACTCAACCGATGGACTAAATACTGCATCGATTTTCACAATTTCCCGCTGCTACAGACCTGAACATCCTCCAAGGTGACCAAGTAGCGAGCAATGACCTTGCAGACCTTCTTGTCCTACGGCAAGAGATCGAATTGGACATACGCAGCCTGGGGTCGATATCGACCCATTTAAGCTCCTCCGGTGTGGTGGGCAAGAGACAGCGAAGGCATTTGTCGCACTGTGACGCAAAACATGGGAAAACAGAAAGTGGCCAAAAGAATGGAAATAATCACTGGGCATACCCCTCACGAAGAAGGGTAACAACAAGCACTAATATCACAATAAACTAATATCAGTATTGAACAATAAGCCTAATTAGTCATATGGGTAAGGTTATGCTGAAGGTGATCCGAAACCTATGGCAAAAGAGTTGCTAGGAGAAGAGCAGTCAGTAGCACAGGTAAACAAATCTTTTCAACAGTGGAGTCCTAGGTGAAAAGTATCTCCAATACGGTAAGGATCTTTATCATAACTTCATTGACCTTAAAAAGTCTTTTGATAGAATGTGGCACAAGAGACGTGATGTAACAAAACAATATAAAAGGTCCTGTTCAAACCATTGAAATGTTGATACAATGATTCCAAGACCTCGGTACTCAACAATCAAATGGGAGTGCTGTTCCAGATACGGGTGGAGGGGTAGCAATCGCCAGGGATATAGTTTGTCTCCGATGCTGTTAGCATCTATGTGGAAAGCATCATGCGGGATACCCTTTAAGACCATCACATGTCGGAGTCCATTTCATATGTCTTGCAGATAACATCGATCTGACGGCAAGCGAGTTACAGAACCTCACAAACTTGCACTGTTGACGTGGAGATCAGTAAGACAAGAGCAAAGTCATAAGCATCATCCAACCTGGAAAGGCGGAGATCTTCATGAACGGAGAACAAATTGAGCAGGTACAAATCTTTAAGTATATGGCAGCTATGATCTCCAGGAATCACAGGTGCGACGGTAGCTATGGCCAGACTGAAGATGATCAAGCAAAAACGCCAGTTTCACCACCAAAGTCCCATAATGTCCCATATCATGTGGTACGGCTGTGAATCGTGGACCTTGCTCATAGGAACGGAGCGAGGCACCCAAGTATTAACAACCAAACACTAAAGGAGGCTGTTCCGTATATCGTACAAGAAAACACAAAAATAATAATTTTGTATGACACGCAGTCACTGCCCTGGTGTGTCCCCTCCCCCCAAAAAAAATGTTCGCCACCGTCAAGCGGCGAAGACTGGCTTGGTTGTGAGAGACATGAGACCGAAGACAGTATTCAGAGATACGTAGACAGAAGGCACCGTCGGGGTAAGCAAAGAAAACGTCTGACATGGTGGAGAGGCCGCTCAAACGAGAGATCTCTCACTTAGCACAGGACATGTCCCAATGGCGAGCCCTCGGCGCTTCTGCGTCTCATCGGGTTCCCCACAAGGACAGGTACCATCGGGCCAGCCAACAGGTGGGACGGCCTGCATGTGCCAGTTAAGGCACCGTTGCTGTGTCGCACCACCACCACCAATGGTGCGATGATGAAAACGCTCATTTCATACGATTTCGCTGTCTAGATTTAACGAAAAATAACAGGAGATCTTCGTTAAGTTTTTTTTTTTTTTGGTGAAATTTGATTACTTGAATGGGGTTACCGAACATGGTATTAGAGTTAGCAACCTTCAGAAATTAAATGTGGCCTTTAAAGACGAGCGATAAGGGATTACCAATTGCCTTAAAGCTAAATCTTATGTAAGATAAGAAAAATGTGTTATGCAAAAGAACAATGCAACGAGATTAAGTCTGGTGTATGGTTAAAACCTGACTGGATTGCCATTTTACTTTTAATAAAAGCGCTGCAGCCAGTTGCACAACACCTTTCTAAACCTTAAAAAACATACAAAATATTGTACTGACAGGACGGAAAGTCAGACTTAAAGAACTTTATCTTACTTAAAGTAGTTTTAGTTTTACATATTCTAAAATTGTGGTGTGTAATTTAAACTAATTATCTAAACAGAGTTAAGACCTAAAAGTGTTTAAAATTAGAAGTGTGTTGTGCAACTGGCCCCTGAGGGGAAAATAAAACCTGACAAGGTGGTCGCCCAGTCCGCTAGATCGGAGGTGACGACATAGCGGGGGCTTGATCGCTCCCCATGCCGCCGGACCTGGTGGCGCGTCTTGATGTCCACAGACCGTGTCGGAGCGTTTGTCAGTCTGGAGATAGCGGAGGGCGGGGGCCGTCTCGCTAATTTCACCTGGACCTCCTCCAGGTGTGGCGGGGGGACGTCGAAGGACTGCACTGTTGGTGAGAGCGGACATCCTTCCCACGATGGCGGCGGTGGAACAGGCGATGGTGAGAGCGAAGGAGGTGGTGAAAGGGCGAGTCGGCGCCAGTGACACAGGCGCGAGGATTTTGTCTCATGTTCCAAGAGCGTCAGTAGGCCGTCACAAGACATCAGGGGTTGTTGTTGCAGAAAGCTGCTTACAAATCTATTCTTATCTCTTGAACGTTCTCGATTGTTCAAAATTGTTCAGGAGATCAAGCAAATTACGAAAAGGTATGTTTCAGGAACATTCCCAGCGATACAGCGTATCAAATGTTTGTGTAGACTTGCATACTATTCATTAGCAGTTTTACACGTGATCTCATTTTAAAAGGAATTTTACGAGATCAGCTTATTTACTAACATACGAGACTACGAGCGCACTCCTTGATCTTAGCAGATAAGCACTACAAAATTGTTTCAGTATTTGATTACCGAGATTAAAGAAACAGCGAGACAACGTGAGACTCCAGTAGCTGACCCCGAGATAAGTAGAGAATTACGCGAGAATGAATTATCAACCCTGCTACTCATTGCCATGAATTCTAATCACTTTAAGCAGTAAGGCTCGCCCAACACAAGCAGGACATCTGTAAACACAGTCAAAATCAACAACTTAGACTGCCGAGATGGCTTCTAATGACGTCGCAGCTGTTCAAACTACATCAAATCTCCTCTGTATGAACAAAGCTATTGACCTGTCAGTGTTCTGCTCTGCACTAAAGCCTACTTTTCCTATACAGTTCGCCCTGTGTGGATTGACTGGTAGAACACGGCTGTGGGGTTAGAGAGAACTGACCGTGTTTTTTTTGACAACGGCCTCAAAGGGGGCCACCAGGATTCCGCTGATAAAGTACAATAACTCAGTCAGAGCCTATGAGAGCGAGAAGCGGACGTACGATTATGATGTGGTCGAGGGTCCAAACAAACACGAGCACAAAATCTCTGCCTCCCGCTGCGTGAAGTGGCATCCGGGGCAAGGAAAAACCCGAGGCCTTGAAGTGACGTCATGGATTCCTTTGCCGGTTAGTCACGGCGTCAAATCCACCCAGACTGGCGGATTATCTCCCAGACGTAAGATTGACGTCTTTTGCGTCAAGAGACGCAGGTGGATGACCCCTGTAAAACAGCCCTTGGATTAGGTGCGCGGCTCTCGAGAAGACCGGGTGTTTCTTCCCAGGTGTCCCCTTGCCGGGTGGTCGTATGACGCAAGCAGAGGTCAAGGTTAACAAGCGGAGGAAATCGGGGCTTACATCACAGACCGCTCCGTCCCCTCGAAGCTGTTATCAGTCGTCAGGGCTGTGAAGGTGACTGATGTGACGCAAACGAATTGTTGGGCTCTTGGTATGCAAGTTTATGTTCACTAGGTACTCGTCTGTAAAGTGCATTTACAGCTTCACCACCCAACAAACCCTCCCGTCATCTCTCGCTCTCTCCAATCCCTTCCCTAATCCCCAGCCTTTCTCAGTTCCTGTCCGCTTTTTTTCTGTGTCTTTATCTCTGCGTCTGTCTTACTTAAGTACCAGCTTACAGTTACGAATAAAAGTTATGTGTTAGTTACTTGAATGCAGCTATGCCTAGAAAAAAAAAACAACAACAACAACAACAAAAACCCCAAACAACTCATGACCGCTTTGTCAGCCGCCGGTTTGTTACCTATTAACGAAGAGACATTCGAGCCTTTTCAACAATCTTCTCTGTCGAGGGGTCTTAGCTATCACCAGGAACAAGAACGGTAACATTGGACGAGAGTGCGTACATGAATCATCGCAGCACTGCATCACTGACAATGTCGATTACTCAGTAGGAAAAACAAGCAAACAAACAAGCAAAACTTGTAAATCCCCACAGCTCCCCTCTAACATTTTTCCACGCACTATCTCCCAGCCAGCTCATCCCAACCTTTGCCAAAAGCAGTCTCATATTAGTTTGTTTTTATATCAAACATTGTCTGCATTCCAACCAAAACCATCACTATGTATACTTTGGTGTTTTTCAGGTCTGTGTATTTGTTATTTGTGTAACATTCTCGTGTAGTCTAAATTTAATATATATTTTTTGGATAATGCGCTTAGAGGGCCTTTACTTCCTTTAAGTAAGGTGACAATGAGAGTGAGAAGTGCTCAGGCTCTTGTTGATTCCGGCAGGATAGACAAAAACACAGCGAGAAATAAATCTTGTCCGAGCAGCTGCCAAGATGGCAGGTGATTAAAGCGCTCCTTCAGGCTGCAGGGTCACGTGTGTGGTGGTCCCGCGAGCAGCGACACCTAGCGTATCTATCACGAGCCATCGATCAGTGAAAACGCATGGTCTCTGTCACGAAACAAACATTAGAGGAAGAACTCAAAATGTCATCTGCAGCTTGTAGGCTTCGGCCGAAATATGGCTCTTTCACTTTGGCTTAATTTTCGGAGAGGTTTTTTTTTGTTTTCAAGTTTAAACCTAAACCCAGCGCATATCACGTGGTCATTAGAAACATGTGAAGGGTCATTTAACTTAGGGATCACTTCAGAGAACATTAGTGGTTCATCGTACTAAGGAACAAATGTCGAGGACACACCCCAACCTTCTCCTTCTACCGGCTTTAGACCCTGGTAGATCACGAACCACTTTTTTTTTTTTTTTTTTTTTTTGCTGGGCGAACCGAAGATGTGAAGGTAGGTTGGGAGAAGGATAGTTTCCCGACCGACAAGATAGATCTTTACTAAAGGCTGTGGAGCTTTCCAATAATATTACATAAGGAAACCTCGTGCTCCTGGGCCCACTATACACACGGTGTCAGCTCCCTGTCACAGCTGATAGATCAGAGTTATTATTCAGCTCACTACCTCTGAACCGTTTAACACTGTTTGTTTTTTGTTTTTTTTTTTGCAGAATGATTGCAAGCACCGGGAAAAGGAGTTGGGTTATGAATAAAGTTTTTCCTTTTGAAGTCTTTTCTCAAAAGACATTTTTTCTTTTTTTAGCGGTGAATCGTTTTCACGAAGACACTTGCAAACGTTCTGCAAGACTGATCGGAGTGGTGTCCCTTCGCTAGCAGGTTTGAGGGAGGCGGCTCTCCGCAATGTTTGTATTTTTATTAGTTTGTTGTGTTTTTGGTGCCCATTGTGTAGGCCGTTGCTTTTTTTCGTTGCGTTCTTGCTGTACAGGACTGTTTGAGTTTTTTTTTCTTCTGCCACTTTAGGATTTCCCGTCGACTGCCGGTCTTTCTGCCTAACGGTTTCTTCTGAAGATCTTGAAAATCACACAGTCAGTCCTTTGCTTTAGCATTTTCATGCAGTTTTTTCTGCATTATGATTACATCGATACTAACAGTCTTCTGGGGATTTCAGCTCTGTCGACCCGAGTCTCTGTTGATGTATTCTGCCTCCTACAGATGACACAATGGCTGTAGATGTGAACTCAGGGCCGTCAAAAGCCAGCATGGGCCCCGGGGCAGACAACTTGCTAAAACAAGTAGCTGGTAAAGTTCATATATTCAAGAATGACAAGAGGCTAAAGACAGACAAAAGCTATGTCAGAAAAAATCAGTAAAGAAGCCTTGTGCTTGTTCCAAACCTCAACTGTCTGATTCGCCACCAGCAAGTAACTTTACGACATCACCTCCCACCACTGGCAGAAAACAAGGTAAAGGCCACTCTCAACATCCATGAGTCATCGTCATCAGAGGTGGTCAACGTGCAGTTTGACAACAGTGTGGTCTGTGTCTATCAGCTACATACAGGAATAGGCAAAGATCATCAAGATACAGTCACAGAGAGCATGTAGCTCAGCACTCGCCAACAGGACTGCAGGTGGCTGTTAAACGGATTGATCTAGAAAACTTACATCACGAGTTCTTTTATGTACAGAAAGAAGTTGCATTAACCATGCAGTTACAACATGAGACTATTCTCCCACATAATTGTAGCTTCGTCCATCGCCATGAGCTGTGGACAGTGATGCCTGTTATGGGCTGTGGTTCTTGCCGTGACCTGCTGCATTGCCTCCAGAAGCTCAGTCCGGAAATTCCTGAAGAGAATCTGGCTATTTCTCTATTATTGTAAAACTAACCTGATGATCTTACTACAAGAATTCGGCTATTGTTCATTGATTCTAAAATTAACCCCATACAACGGTAAACACATCCATGTCATTGGTGGGTGGCCTCATATGAAGATAGTATCGATGTTTTGAATGTGTAAGGGACCATGGTCAGACTAAAAAGAAGAGAAACGTTTGTCCTCATACTTCCTCGATTCTAGAATTGACAACTGTATGCTGCCTGCATTCATCATGTATGTGGGTTCTTTGTGTAAAACACTTTGCGTTCACTTTAATGGTGGATAAAGGTGCTATAGAATTCATCATCATTATTACTTTTATTATTAAGACAGGATCAACGATATAAAGTTATGTTCTAGTTTGGAAAAATTGTTAGTCCCTCGCCCCTGCGTGCATTAACTAGAGACCTGAGTGTAAGACACTTTGAAAATTTGACTTCCAACGATTTGTTTAATCCTACGGGCCATGAGAACTGTAAGAATCATCCTCCCCTCACCTCTATAAAACACACACACACACACACACTCACACGCACGCACGCACGCACGCACATACGCACATACGCACATTTCTCGCTTCACCGTGCACGGCGAAGAAGGGGACTCAAGACCACCCCAGCCATTCCATCGGCCTCCTCCATATTCTTGCCCTTTATTTTCTGTATGTGCGTGGACCATGTCCTCGGAACGTCAGTCTGACGCAAGCAGACAAGGAAACTAAAAGAAGTCTGGTCCAGACTGAGGACCGAACCTTTTTCTCTGGAAGCGAGATCTTGTGTTACGAATTTGTTTTCGGTTGACAAATCATTCCTCCCATTAAACTTCATTTCACACTGCTTGTAAACCGAAATTACCCATTCACAGGGGGGAGGGGGGTTGCTGTGGACACTTTGCTTTGTTTTTATTTGCGGTGAGTTTCCCATGACGACGGAAACTGTTCTGCAACTGATACTCTGATATTCGCTTGCGCCGGCTGACCTTGACGTCAGCTGACTTGCTGACGCCCCACTACTACTTCAACCTTCTAGGACAGTCATCGATCTCCTCTGCCCAAACACTTCTGTTATCTAGCAGCAGTACAATTAACAAGGCGACTCGGCCCTGACCTTCGCATGTCGCACAGTCTCGTGGCAAGCTACCACTCAGAATAGCTGACTAGCGTGGATCGTAATCTTTCCCAGATTATCGTTCGTCTGCGGATGTCTGACTTGATGGAAACTGCACGGATGTCACATCACGCAGGGCGATAAAAAGGCGGCGAGTACCCGTAAATTTGACGTCCGTTGGCCTCAAGGACGGAGGATGTCACGAAACTAAACGAGAAAGAATATCTGCGACCTATATCTATGATGTTATAGATGAGTGTGCGCGTGGCTGAGCGAGAAAAGAGAGTCAGAGTGAGAGTGAGAGAGAGAGAGAAGGACTTGTGATGAGAATGATATAGGTAGTCCCTTGACTTTATTATCGTTCGGTGAGATTTGAAGACTGCACTGATGAAGGTCAGCATTTTTGGCGAGGGCGGTACCCATCTCCTCTCTTCTGAGTTTGTGAGTGTGAGTCTGTGTGTGCGCGTGCGCGTGTCGGTGTGAATGATTGTCAGGTGTATTTGATGGTCGTGTTCCTGTGTGTGTGTGTGTGTGTGTGTGTGTGTGTGTGTGTGTGTGAATGATTGTCAGGTGAATTTGATGCTTGTGCACCTTTGCTCTAATAACATATCTATACAAAAATATCTGCCTTTTCTGTTTATGGAATGTTCTGTAAATAAGTTTTTGCTGAAGCCCATTTATACCGAGTTTGAATTACTTAATATAACAAATATAGACAAACATTTTTTTGTCCAGGTCTTCCTAAGTATAACCGTTCTGCAAAATCTTTGCCCTACTAGGTCGAATGTTTGTCAAGATTCTGCGGGCTTAAAGACCAACCTGAATGGTTTGCGTTTTTCTGCAGATATAATTAGATATAGGCGATATAAAACTAACCAGTAAATTTTAGCCTCCGAAACCCATCTGTTAATTAATTATCCGCTAACAAAGTACGCGATTCGCACCTGCGATCAACTACGTCACGCTAGTGCACCAGTCACAACATAGGCAGCCGTCAACACCAAACATAGAGAGAGAGAGAGCGACAGTTCGGGTTATTCGGACTTGAAAGTCTGTATTTCTTGTGCTAAAGTAGCAGTTTTTCAGAACCACGAAAAATGAAGACTAACAGCGTCCAAATAGCCCATACTGTCGCTCATTCTCTCTCTCTGTCTGATGTTGACGGCTGCCAATGTTGTGACTGGTGCACTAGTGTGACGTAGTACACTGTTAGCGGCGCTCGTTGATCGCAGGTGCAAATCGTAGCGGATAATTAATTAATGGATGGGTTTTGGAGGCTAAAATTTACAGGTTAGTTTTATATTGGCTATTTCTACCGATATCTACAAAAAAAACTCAAGCCATTCAGGTTGGTCTTTGAGAATGGTCTTTCCTTGAAAATGGTGACTGCTTTTCGCTCTTGGTTTGATGCAGTGCTTCCTATTATCAGGGAGCTTAATATTTCAAAACCACAGCCTCGAACAACTTTGCGAAGCCATTAAACTGCGAAACTTTGCAAACTTAGTACATCACAATCGATGCAAACCCAACGCATTATGATGTGTTTAACAACCACCGCCTCGTGCAACGTTGCAAAGTCAAGTGCTTTCCGTAACTTTGCAAAGCCATCGCATTGCAAAATGCCAGCCAGAGGTCGTTCGACTGTGCGTTCAGTGCAACGGGTAACATTTGCCGAGCAAGTGCATGGCGAACATGTGGCAACACATTGCAAAGCCGGTGCATCGAGAAACACTGCAAAACGTCCGCCAAGAGTCGCTTTCGGGGTGGGGGTGGGGGTGGTACATGCAGAGTGCGTGACAAGGGGAGGCGGGAGACGGCGAGGGCGTCGCAGCGGCCGTCATCGAATTGCATAAAATCGATGACAAATGGAGCGTGACGGGGACGAACGCCACCGCTCGCCTCCATCTACGTGTGCAGATCCGAAGGTGACCGGAAACACGAGACGCTCTTCGCCACAGCGTCAAGCGGGAGGTTGAGCGACTGACATGTCCCCTCGAGGCTACGACGACGACGATAACAACGACGGCGATGAAACGTTTCTGTCTGTACACAGACACCTGAGTGGATGGGTGGGGGATGGAGGAGACAACAAATCCTTTCCTTTCCCACTCTCGGTCGACATCCTCTAGCTCATACCTGCCCAAGAATGTGCAGTATCTAGGACGTTTGCACCCCACATTGCGTTCCCCCCACCTTCCTCTTTGTGGCGGTCAAAGGTTAACGAATTCATGCCACTTACCATGCTGTTATAACCTCGAGGTCTTCAAAGGGATGTTTCAAGCTAGACACCCCACGCTTCGTCACAGCTCAAAACTCCTCGACAGATTGCCGGGCTGGGCATACCTCCCTGATGAGATCATCAACTGTAATCAGGCTGCGAAATATGACGAAAAAGTCGTCTTTTTATAGCTACTAGCTATAAATAAATAGATGAATAATAAATAATTTAATTAACAATAAATAAATTATCGATTGATTGAAAGCGAAACTAACTTTACCTCCCTAACCAGCTTAAGTATAAAGAATTTAAATGGTCTACAAAAAGATGATTAAAATGAATAACCAACTAAACACCTACCTACCGCCATAACTAATCATAACTATGAATAAATAAACGAAAGATAGCACGAGTAAACAACTGCCTACCTAAAAAAGGTAATGCTAGGAGAGGAATGAGGAACAGATAATGTAGTGGTGACAAGCGAGTGTTTTAGCCACCTCATTGTTGGGCGCCCCTTCTTGTAACGACCAACCGTACCTGCCTGAGAACAAAAAACATTGTGAAGACAGCGTGCAACTGCAAAAAGACATGGTGTTATCGTGAGACCTTTTAAGTGAAGGTTCGTGTTCACCCCCCCCCCATCTCTCTCTCCCTGCCTTACCCTCCTTAACCCTCTACGAAGTCAGGTACCCACCCAACAGCTTGGAGAGAAAGTGATGCGTAAAATGAGAATTGAACCGGTTAGCCTACGTGTTTTGGAGTTTGGAGGCTGGTGATGTGTCCAGTAGACTGTCCGCTTCCACACCTCGCTCACTCACTAACCCACTCACAAACTCACTAATTTACTAACTCACTCACTCGTGTACTAACTCACTAACTGGCTCACTCTACACTTACAGTCGCCATGCGACATCGCACCACGTCAGCTGATTTCTTGTTTTTTGTTTCTCACGTCGTCCTTGACTTCGCTCCGTTGGGTATACGATAGCTGAGCGTATGACCCAAGCACAGGTTATCGTGGCGAAGTTAATGAAGACTACAAAAGAAGCGTGAGGCAGGCCAAGTGCATTCGCTCCCCTTTCCCTGCAGTTGCTAAGGTTTCGCCGCTGGACGCGTGTGCGCCGCGAGTTATCTGCCCGGACCGTCGTCGTGGTGTCGGTGAAGGACCTTTTCGCCGACGGGTCGCTTGAAATGCGAGCTGCTGAGGTGATACCAACAACGTGCCGAGGCACCGGTCTCACCTGTAATCGTCCGACAGAAAAAGGTGTTGCCGAGGTAAAGAGCGAGACAGCCGTGAGGTGTCGATACACCCATCGTTCGCAAAACATCGAGATATCGCAAAAAACGAGCCAGAACGGTCGCCATGCTGTTGGCTCCACTCCAGGTCACACCAAAGCAACACGGGGACTTGTTAATTAAAATCAATTGTTGAGAACTTTTTTGTAACGTTTACAGATGTGAAAACATTTAACAAATTTCATGCAAAAATAATAAAAACAGCAACAACAGAAAATGATTGCAGTTTCGAGGGTAGAGATGGGTTTTGTCTCAAACTGTGTTTGCCTTAAGCACAAATGGCTCACTAAATTAAGACAATAAAATGTAGCGAGCAGTATTACACCATAGCATAAGGTGGTTTTTTTTTAAAGCGTATTAGCAGCTTCTTGTAAGGATGCATTGTATGATGTCAACTGCCTTTTTAGTTGTTTTTCGGCAGTCTTGTCTTTCACAGTCCCAATCATGTACTGTGCTTCTTGTCAAAAACTCCCACCCCGACTCTTTTTTTCTTGGTTAAGGTTGATCTTTTGCTTACTTGGTTGCGAGCATTGTTAGGAAAGTGCTAGCACCTAGAGATGAGTTCGCTCTATTCGAGGAGAAGGATAATGGCGGGGAAAAGAAACCTATAATACGCGAAAAAAAAAAAAACGGGTATCACACACAGTATCCTGAGATCTGAATCCAGGACCTTTTAGCCCTCACTTTTAGCGAGAGTTTTAACCACTGCACCACCTAGCTCCCTGCACCGTAGGCACCTAATACAAAAAAGTTGCCAAGACACATGTAAATGCAAGAAACTGTATCAAGACAGTGTAATCCCAAGACAGAATAAGTACAACAACCACAAATACATTTTTGAGACCTGTTGTAGCTGTAAGACACACACACACACACACACAGACCCGGATGTAACTTTCAGAAACTCAAACACAGACCCGGACGACCGTGGCGACAGATTCGCCGAAATCGGACAGACATCCTTACCATCTGATATCCTTCAACCATCACGAACAAACTGTGAGGCCAGTGATTTGCTTGTTGTGTTTAGATCGGGAAGGTGGCGCCACCTAGTGGTGCAATCAAGCACGAGGAGTAGGGTGGAGATGAAGGGGTAATGAGGTATGAGGGGAGGAAGCCAGAAGTACTTGGAGAACCACCCCACCCCGTCCCTGTGCTAGTCAACCGCCACGACGCCAGCGACCATCCACCGCTTACCTGTTTATGGTTTCTGCGTGTTGCCAATGAAGGTGCGATAATCTAAAATTAGACACTGGGCGCGATGAAGTTGACAGCAAGGTGTCGGGAAGGTGAGGAGTTTGTTTTTTTTAAAGTGGACGGGTGGTTAACTTAGGGAAAGAGAAAATCGTTGGTCCATATGCACACAGTAAAAAATAAATAAATAAAAATAAATAAATACATGGTACTTGGCTTTCACTCATCGTGTCCTAGACGCGCAGAAACTTTTCAGTTCCTTGTCCATACGGGCACTTACGTAAACTTGGGTGCAAAGTCCTCGCTGCGACTGTGGCCGGAGTATCGGGCTGTTGCTGGTCCATACTCTAAGTATACAAGATGCTGAAGCCGAACACATCTTCGTGCTGTTGGTGGTTTGAAGTAAGGCCATCTCACCAGAAACATGGTTGTCCGTCCATTTGACGATTCAAGCTCAATTTCATGGCTTAACAAACAACACGGGTTGTATGTAAATAAATAATTACGAAGGACAAGAAAAGAAGAAATGGAGATTACTCCATTTTGTATACGAAAGGCCAGATTTGATGTCAAAGAAACGAAGTCATGAGCTGGATCATGAGGCTGAGGTTACAACGCTATAAACAGAGACTGAGATGGCGCGAACGGGGCAGAACATATAAAATGGTGGTACTTCTGAGATAGGAAACACATAATACGTGTGTTGTAGAGGTTATCTGGGCCAGCATCGATGCACAGAGGTTTGAGAGTAAACTGTAATGTTGTCATTTCATTCATGGAAGGGCAACTTGTCCTACTGCGTACGAAGTAGTGAAAGAAGTTTAGCTTGAGCCGCTTGGAGCAAAACAGTTATTGAAACTGCATTCTTGTTCTGTAAAAGCTGACTGAAACACTGCGAGGGACAACAAACAAGTTTCCGTTTTTCACTTCACAAAAATGACGAGAGCAGTTTATAGGAAACAACGCTCACTGCCAGAGTCACCAGGTCCTGCGAAAATCAGTGTGTGGGCATCGTGCAAAGTACAGGGGCAACCAAAACTAGTGCTAGCAGGCAAGGGGTGGGGTTATTGTTAGTGGAGGTAATGATGATGATGATGATGATGATGATGATGATGATGATGATGATGATGATGATGATGATGATGAGGAGGAGGAGGAGGAGGAGGAGGAGAATGATGTGTATCTGCAGTCGTTCAAAACATCAGCAGGTCTTTCACAGCGAGCTGGTGTTCTTGACCAGGTGAGTTCATAATTGTGTCATTGCCTTCTTGCAGCTGTAACCCCTCTGCTATCTTCCGGCCGATAAAGCCCCACCGACATTCCAAGTGACAGTTGACGCAAGCGTGATCATGTGACCACGTGGCCACATTTCTTTACTGGATTATCGTGTTAGGCTCGCGAGATTAGCAAAGGTCATGCAAGGCCAACAGAGGCCTATTTATCACACCCACCCACCCACCCACCCACCCCGACAACGGCGTCAGCGCTCTGAACAGCACTCATAACTGGTCAGAACTTTTTGGTGATTGATGGTCAGGACGAAAAGGCGACTTAATAATAATAATGAAGATTTTTATAGCGCATATTCACACTCATAGAGAGCATGCTCTTAGGGCTTACAACGAGGAAGAGACATGGACTAAATGGATAGAACACGAGGGACGGAAGAATAAACGACAACACTGACGACAAACAGAAAACAAAGATAGAAAACACAAAAAGGCACCAAGTAACAGGAACAGAGAAAATAGTGATTCTACAGAGAAAGATGGTAGAAAAGTCGCAAGAGCGGGAGGGGGGAGGGTAAGAAGGACGAGCATTGTGTGGACTGTGTTAGGAGTAATGCTCAAGGAAGAGGTGCGTTTTCAGTACTGACTTAACTCAGTATAAGCGAGAGGAAGTAGGAGAAAGTGTGAAAGAGAGGAGAGAGATGAAATGACATTTTATCGCTCAACCCACTTGGCTACAGCCAGGGTGTGAGACATACAACTGGTTTGTGCTTCTGTCTGCACACAAAGATTAAAGTCATTAAACCATGACCAGAAGCGATGAAACGTCGAGAGAACTTTGTCTGAGCAAACTGCTGTATCGTCAACATTGGTGGAAACAATTTCCAAGAGCCAACTCGAGTGTAATTTATTCTGTCTATAGCACATCTAATCCTTTTATGAAACGACGCTGCAGAAAAGAGGTGGAGTGTAGCGGAATTCTTGACTGAGTCACTTAACAAGGCTCATCTCATCTGGAATGACCCGCGTAAGCATTTGGGGACAAAAGAGATGTCGACCAATTAAATTCCCCTATGACGCTAAAACTGAGGCTCTTTGCTTGTCACACCTGTGAAGCAGCCAAGGATAAGGTGAACATTGACACGATCTTAAACACTGTTGCACACAGAGTCACTACAGACACTTTGTAGTCCTTTTCACTGTTTAGTAGTGATGTGATCGTCCATTTAACAGACGCGAAGCACATAATTCTAGGGGAACCCATTTTTTTCTTGCTGCTTTAAACGCGACTGCAGACAGGTGTTGTGGGCATATCACTGTCCAAAAAAAAAAAAAAAACAAGTTGGGGGTGGGAGTATGAACACTATTCTGTTGTCCCCAGGTTGCATCTCCTTTTCTGACCCAGAATTCAGACAAAGCTTGTTCGTGATATTTTATTCCTGATTTTTTTCTAAGGTTAAATAAGTTGTAACGGAACATTAGGACACATGATTCCAGTAAAGTGGATCTCTAACGGGAAATTATATATATATATATATTGTGTGTGTGTGTGTGTGTGTGTGTGTGTGTGTGTGTGTGTGTGTGTGTGTGTGTGTGTGTGAGAAAAGCTGCTAAAACTTTATTACCTTGTTTAATGCTCATCCAAAATACAGTTCAAAGTGTGAGACAGCTTTTTATTGCAACTTCCTTCAGTGGGGTGCCTCTCCTCCTAGCATATCCGTGTCATGTTCCAGCTGTCGCCACCATACATGCACACACGCACGCACGCACGCACACACACAAACACGCACGCAAGTGTATGACTCAACATCCATCCATCCATTGTCACATCACGTGATCCTTCATCGCGCATGCGCGCGTAGTGGGTACCAGGTACGGGACGGCCAAGTAAGGAAGAACTGTCGCGAAGAACGTCGTTCGTGACAGACGAAAACACAACAAATGTCTTGACTGTCGATCCTGGGTGGTTCCTACCAGTTTCTACCGGCCAGTGACCTACGTGCTATGTGCATGACGTATATAATATACTGGCGAAGTTAACGCAATGGACCTACTTCCAAGGCTTATCATTCTTGGCGTTTTCGGAGTTGCGTTTCCTGACGTGGGCATCATGATGGCATGATATAGCGGACTGATCGAATTTAGAAGCAACAGTTTTAAAATCTTCATGTTGCAAGCCTAAAAGAGAATCTACGTACCACGAATCATAACGGAAAAGAAATGTCGGTGAAATCGATCAAATATGCTGACGAAGTGGATTTACAAGCAGTCAGACATACAGCAGGAAAATGAAAGAGCGACATTTCCCAACAGATGATCCATTTTCACTTGACAGAGTGCTATAATAACGCATCAGGGATTGGGTTGTATAACATTATTAATAATATCTTCAAACAAAAATGAATATAAATTGCGTGAGGCAAGCTTATTTCGTACAGATGAGTGACAACATTATTTCTGTAGGTGTTACAGAGCCGCACTGATGTGGCACAACCATGTACAACTCTTCTTGTTCAAAGAAAAAGTACATTCTGCATGCTTTACTGCTGAACATGAAACTGAAGACTACCAATGCAGTCTCCGTTACCACACAGCCCTCAGCATAAAACAGTGCTTGTTTTCCGCTCAGGTGATGGAATATCTACACCGGCTGCAACCTGAATCATAATTGTGTTATTAAATGGAATTTTTCTTACCATTTCAATTTCTGAACAAGGTTTTGAGATGATATAATGTTACATTTGCTACACCTACGCATGACACTAATACAACTTGAAATCGATGGAGGCTAGTAAAGAATAGTTGTTAGGTCACGAAAACAAAATGATAAAACATCATAAAAGACTTTTGTCTTACAATTTTGTTTAAAAAAACAACAACAACAACAACAAAGGAGGAATGATTTTTGCCTTCTTTCTTTTCACCAAAGCAAACTCCTATAGCTGGAATGGGGTCTGGATATCCTGTGTAAGAACTTTTGCCCCTAGGAAATCTTTTGTATATTAAAATATAAACTTATTCTGATTTTTGACAGTGAACGCTCCATTACGGGTATTCACCCGATCATACGCCTTAATCCATTGTTCGTACTTAACCAACTCTCGGTTGATGAAAGCGCACGAAATCCACCGATGCATGCGATGTTGATCTCTAGGTCTCGAATCACTCTTACACGCTCCTCAGCAGCAGTGTTTGACCACCATTTTACATTATTATTTACCGTGGCGTATACGGTAAAAGTTATCCCCATTGTGACGTCAATGTCAAGGTCGCGGTCCGCGGAAACAGATCCATTGCTCCGAATACAAACTAATAAATATCTTTTAGCACATAAACATACCTACATAAACATACCAACAGACCGAAAGAAAGAATGACATTACAGTGAAAATTGTCGATGAAAAATATTTAAAAAATAATTAATATTATTTTTTAAAATATTAATATCTTGTAATTAGAAATACTTTTCGTTTTTTCTAATAATAATAATAATTATTATTATTATTATTAAAAGGCGTTTTGCATTACATTCCCTAACATCCTTCTTCATGTGAAGCGTTAAAGTCGTTATTAGCATTAAAGTTATTATTATATTAAACATTGTAACAATTTAAAAGGTTTGTTTGGTTACTTTCCTAACGTCTTTTTGCGTATCTTCTGTACAAAGACATCTTTAGGGCTACCTTCAATATAAGGGTCATTGTAAGCGTCGTTTTCATCATTGTTACGTCCAAATACCTCATCGTCAACGTTTGCCGCAGTCTTCTTTGAGGAACAGAGGAAGCAAGTATGTCGCCAGGACAATATGTATTTCTGGCATTACATCTGTCACGTGATTCTTTGATACAAATATGGCAGGTGTTCTTTGGGACAGAACCACGCCTGTCCGTCCACTCACCTGTAGCTCTTTTCATACTGTTTGAGCCACCATTTTGCTCTTCTTTACTCTGAGTAGGCTGGCTTTGCTATGGCAACAGGGGTCCTTGTGTTCTGAGTTGAAGGGAGAGTTGGGGATGGAGGACGCTAATGGCTGCAGCTTCCCCTCCAAGAGCGAGGTTCTACTGCTGTGATGTCTTCTTCTACTTGGTGCGAGGGTCAACCTTTGCTGGTCCCGACTGAATCACCTGAAATCACATGACACTCCTCATTCACCTGCCTGTCGGCACCGTCTGGCGCGTGTCCTGCAGGTTCCCAGGTGCACCGAGATGTGCCAGCTCGTCTTTCCGGCCAGCTCATCCACCCGCAGGTTTTAGGGTTCTCCCGGTGCACCCGGGAAACTTGAGTGCATGAGAGAAGGATGACAACTTGTCTGCAGGCCTCGTGCTAATGTTCCTTAATACGGTCCCCTGCTGGTCCCCCCAAAGCATCTTCTCCCTGTCGGCGCTAGAAGTTGCCTGCTGCCTCGCCCGGCTCCTGGATGTAGGAGGGCAGGCAGGTAGGGCCTCCTTTTCGCCGTGTGCTCCCTGCGGGTCCCCTCCGGGTTTTGTTGCTGCGATTGGTGGGTCCGTCTCGTGTTGACGCCAGTCTCGGCAAGAGCGTGCCTCCTCCTCCTCCTCGTGTCTGGCACCTTGCTTGATAGTGGCAACGAGTCTGTCGCGTCTTGGTTGATGGCAGGAAGTGTAGCATTCACCCAGGCACGAACTGATGCAATAACCTTTGAGTTTAACATGTACCACTTAAGAACTGACAGTGTATATCTTATAGAATTACTCTTTTTCTTAGTTAAATGAAAGGATAACTTTAACGTATGTAAAACACAGTCGTCCTCCCTTTCTATGTTTTCTCTAGTTCATGCATTCTAGGACAAAATGTTTTGTACGTAAGCAAAGATTACCATCGAGCTCACTGGAAGAAAACAAAAACAGCAGTAAAATGAAGTCCGGAGAGCCGGTTTAACTCTTTGTAATCTTGAGCATCCAGCTGTCAGACTACGCAATCCTGCAATTAAGCGATGTCTCTATGTCTCGATCTGAACATAGTCTTCCTGGCGATAATTTGTATCTTCGAAAGTATGTGGAGGTCTTAACACTCACATCAATGTCATCTTAATGGTTTCTGTCACCTGGGCACAGGGTTTAGAAACTGCCACAGGCTCTTTTATTCACAGCACAAGAACATGTGATAGAGGAAATATATTTATTATGAAGACGTAACAAATATCAATGCTAAGTCAAAAAGGGATACATAACTGTGTCGAGGGTAAATACCGAGGGCTGAGTTTACACCGAGGATGAACGCGCTTATCATTAGTAAATGCCAAATTTATAAATTTACTTTAAGAAATCTTTTGGGTTGATGTAGAATAACGCATTTTTTCCATTATTCTATAACAAATGCTTGAGTTAACAAAAAGAAAACATGTATTTGTCATTTGTCAATAACACCGTAGAAGAAACCTACGTTTGTCATTTGTCAATACATTTTCATGTGAACAGGCACAAGCTTCTCAGACGGAACCTAAGGTTTTCAGAGCAGTACATTTTGTTTGTTACTGGAGCATCGCCTTTCCTTTCTGAACTACGTTTAGTGAGTGGGAGTTTCTTGACCAGCCATGACAATAGGTGACACTCAAATATTTTTGAGATGATGGACTGGGTCACCAAAGCTTTCTCTTCCTTTCTCTCACTCTCTCTTTCAGTGCTCTCTTTTGTCTCTCTTTTTTCTCTGTCTCTCTCCTTTACAAAAATGCCTGTCGAGGTCTGTAAGCCTTTCATAAAAGATCTGCACATTTATGCATGAAACAAAGCCACGTGGGTGGATGGCATCTACATTCGCTAGAAGAACGAGTGACTTTTCCATACATTTACCTCCAGATTTTGACTGGGTCCTGTGACACATGGTTCCCAAGTAATAGGGAAGGGCATTGGCCTTAAACTGTTATCTCACTTTCTTTATTCATCCGCTATTTTCATCAGAAAAAAACAGACAGCACCGCGATTTCTCGGTCATCACGGACGATGTGCGGCGATGTAAGGCAAGTGTCGTGTAGCTGACAAATGCCTGTTGTGCAGATTACACAAACCAGGACTCTACCTTGACTAGGACGTATCACTCAAGAGTATTCAAGACCCGACAAGGACGACAAAAAAGTTATCTTTCATCGTGACTGTCCTCTTTCCCACTTATTTCATTATCTTGACTTTTTTTTTGCACTCTCTCAACTTTCAAAAACAGTTTGATCATTTTACCATGGCCTTTCTACACCTACAATCAGTTATCATCAAATTGCCTTCATGTTGGGTAACATTCCACAGGGTGCAGTTTATTTACAGTTCAGTTCTGGATGGTCTGGGGACCAAAGTGTTTCTCTGTCTTTTTCACACAGGAACTTATCTTGAGGACGTACTGTACTTCTTTCTTTGTTCAACAGCCGTTCAGTCAATCCTTCCTACCAAGGAATGACACAAAACTGACATTCCGGCAAAGCTCGCTTACTGTTCTCTGGACTTGAGTACCAAGGTCCACCCCACAGTTCCTAGCTTCTTGCTTTGAGAATAGGGCAGTTTTGTAAGAACCAGCGTGGAGTTTGTTGTACTTTAGCATTTCTTGAAAATCTTCTTTCGACAATAACCTCAGCACAGTGCCCCTCACGAAGGCGGAAGATGGGAGTTTGTTGCCAGTCAAGCTACTGATCTGTGTCCCTCTGAGTTTGATATCCGCCATTCAGTGACCTAGTCTCTGCTGTGCTGAAGGTATGCCTTGATCTTCCTGTAGGTTTTGGGGTTTGATGCCCAAAGAAGCCGGATTCCGAGAAAATGAGAATACTGTGCACATTTTTCAAGCTGTTCTTAAATTTCATGAAAAGTTTTTCTTTGGGTACATTGGGCCAAAGTCTCGTAACATTTCAGTTTTCGGCTCTATATGCAGTGCACTTACTTGGCAGAAAGAAATAAAGCGAAATAAACGAAATAAACAAATGCGTGAAGCTACTCATAAAAAATAACATTTCTATTTACTTAACCAAGCAATTCAACCTGTTTACAATATCAACCCTTAGCTTCGCATGTAGAGAGAAGTAAAGGAGGTAAGTAGCATGAATTAGGGAAATGCACCGAAAAGCAGTCTTTGATGAAATAATCACAAGTTTCTCAATTTCGTCCTGATCAAAATGAAAAAAAAAATTTTTTTTTTGCTCCATCCACTTTTGACACGCGAACGATTGTTAGCTAATTTCAGTTACGGCCAAGGCGGCAAAGTTGTGCAGCGATGAAAGCCTCGTCGGCGAACTGACACCCCTCACGTAACCACTTTTGATTAAGTGAACGCTGCAGTATAATGTGAATGGCGCTGCGAAGAAGAAGGAGGGGAAAAAAAGGCGAGCTGTTTGGAAGCGCAAGCTACAACATCAACAGTAAAGCAGTAATTTGCGCCACAGCATGATGTCTTTTTCGAAAAGTCAAGTGAGCTTCATACTCTACCACCACCACAACCACCACACCTCTCACTCCAACCCTTCCCCCCCTCTCTCTCTCTCCACTTCGTTCTGCCTGACTGGAAATAACCGCGGTGTCATAGCCTGGCAATCAGTCACCAACCTCTCCTTTTGGAGAGGGTGCGATAAAGGAAAAGTAATAGGTAATTTCTACACTTTCGAAAGCCATTTGTATATGGAGAAAAAGGATTTTCTCAATCATTTTTATTTTTGTTTCCTTAGATGCATTTTTTTTAGTCTCATTTGTTCGATAAATTAAAGACAGATAATGTCACAAGAATAATTTACTCTAAAGTTAGCTTATTCATGCTGTGACAAGCAATAATAAGTTATTTTTTATTTTTTTTTCTTTCTAAGAGGTTAAGAAAAAAAATAAGAAAAAATTTGTAGGTGCTTTATTTCCCCCCTTTTTTTTTAAAGACTAGGTCTATGAGGTGTCAACAACCTCCCCCTCCCACTGTTGGCTGTGTAGTTGATTGAACGAAGACAGGACAGCACTGGAGTCTTATGTGAAAAAAAATAAAAGCACACAGACTGAACTAAATCCTTACTTCATTAAAAGTCTCGGCACTGTCAGAATTCTTGCCTGCAGGCTTACCACCCACCACCTGTCTCTCGACCTTTCTTGCTTATTCTGGACGTCCTTCACACGATACTTGACCTGGCTTCCGGATCGAAGTCACTTAAAACACCAGAGAAGACAACTTGCCCAACTTTCCAGGCCAGTTGTGAGACAGCTTCTTTTTAACACAAGATAAATTGGGGTATGGCATTCCACTCGACAGCTAGCTGACCTTGCCCCCAAAGTGGGGGGGGGAGAAGGTTGCAGCAACAAACATAACAAAATAACATGTTACTATTGCAGTTGGCCTAAATCGTCCTTCGGAAAGGGCTCTTTGAAATACATAATATTTATAAAGTAAAACTGTTCCTTATTGCTTTATTTCGTTGTTTTTTTCAGCATGGAGAGGTAACGTGCTGTTGCCGACAAGTGAAGTCTTCAACACCTTACATCCTAAAGACCTGAAAAGATTAGGGGGGGGAGGGGGCGATCTTTACCTGTTTATCTACATCACATTTCAACAAAAAGGTGCATTCATAAACTATCTCTTGTTCTTTATTTTGTTCTTGCCCTGATTTGTTTTTACTCATTGTCTGTTGTCTGCTGAACCGCGTGGAGATGGGGGTGGGGAGAAGAGTGAGGGATGAGTGCAAATAATCCGGAAGTCAATGTTCACTAAAGTACGTAGCTACGTCACAGCGGTATCATTTGAGGTATTACTCCCTACCCACTCTTTTCGCAGTTTGGCACAGTTCCTCCCTCCTCACCCCGTCCCTCCCCACCCCCCCACGAACTTCTCACCTGTCTCTGCGTGTTTCGTGCGGCAGTTTCCGGTGTTGTTTACAGCAGTCCGGTGACCTTCACATGTCAGCCGCAGTGTAACACCTTCACTGCAAGATTGTATCGTTGTTCCAAACGGGAAGATGAAAATCTATAAGCGTGCTACGCTCCTAGCGCCGCTCAGATGCACCGGGAAAAAAGGGGAGACAAACGCTCCAACATTCGAAGGTAAACGTAAAGGTGCAGATTCTCATAGACTAGTAAATGTAAGTGGTTCATCGAATCACGTGCACTGCACGCGACCTTACTGCTCCTCAGTCGTATCTGAAGATGGGAGGTGTCGGTCTGCCTGGGGGTCGTTGCCATAGACCGAGGATGCTATACTTCCGGCTATGAGTCAAGGAACTCACTGGAACTGTAGCTATGTGGCAAACATATGACAGGAGCCTCTAGGTTATCAACTGACCGTCTAATCAGACCTCATCACCTCAATCCGCCTTCCTCGTATGTGGTTCAGAGGTAGAGACTTACTTGCTCATGGAAAAAACAAAATGAAACGTAACAAAGCTTATTACTTCTTTTCAGTCATATTTTGTTATACGCGGAAACAACTATAACTTTTTTATTTGAAATGCTTCAAAACTTACGTTTTAAAAAATCTTTCCTGTTAGGTCTTATGTGGTCCCGTTGTATTTGACAGATTAGAAACAGTTTAATAAGCGACAAGGACTAGACGGGATTTCTTTACCTTAAAGTAGATGTCTCGGGTGATGGTGCCATCGATGGTCTCGATTAAAATGCAAGGAAACCAGCGAGGTCAGAATATCAGATCCAGACACAATCGCGGCACAAACACAGGCACAAACACAGGCACAAACAAGGGATCGGAAACTGATTCAACGCAGACCGTTTGAGGAGAATGTCTTGCGTCCCCCCACCGGCTCGTGTGGGAGAGGGGATAAGCAAGCTGTGACCTAGCTTTTTTTTCCCCCGTGTGCCAAAGCTTCTGGAAACCCTTATTTCTTGAGCTGACTTGAAAAATGCTAAGTGCTAGAAGGTCGCAGGTTTCGTCCTTGCTGAGCTCTGGACATTGCCGATCTTCCCTAAGTCTTCTGGACTCCTACGCATCCTCCCTGGAATGCAGTGGGGGCCTCCGTGCAGCTGCCGAATGCGGTCAGCACCCCTCCATACAAGCAGATCAGCGTGGGATGGCTTAATCTACACCCGGGTCGATTCAAACCTCCTCCTGGCTATTAGTCTTGGATTCGAAAGAAGTAAGTCCATCATAGATGCTGGGTTTCACTTTTTTGGGAGGCTGTTTTACTATTTTGGAATCGAACTGTCAAACCAGGAAGGGATAGAAAAAAGAGGATAAATTCGAATAAACCACCCATCCACCCTTCCAGCACTACGAGAAAATAAAAGTGCCGAAAAGTAGGTAGTGGAAAACATGTTGTTGAGATCTGGTGGAGTTCTGGTTTTATGCCAGGCAAAATCAGGACACTTGATGAAGCGTGTGTAAATTTTTACCACGAAAACAAAGGCAGAAGACACAATGTTGTGTTATTGCGAGTCCCAATGGTATTGATGAGTCAGCTATATATATATATATATCTTACATCTTGTTTGTACATCAGTCAACAAATTACTTTCTCACATCCCAACCTAGTACGAAAAAAGTTGTTCCTTATCACCACAATGAAATAGCACATGAAACTTTTTGATCCAGAATGAATACAAAACCTTGGAAGAATATGGAATTATGCATCCATGCAAAGTGTTCCAACAGTAGATGGTGTGATGGTTGGTGAGTTAGTTGTGGTTTAACGCCATGTCAGCAACTACGGCTATCTCATGGCGAGAACATTATACAGGGTAATTCCAAAATTGTTATGAAGATGCTAGCGATGGGTAGAAGTTGGCAATCTATAAACAGTTATGTCAGAAACAATGTTTAGTATACGGGGTTGTATAGATATCAATACCCACAAAGACAGTATAAGGAGACTAATTTCTTTCATTTTTCTGTTAGATCAGATGAAACATCTGAATAAACCTTAAAAAAAGCAAAGAACTTGTTATCACTGGCTGTGCGGATGTACTGCAGGGCAAGTTGTAGAGCCCTTAACTCAGTGGAGAAATAATAGAGCTATGACCCTCCAAGCGGGTCATCAAAGGTGGTGTGGAAGTGTTCATCGGGACTGCTGCAGCTGCTACTATCCCCTTTTCAGGATTTTTTACCCATCATTGTAAATGTGACCAAAAAAACAAACAAACAAACAAACAAACTAGATAGTCTGAGACTACCTCTTTGAGCTGCTGCATCTAGAACATATCAGAGGTTTCTGTCCTTGGGATGGAGAGGTCAAAACGACTCTCGCGCGTGTGGAGCGTCCATGGTGGCATCTTAATGTAAAGGGAACTGTTGCTTGGGTGTCCATTTCCAGTTCCTGAAGAAAGGGATATACCCATATGGGTAAAGGTTTTTATTCCTGGTCATGTGCCCTGTTCTTATTCACAAACTGAGGGGAGAAAACTGATTGGAAAGCGGTGTTTGGGTGAAGAGCTGAAAGTTTCCAGACATAGGACAACATTAATTGTAGTAATATTAGAGGCGGTTCACCTGCCTCAGCAGACAGGCTGTGTATAGGGGTGGCCCTGAAGGTTCCAAAGCAAATCCTTAACCCATGATAATGTACTGTTTCTAGCCTTTTTAGATATAATGTCCTGGCAGGTCTATAGACTATGTATCCAACGTCCAGTCTAGAGCGTACCAGAGATCCATAAAGACAAAGTAAAGTGATTCGGTCTGCACCCCATTTTGTATTGCTGATCACTCTCAAGACATTCAGAGCCTTAAGACAAGAAGCCTGAAGATGATTAATGTGGCTCTGGAAAGAGTTTTCGATAGAAAATAATACCCAAGAAATGGACCTCTTGCAATACTTTAAACATTACTCTGTTTACACTGATAAGGAAAGAGACCCCTTAAGTTTGTAAGGTGGATCCGTTGTCCAACACCCATTGGGTGATAATTTACACAGCTGGAGATTTTCTCCATATCAGGTAGAAACGTTTCTCTGATACAGAGGGCAAAGTCTTCTTCATAAAGTGAGACATCCACGTTCTGAAATAGACTTCAAGATGTCATGCATAGTTATACAAAACAATAAAGAGGACAAGATACTTCCTTGAGGAACTCCCACCTGCTGTTAATGTGTCTGAAACGATAGTTTGTACCCGGACACTAAACAAACATGTTAAAAAGTTGTTGATGAAAATTGGCAGTCGGCCTTGAAGGCTAAGAGAAAGGAGATTGAACAAAGCACCTTGTCTCCATACAGTGCCATCAGCCCCTTCTAAGTCAAAGAATGATGGTTGGCGAGCTGTAGGTGGGTCAGATGTGCCACAGTCAGAGAAATAACGCATAAGCCTGAGCACACTGCTCACGACTTTGCCTGTGTGAACGACAAGCACTTCACCGTTCCACCATCGAGCTGCACGAATGCACAGAACTGTGAATAATTTTCTCACTGACAATAAAGGTATAAAGAAAATAATTAAATAAATCATGCGTGTTCGTGGACGTTTTGGGAGTTTCACGAGATGAGATCGCAAAAGGATGCAAAATGAAGTTCGTTCGGTGAGGAGCCGATGAACCGATGATAGCTGAAATGAACGCATAGTGGCACAGCACCACCCACCCACACGCGCGCGCGCACACGCACACACACACACACACACACACGCGTGCGCGCGCAGTTACTCTTTACACTGCCTTCTCAGATCAGACACAACACAGACCTCGGGTGTCGTTCAGGCACTTCCGGCACCCTGCGAGGTGAACAGTTAATTGTGAAAGTTCCAGAACTTTCATCCCCCTTCGCGGGCAAGGACGAAGCGATGTCGGCACAGCAGTCCATCGGAAGTATAAGTGAGGGTTAGCCTCCCCCCACCTTTCCCCACATCCCTTTCCCTCCCGCCTTCCCTCCTGAACATGCACACACCCACTCTCTCTCTCTCTCCTGATTGGCCTTATTTATCCAAGTTAGAGACGTGCATTGTCCAACATGCCCTGGGCCCCGCTGCTCGGAAGTGGGGTGTCCTCTGACAGGGCCCACGACGTCGTGTGAAGGCGGCATCGTACGCCCACCGCAGATTCCCCCCCCTTCCCCTTCCCCCTTACGATAAAACGGAGTTTTTCTTTTTTGCTGTCTTCCTCCTCCACTTCTCCAACATGACATCACACTAGTTTAACAGCTGCAGATGTCACAGCTAGTAAAGCTGGTGCTGTATCAATGACGTATACTTCCGCCATATTTTTAGGTGTGTTTTTGATCTTTTCAGATTCTTTCTAGATATTTTAGAAGATCGTATCATCGGATTTTTTTCTTTCATTTTTCTTTGCTTTCTTGTCATTCATTCATTCATTCATTTGGGGATGGGATACATGGTGATAACTATGCTAGGGAGCAGACCTACACGTACTAAAATTCAAATAATAATTTGAAAGTACCTAGGTGTTATCAAAGTTCACCAAACAAAGTCGGCTACCATTCATGTAGTTTTTTGGCTGCACCATAGACTTCATCCATTAGAGCACACATCTGCGTGCTCACACATACAGCCATACACAGATAGGAAGGAACCTACGAACATTTCTAGAAAATGTGATACTCTGAGAGATTGAGAAAGGAGCAAACCTCTCCCCCCCACACACCACCACCACCACCAGAAAGAAAGGAAGGTAGAGATAGACAGACAAGTGGAAGGGGGAAGCAAAAATAGAGAGAAAGTTAGCTTCTCGACGAAGATCAGGTGAGAGTCATAACAGGCTTGCTGATCACCTCAACGTCGGCCTTGGACTAGTTGCGACACTCGCTAGAGTGCGCCTGCAATCGAAACAGGATCGACGCCTGCCTTAGGTCTCAACTCTGCGCCAAAGAGGCACTACTTCCCCTACTCCCATCCCCAGAAAAACCTACCTGACACCACTCAGAGGAAGTGACTGCTTGAGACAAGTGGCGGCGCTGCGCAAGAGGAGGTGGGGTGGGGGGAGCACCTGGCATGGGCAACTGCGCTGGTCAAGAGAAAAACAAATATTATACAAAGTAAGTCTCGGGCCAGGCTTCTTCGCATACATCCTTGGCACACCTCCTCGAGATACTTGTGCTGTTTAATGATTTCTCGTTCATCTCGTAAACACTTGATGATGATGATGATGATGATGATGATGATGATGATGATGATGATGATGATGATGATGATGATGATGATGATGATGATGATGATGATGGAGGAGGAGGAAAAGGGAAAAATACGTAGTGAAAACGAATGCGATGGATTCCTACATTATATCCAGATCATACTAAATATAGACCTTCGTGTTGCTGTCCAAGGCTGTTAATAACAGTCAAAGGCCCAAACAATGTCAAGGTTGTGGCAACATCTGCATCATTTGTGGTCAAAATCTCAATGGAGTATATGGATTTTCTGGGGATTTTTTTTTTTTACCGCTAACCGAGAATGTTTCATGTCCCTTAATCGTGCCCTAGCGCACGGGCAATGTGCATGGAGATAATCGACAAAATTTCTCCAAAGATAATTCCAGACACAGAAGGCTGCAAGCAGGATGTGTCTCGACTTTCAACGTCGTCCAACTCTCAAACTCAGAAATATTCAGGCTTTTTGTGAAGATCTGAGACGTGAGACATCACGACCAAGCAGCCGAGGGCCAATAAGCGTGTAAGATTCTAGTTTGTCAGGCTGACTGTACAACCACGAACTTGTCACGACCTCCCAGGTGACTCTGCTGTAAACTTTCACCTCGTCAATATTACGAGGCTTTTCTTTCAGTAAATTTATTGATATCGTCTTTCTTACAACAATATGTATGCTGTTCATCTGTGACAGACCACGCGCAGATCACGCACTGGAAAGGTTAAGTCTTCTTAAAAGGTTGTCAGTACTTACAAGCATCATCATCACAGAAACTTTTTTATTAACATGTTTTTTACCATTAAGTATCCTCGCACGGTGGCTTCAGCAGGTTTTTTTTCTATTTGAAAACTGCACACTTGTAAAGCAGATGCCTTATGTGATCGGTCCTAAATTTAGTATCCTTGACGGTTTTTTTTAATATACTGTACACGCCTTCCCACGCCTCTTTTTCAGGAGGTGTCTCCTTGACTACACTCTAAGTGTGTCACATACTTCCCTACTTTAAAGAGAAAAACAGAAAACAATTTTCTTCAAAAACAATTTATTTTTTCTGTCATATCTGATATGTTCTTGGAGCTCTGATTTTTTTTCACTGTTGTCTTCTCCTTGGGTTAATTATCTGCCCTTCCCTCATTCTCACCCCCTCCACTTACTAAGTTTTTAGTTCAAAAATAGAGATTAATTTGCCTTGTAAAATGTTGTGCGTGCTTTTTTAAAAATGTAACGCTCGTGCGTAGGCGGCAACGGGCGTGGGGGTGTGGGGGGGATAAGCAGCGCATCAATAAAGGGCCGTAATGGAACAAGGTTACCGGACGTAGGGCGCCCAAACATAGGCAAGAGTCAAGAGGCGTGCGGTAATGTTCGTCGTGTCACGTGACAGAACTAAGTGCCATGCTCAGCTTCTGCCGTCCCGCATCAGCTTTCCCCTCCCCCTACCCCGCAGCACCACCCCTTCATCCCATCCTCAGCCAGAGGACCTAGCGCTCAATGAACTTCAGTTGATATGAATGAGCGAGCTTGCGTGTGCGTGTGTGTGTGTGTGTGTGTGCTACCAGTCCTTGTTAAAATCGCATTCTCACCTAAAATAAAATAAATATGGCACTTAGCTAGGAAGGTGTAGAGTCCAGCACGTGATGTTTTAGAGGTGTCTAAAAATATCTTGTAAATTGCCAGAGAGAAGACAGCAATGGCGCCGAACAGTCATGAAGTACTTTAGGTTGTCCCCCACCACACACACACACACACACACACACACACACACACACACACACACACACACACACACACACACACACACACACACACACACACACACTGTGGATTTATTATTTTTGCATGCTTAACCTTGATATCAAAATAAGAAATTCCCTTCATTTTACCCTCCCCTCCCACTCACTCAACAGAAATGTCGACTGAAAATAGAAAAGCGAGTGAAGGCGAAGTTTAGCTCTGCTATCAGAACTTTCACCTCGTCAGGGTCACGAAAGGGTCTTTATTTAAAGTGCGTACTTAATTTTTGCAAAAATATCAACGGTAACAAGGCACTGGTTTGGAGAAATAAGTTGGACCCTTACTTATGTTGATGCCAGAGGCTTCCAGAAAGCTGATCATCTTTTTTTCGAGCTAATCGGAAGAAGGACTTGTTCGCGAACCGTTCACTGGGCCTCTTTTTTATTTTCCGTCTCCATTCTTCACTTTTACTTTGCAGTCAGGTACCCGGCGTCGCACAGGTGCCAGAGTACAATATATTTTCGCGGAGAAGACCAAAGGAAATGAGGAGAGAGGAGTAAAGGGTGAGATAACAAGAAACTGCGGTGGTGCCAGTGTCATACGACTCGCTCGCTCGTTTCATTCACCCTTCTTCTGTACCTCTCTGTGCCTTTCACTCTTGCACACACTATACTCTGTCAAACTACGAACTTGTCACAATGTACGATGCGTAGAAGTCGCGTGTTTACAGTTTCTTTAGTATAGTAAATCATTTGGAGCTAGAAGCAACATCTCAGAACGGAGAAAATAAACATCACAAAAATCATGCTGATAAGGCGCGTTCACCAGCAAAACCTTACCACCTTACCAGAAAAAGAAAAAAAAAATTCTTGAAGAATTAAATTCCAGCAAATATTGCATGGTGGGCGACTTAAAATAAAACACAGATACACACCTGCCCCCAGCACACGAGCTGTTTCATTTATGGCATATATATTACAAGTAATTTAGGATTTTTTTATCACTGTTTTAACTCTGAGTATAGATGTGCACACTGTATATATTTATCTCTAAATACCTAGTTATTAAACTTAACTGTTTTGTAGCCTTTTAAAACTTTGTAAACATGCAAATATCTCTAGAAATATACACTGTATCTTATTATACCTATACACTATAGATAGTTATATATCTGTGTGTGTGTGTGTGTGTGTCAAATCACTGAATGTAACTGTTTCATAGCGCTTTTTTTAAATTTATTTACATGAGCTTGAGATCTTCAAAGAGCTTGACCTGAAAGAGAAGAAGAAATAGCAAGTATATAACCTCTCTGGGATATTGTATCTATCCTATCTGATTGACCATTACCAGCATTAGCGGTAACAGTAATACAGTAAATCAACCCAGAATTTGGATTTCTTTCATGTCTTGTAATAACGGCTGTAAGAGGTTTGCATCTCGTAGCTGACTCTGGCACTGTCTCTTCTCCTATTTTTTAGCCTCCACCCACCCCTTCTACCATTTGTTTCTGCCTGGGTATAGAATTATTGACTCAAGATTATGAATGAGGAACGGGCCCTGGATGAGATTACGGCGGTCTGCTCAAGTGGAATTGGTGTGCACGGTCTGCTTGGTACTAGTGCCTGTGGTAAGGTAGACTTCTCGTGTCCTCCGAGCGAGTTCTCTGAAACAAGAAGGGGAGACAAGGAGAGCAGAGTTGTCGTTACTGGCCCTTGTTCCCTGGCTCGCCTAATGTTTGTGCAGGCAGGGGACGCAGCAGGGCGTACAAACCGCGTCCATTGTTGGCGCTTATATCCGTCGCTAAAATCTCGCGGCCACCTCGAAGAAACCATTTTGTACACTTTCTGCGTCACTTCCCGCCACCGTCAAACAATGCGAGAGATGATTGATGAGCGTGCCAACCGCCCGCGCAGAAATTGGCTCCTGACCTTTAACCTTTATCGCGTGATCGCTTTGAGGTTTTGTTGGTGATTGCACATTGTTTCTGATAATGATTAAAGTATTTTTTTTTCAAAGTACTACCTGAAAACGGAACAGATTCAGTTGTTACTTAAGGTATCTCGGAGAGAGCTATATCAATAAGACTGTACAGAAAGTTTGATCTGTACTACACGTACGGGTGAGGGGCTCCAGTCAGCTCCACTAACCGTCGACGAGGAGGAGAAAGGGTGGGGAAGGAAGTTGTAAGAATGTGTATCTCCATTCATACAGTAAGGCACATCTCAACTCAAACATTAGGGTGCATATACATTAAGCAGGTCCCCACCCATACATTAAAGTTCGTTTCCAGTCTTACATGAAGGCGCATGGCCAGACACCAAGCCACATCCTCACTCATACATTAAGACCATCTCCACTCATACAGTAAGCGAATTGCCACCCACACATCAAAGTTTATTTCCACGCCTACATTAAGATGCATTTCCACTCAAACAAAATGTGTGAAACGCTCCAGTGTTTGTTCACAACGCGATCAACGTTTTATTGAAGTCTTTTGTAACACCGTGATTAGCCTCATTAGATAATAGGCAGTTGTTGTTTTCATGTCCCTGCTGGTGGGTCTGTACGCAGAAAAGTGTATCTCTGTGGCGTGCACCCTCTTGTGCGTGTGTGGGTGTGTGTATATGTGTGTGGGGGGATTATTTTTATGTGTGTGTGTGGGGGGGGGGAGAGATTATATATTTGTATGTGTGTATGTGCGGAGATTATCTATTTGTATGTGTGGATGTGTATGTTTGTGTGTGGGGAGATTATTTGTATGTGTGTATGTGTGTGTCGGGGGGAAGGTTATCTATTTGTATGTGTGTATTAATGTGTATGGGGGAGATCATCTAGTTGCATGAGTGTATATGTGTATGTGTACGTGTGTTGGTGAGGGGAGGAAAGATGCGGGCATAGGGCGTATGTTCTAATGTGCGTGTGCATGTTGTTAAAGGCTACGCTTATGACGACAGACATCACTGGTCGGTCCGCACTTTGCTGCGTCCACATCCTGCACGTTTACACCGTGAACAGAAAAGAGGGCGTCGATGGCCCCAGCAGTGACGTGTCCAAATGGCTGCGTCCGATTACAACTGCAAAGTTCATTGACCTCAATATGTCAATCGTAGTGCATGCTTCAACCCATCAGCCTCATCATCAACATTATCATCATCGTAATCATCCTTCTGGGAGCAGTCAAATGGTGCAGTAGTAAGCGACTTATCTCCAGGGCAGTGAGTGTGTTGGGTATAGATCTCGCCTCCACCGCATGTAACACTTCTTTCGATGTGACCCTCATTTACTGAGCCCGACAGCCTCGCCCTACTGTGGTCTCAAGTTCTGATTACAGTGAAAAACATCAGGAACCTACTAGCCTCCTCTTCTTCAGAACTTCTTCTCCTTTCGAGTGAGTGAGTGAGTGAGTGAGTGAGTCCACAAATACTTTCCCTCCTGCTGCATGCCCCTTAAAATTCAACCCCCCTTAGCCATGCACCCTTCCCCTCCCACCTCCATGTTCCCGACACGCAACGATGGCGACCTTTCTTCACTGATCGCCCACGTTGCCAGCTTGTTTTTTCTTTGTTTACCCACGCTTTGTTCGTGTGGGTGTACTATTTTCCTTTTTTTCTTCTCTTTTTCTGTCTTTCCACCAGCGCAACAGATCGTTCCTGCCTCTTCGTCACAGAGAACCAGCCGCCGGCAGGCTTGGGACACGTGTACGTAGATTAACAAACCTGCAGGTCTACACTTTCTGCGCCTGACACGTGTTGCCGAGAGAAACACCTTGATTTCTCTCAGATGTCTCTTTATTCTCTCGGTACTGTCCGTGCTAACACACTTGTCATTACTGCAGCCAGAACCCAAAGATTCTATGGTCGAATCTCCTCTCAGGCTGCTTTTTGTAAGTGACAATTTTTCGCATGGCTGAAGGTCGGGGCTTCCTCCTCCGTATTATCTAATTATCTTGAAGGTGCGTACAGTCTTTCTCCTGGTGTTGATGGCGCACGACGGAAGTTTCGCCTCCAAGTCCCAGTCCAGCTATATATGTAAATGACTGTTTAAGGATTGTTTGTTGATCGTTCCTGGTAAAACTTAGTCTTGTTTGATCCACAAACTTTTCGGGTGTCCCCCACCCGATTCCACCCCCTCCCACTTACGTCACCTTCTTTTCTAAATGTAAAACACTTACTCAAGACATAAGATGATCAATAGCCGGACCTTCGCTCTTTACGGCTTGTTTCCGCCTATCCTGTTTTTCGTCTTTGAAAAGGAAGTATCAAACCTCGCTTCCTTTCTCCGCTTTAGAATGCCTAACCTGCCCAGCATCTGACATAACACCGCCATCACCTTCTTCCTAGCGCCTTAGCCACCCCCACATCATCCTTTGCACCTGCGACAGCAGCAAGTCCGCTGAAGAACCGTGGAGTGGCGACAATGACGGATCGACAGACCGCGACAGAACGTCAGATGTCTGCTGCTCCTTGTTAGAAGTACACGGACCCCCACAGCCACCTCCTCTCTCTGACATTACCCCCACCCCCAACACCTACCGTTACTTTGTCGGGGGAACCGAAGGTATCGCCCTGGTCTGGCACCTGGGGAGGAAGCACTCACGGCCGCTGCTTGCGCAACTCGTGACGAGCCTCGCTGCTGCGTCTGCCCCGCCTGTGGTGAGCTCGTCATCCCAGATGACACCAGCCTCATCCAATCTCTCACACGTGTCAGTCGTGCACCGCGCTTCGATAACATGTTTCTTCTTCTTGATATGAAGGGGGAGAAGGGTAAGTGCAGGGAGGGAAGAGGGACCGACGATTTGAAACAATAAAGAAGATGAATTGTCCGTCGAAGGAAGTTGTCCAGAGTCGGGAAGGGGTTGGGTAATAGAAGACAACGAAAGGCAGAAGCCAGAGTGTGGTGCCCTTCGGTGGACGTGAATGACGGCAACATGCATAGCGTTTTAGAAGCTTTGTGGAGTTGCTGCCGCTGTTGTTGTTGAGAAAAAAAAAGACAACGAATCGGACAGAATGCAGGGGCTGGGGGTTGTCCATTAAATGGTGGTTAAGTGGCGGATGTGTGTGTCATCCGCGATGTGCAGTTCGAGGAAAAATGTGAGCGATAATAGATAGAAACTTTCGCTTTCAATGGCGATGTAGACACAGATGAGACTGTCTGTCTCCCCCGACTCTTCTTTAGTATTAAAGTGTTTTTTTTTTAATTTACGCTAACTAGACAATAATAGCAAAAGCTCGGATGTCTTGTATCTGCTGTCTCACTCCGCTGGGTGGTTTTAAAGAACTATTTGTTCTTGTAAACATATTCGTGTAGCCCTTTTTACTACGTAAGGGTATTTGCCGACTCAAAGATCCATCACATCATTAACAACTGCGCTGTTTTTTCTACAATTAATTTTGTGCAGGATGTGTCATGGCTGGAGACTTGATAGTTGATGTTGCGTAAATATACCTTGTAACTGGCATATTTGTGTGACATATACATGCACACACATATATATATATATATATATATTACTCTCTCTCCCCCCCTCTCTCTCTCTTTGCTTGTATGTTCCGTTTATTGCTGTATCTCTGATTTATACTAAGACCATTGAGAACCTACATTTGCTCTCGATCGATTCTTGTCAACGGCTGCATTGCAATAGTCACAGGTTGTTGATGGCTGGAAAGTGACTTGCACCCTCTAAATCTCTACCTGTGACTTGTCTAGTTGGTCTGTAGACGCTAAATCTATGGTAGAATGATAAGTTACTCTGAAACACGATTTACAGAACTGCCCACGCACACGTACACACTCACGCACGAACCCGCCCACCCACCTTCCAAAACACACACACACACACACACAGTAGATTTTAACATACGATAGCTCCCAACGTTGATTGATTGACTGATTGATTGATTGCTATGTACATATTGCGCTTAAATGCAGACGAACGACCAAACACTTTTTATTTCATAGCTGAACGTTTCTAAATTACGAATTTACCTCCAATCTCAGAAATTAGGTTAAACTTAACACTAGGACGCATGCACTGCGCTTAACGAACCGTAGAAGTCTGCTCAAACAGTGACAGGTGGTCTAAAAATAAATAGTAAGTGTGCTAATTGTCCTCCCTTGCGACAAGCCATCGTTCAAAAGAAGATATAAATGTGTGTGTGTGTGTGTGTGTGTGTGTGCGCGCGCGCGCGCGCGCGCGTTTGTTACGGTGGCCTGTGAGCTCGCGCTTTGCAATCGTGTGAGCGTGCGTGGGTGCGTGTGTTTTGTCGAGCTTCCCTTTCCTTTACTTTGTTTTCCCCCTCCTCAAAGCAGACTATCTCGGCAAAGCCATCTGTCCGTCCAGCGTACACGGTCCCCGCCTTTTTTTTGTTCGGACCAGAGAACTCCTCCCTTGCAGCTCCCTGTTGATTTTCGAGTAAGTCCACCCAAACACGTCAGCAGCTGGGGTAGGCGTGCGTGGGAGATGATATTTTGTCGGGTGTCCGATCGTGTCTCCAGCGATTGCTACACACCTGTTGATAGAGCTTGTTTCTATTTGCAGGTAAAAGTTCAGCCGCGGGGATGCCGAAACGGAAACGTGCAGCCGCCGAACAAAAGGCCTGACCTCTGACCTTGCAGTGCTCCTCATGCAGCCTTGACAATGCACCATGTGACTGATGCACCCGCGTCACACATGCATGCACGTATGTGTCTTCAAAAAAAAAAAAAGAAAAAATAAAGGAAAGACAAAAACGGGAAGGGAGGCACGGAAAGGAAAACAAAAATAAAACAACCCGAAATGAAAGGGTAGCGCGGAAAATATCAGAATATCAATCGAAAAATCACCTGGAAACGTTTACTCTTATTCCGTAAGGTGAGTTTACATGGGGGTTTTTTTCGGTTTGCTTAATTGTAGCCGCTTGAGTTGGACATCCTGTAGCCTTATAACCGACGACGCCCGCGTGCTTGCGTAGCGACGTGGCCTGGCTGGCGTCACGGTGGGAGGGTCTTGGGCCGCGATTCCGACTGACGTTTCCAGATGAAAGTGAAGCCAACCTCCCGCAGTCCACGACAAGTGTACAACGTGGGTGAATTTTTTTTTCCTTGTTTCCTTTTTTTTTTTTTTCTTTGAAGAGCTTCCAAAGCCCTTCTCGTACACACACAACCCCCCCCCCCCACGACAACCCACGCGTCTGGGGCTTGCTTGGATCCCCGCCCTTGCCGTGGGCAGCAACGTACAAGGGTTCGGACACGGGCGAGAGGCGTTGGGGGCGGCCGAGATCAAAGAAGTGGCGACGTGCACGGCCGCTCACAGGCGCTCACCTCCTTTAGTTGCTGCACGTGGGACGGACCCTAGTGAGGGGGTATGAGGAAGGGAGGGAGGCGGGTGACTGTGCATGAAGACGCCGTAGAGCGCAAGCGGGGGTGGGGGTGAGGGGTTGAAGTTGATGAGGGATTGGAAGGAGGCAGACGACGTCGGGGATGAAGTCGTGCAGCCAGGAAGTTAAATAACGGCTGGGTGACAGGGACACGTACCGTTGCCGGGCTGCAGACACGGGAGCAGCCACCCAATAGTCGTCTCAGAGAATAACAGCGTTAAACTCAAGATACAAACTGTCCTAGCGGATCACATCCTTAATTTGAAGATCTAAACGGTCCGAGAATATGAGTAAACGGTCGTCTCATGGCATATTAAATTCAAGACATATATCGTCCGTGCATAACAGCAAACATTCGTCAGAACGGATTACACCATTATTTTCCAAACATATACTGTCCTACCTATGAGCGAATGATCATATTAGCACATTATATACATCGTTTTATTCATTAATACATTCTCATAGCGATTCTGGGTTTGGATGCCAGGCTAGTTGTACAACATGCGGTGGTGGGGGGGGGGAGAGTTGTGATAGAGACCTCGCTTTTCTCGGGGTCAGCTTTACGCGAGGGCGGTGCTCATCTCCTTTCCCTCGCTGCCTTACCTTTCCCACCCCTCTATAGAATCAGGTACCCTTTTCTGCCATCTGGGTCGACTAGGGAGGAGTTGGCTGCGCTACTCGAGTATCGAACCCTCGTGCCTCTCGGTTCGGACCCCAGCGCTCTAATCTCTCGGCTATCCGCTTGTTTATGGAAAGTTGTTCCATGAGCACTCACTGTTTCTGCCGAGGGACTCATCAAATCACAATGTTCTCTTACTCTCAGGTCTCTCTCATCATGCCAATGGTTTGTATCAATTACTTCAATGAAGGATTTCGTGTTCTTACGACATGATTCTGGATGTGAATAACATTGAAAGTTCTTTATGTATGTATGTATGTATGTATGTATGTATGTATGTATGTATGTATGTATGTAAATTCTTTCCTTCATTTTAACGATGAAACATTCATTTTCTTTGGCAAGGATAAGATCTTTTGATTTTCTTCGCCTTTGCACGTACCTCTATGCAGTTCAGGAATATTGATGGTTAATATTAGCCAATGGAGAAAAAAATAATTAAAAATAGAAAGAAAGAAAAATAAATGAATGAAATTGATGGTGCTGAATAGTAGGAAATTCCAGACTAATTTATTTGCCAGCTACGTCGTCTAGTGAGTACATGATAAGAGTCGCAACATTGGAGCACTATATTTAGTGGCGGACTGTATTTCGTGGCTTGGCCGGCAAACCATCGTCAAGGCCAGTCGCTCGGCATCGAGTTGCTGCTGCGTGGCTACTTCTGGCAACCGACGAGATAATGGCAGCTGCTAACGTGGCCAGTTTCCTATCACTCAACCGATCGACAACAGGTGCCTTTCATAAGCTTGCTGAACAGGGCCGCCTCATTGCGACATAAAAGATTTCAGATGGACAAAAAATCTATGTGACAGTTTTTTTTTAAATATTAAATTTAATCGTTACTTTAATTGTTTTATTAAATGGCCTTAATACGACTAAACTAATTTAATTCTGCAGAATTAAAGACCCCTTGAATACAAAAGGATTTTGATTTTTTTCGAGCATCCGTATTTAATTACCATTTAAATAAAAGGGAGATCAGTTTTAATAGATAAGGACAGCTTATAACATAATTAAAGCCTATCCTGCTAATCTCATCGATTTTGTGCTTGTGTGGATGAGGGTGAGGTGGTAACAACAGTTTGTGGGCGTAGAGCTATATGCTTAACAACATGGATTTATATGTACACCACCACCACCACCACCACCACCACCACCACCACCTGTTGAGGGTAGAGATCCATATTTGAAGTACCTTTAACAGCGTTGTGTCTTCCAGCATCATCTGGTTTCTCGAAGAGCAATTCTCAGAATTCACTGATTTTTTTTTTCTGTTCGAGCTTAGAGTCAATAAGCTTCGGCGGAGGAATGTTGTATTTATAGCAGCAACGCAGACCGTTTGTCTAAATGCGTGGGAAGTGAAATCTCAGGGACTAAAATAAAATGTTTGTCAATAAACTGATCACCTCTGCACGATGATATCGGCATTGCTCGGGTAAAGTCTAGTTATGTCTCCTGCATGAAGTGTGTGTGTGTGTGTGTGTGTGTGTGTGTGTGTGTGTGTGTGTGTGTGTGTGTGCAAGAGCGGGTGTTCAGCACTTGTGATTAATAGTAAAACTAATTCAGGCTAATCCACCTTTATTGTATTTGTAACACCACAGGATTAGACGAAATAGTTGTGCGAACGTTTTTTTTCGGTTTAAATGAAAATTTCTGTTGCTGTATGATGTCAGACAACTACCGGCTCTTTGAAACCATGGCTCCAGCTATTGTCAAGTGCTAGCAACCTGTTGGGTTGTGGTGCAAATCTTTGATCGTTCTTTGACCTACAATCAAACAGACGAATCACTCCCACAGTTCGTATACCCCCTCCCTTTCCCACGCCAAGGAAAATTTATGAAATTGAGTCGTCTCCGGTTTAGTCTTGAGGACCGAAAGATTACAGCATCTGCCATTTTAGTATATTATATATTTATGAGAAATATTTTCTGTGGTTTTGTTGACGTCAGTTTACTGCCTATTTCAACAACAGATGTTTGGGAGGATGAAATGTACAGAGAGAGAGAGAGAAAGTGTGTGTGTGTGTGTGTGTGTGTGTGTGTGTGTGTGTGTGTGTGTGTGTGTGTGTGTGTGTGTGTGTGAATAATAGAGATTGCAAGAGGGTGGACAAAGGACAATTCAAACCAAAACGCAGTTATCAAAAAGCACAACATGCCTTGTGGGTGGCTGAAAATATATGAATACTGCCATCAATTGGCCGATCATAGGCAGTAATAGAAGATCAATTGAAAATGACAAGAAATATTCGTTTATTTATGCATCTATTTATAAAGCAATTTTTCCCACCGCTGGCAGGGCTCAAAGCGCATTACCACCCATACTCATTGATACACGAGCACACACCTTTGCAGGCATCAAAAGGTTAATAATAATAACGGAATTTGTAAAGCGCACTTGCACGTAAGAAAGAGAATGATAGGCTGCACAGAAAAGACTACAAAGTCAAACATACATAAACATCAGCGTCATAAATCATACTTTAGGATCATTCACACACACACACACACACACACACACACACACACACACACACACACACACACACACACACACACACACACACACAAACACAAACACACAGAGTAAAGGAAACCAAAGTACCCGGAGAAAACAACTTCACCCCTGTAAAACAGGTGTCACATCCACAGAGAGAGAGAGAAGCATCGGAGCCGAACCCACGATACCTGATTCTCTCGCCGATGGACAAGCGCTATAGCCACTGTGTCCCCAGCCCGGCCCATCGTTTGATCAGATAACACTGTTTTTCTTAAGTTTCAGGCAAAAACCGCCAGGAGAATTCATCACCTGTCAGTAAATGAGCATCTGAAGTAATCTGTACACAATCCTACAAAGAGAGTTGGGGAGAGAACGGCGAATAAGGAGAGACTCAGAAAAAAAAACAACTGAGGTGAAACTGGAGAACATGGGATAGTGAAAGTCACGTGTACGTGTTGTGTGTGTGTGTGTGTGTGTGTGTGTGTGTGTGTGTGTGTGTGTGTGTGTGTGTGTGAGAGAGAGATAGGGAGTGATATAAATTATAAAAAAATCTCTGAACGTCTTCATTAATGTATTCTCAGTCCTGGTGTAAACACACTCATCCTCCCACCCCTGTTCCCTCCCCCTCAGTACTGCCGGCACTTCTGTGCAACTAGTGTCGTGTCAGGAAAGGGTTTTCTAATGTGTCTCTCTTAGCCACTTTAATGCCATCTCTGCGATCTTTGAGCAACAAAGTTGTTCTCACCCAAGTCACGCAAGTGTTACGGTGTTTGAAGAGGTGAGGGTGGGCGCGATCCGGGTGTGCACGTGCTGGAAGACAAGCGCCTTTCGTTCTAAGAATGAAGAGAGACGCGTGAAGGTCCCATTTGCAGCTCCTGCCAGGTTCATCACCGTGCTTCTGTCGGCAAATACTTCTTCAGGGTTTTGAGCATCTGTGCAGCTCTTTCTGTTCCTTAAAGGCGAACCCGAGTGCCAGCTTATTTTAAAATCCCCTAATATGAAAGATTCCGCTTATGAGATACAACACTTTAAATATTGCAGCTCTAACCTTGGCTTTGGAAAGATGTCAAACTCTCTCGCTTTCACTGATGTCACCAATGCCGGGTTTCTAATTGGTTAAGGCCTCTGTCGCCTTCAATGATGTCAGCAGCAAACGTTTAAGTCAATCCACACATGCTTTTGTAAAAAAAAAAAAAGAAATTAAAAGTGACTAAACATTTCCAAAACTCCGCCTGGAAACCCCCCGGGTAACCTGCCGGTCCCAAGCCCGGATGAAGGAGGAGGGTTGGGCGTGAGGTTAGCAACCCCACCCTGTAAAACAACCCTTGCTACAGAAACTACAACTACAACACTACCACAACGAGAGCCTGGACGGGAAGAAACAACAAAGCATAGTCACCAAAGATGGAGGTGCTGATGAAGATGTAAGAAGCAGAATAAATAAAGCCAGGCAAGCATTCCACATCCTGCGACCCATCTGGAATTCCAAGGCACTATCTCAACATACCAAGATCCGCATCTTTCATACGAACGTAAAATCTGTCCTTCTATATGGGTCTGAGACATGGCGTGTAACAAACAACATCACCAGGAAGATTCAAACATTCATAAACAGATGTCTGCGGCACATTTTCAACATCAGATGGCCCGAGAGAATCTCCAATGCATACCTGTGGGAGAGAGCCAACCAGAAACCTGCCAGCCAAGACATCAAGAAGCGAAAGTGGGGCTGGATCGGCCACACCCTGCGAAAGCCGGCCGAAAATCTAACACGACAAGCTCTGGACTGGAACCCACAGGGGAGGCGCAGGGTTGGGAGACCCAGACAGACGTGGAGAAGATCGGTCCACGGCGAGGCGGAGGCAGCTGGAATGACATGGACCCAACTGGGGAGGGAGGCCCAGAACCGGGTTCGCTGGCGTGGTGTAGTTGCAGCCCTATGCTCCACTGGGGGCGAAAAGGAATAAGAAGAAGAAGAAGAAGAAACATTTCCAAACTTACACAACTGAATGTTCAGTTAAGCTGCTAGCAATACTGAGCTTAATTTCATATTTTACTCGGTTCGCTTTTAAGCCACAGTATGCGCAGCCACTTGAACAGAAAAGTAATGTGAACCTTTAAAGGTGGTTGATGGCTGAAGATATATGAATACTAGCATATGACATTGCCAAGTTTCCTGCCAGTAACAGACGATCGCGCTGAATGAGGACACAGACAAAGTTGTGTTAGGTGAAGTGTTTGTGATGTGTAATGGTGTACCACTCATTTGTGTAATCCCGACAACGGGCTTTGGAGAATTAAGTGACCCGACTCGGCGTGGAATGGCGGAAGTGTGACACCCACCCCCTCCATTATTGTTTCAATCGTCTGCAACATTCACTGTGTCAGCTTACTCATCAGTACGGCATTCGTTTTACCTTTTTTTTCTAAAAGAACGGTTATTCGTTCATCCATCACTTGACCTGGCTCCCAAGTTCTTAAGGCTGTTCAGTTCTTCAAGCTGAACTCCGTTCGTGTAGTTTGTCGTTACCTGTGACTTTAATCTTGTCAGTGCTGATGTCCATTCAATATGCATTTGAACTGTCCGTCTGTTGGTAAAATCTTGCATCTTCTGTCAGTGCCTGCTTTGGGGGTCGATGTTTCCTGCAAAGCGTAGTTTGCAAATTGCACTTCCACTGATGGAAATGAAAGTGTGGTGGTCATGGATTAAGACGTTTTCCAGAAAAATGTTGAACAGCATTGATCATAGGTCGTAGGCTTCTGTCAGGTAAAAAAAAAAAAACATACTTCAATTTGGTCATCATGCAGTACCATGCTCGTTGAGCTCTTATACAGCCCTTCTCATGGACGATACCCTCGTTGATGTTGAATTTTTGCATCACAGGCCATAGCCCCTCCTGCCAGACTAAGTTAAAGACTTTTGAAAATTCATGGTTGTGATAGAGGTCCAGATGATGCTGGCGATGCTTCTATATCGGGATGCAACAGTTGAAGATCTCCTTAACAGCTTCTGTCTGGTCTGAAGTCGGCCTCTTCTTTTGCTAGCAGCTCCTCCGCGGGGATGGTGATGCGGTTCTGTATTCCTTTCAACATAACTTTGCTTGGGTGGCTGATTGCGCTTATCTTTATGCAGTTTTGGCACTCTTTGTTGTTTCCCTTCTTGGAAGAGATATAACTAGTGACTGCGTCCATTCCTGGGTCATTATTGGCGTCTCCAGACTCTTTGACAGAGAGCAGTGAGTGCCTTAGTGGTTTCATCCCCACACTGCTTGAGTCGCTCAAGTCAACATCAGCCGACTTTCCTCCCTTCAGACTGCGCATCGCTCTTTCAACCATTTCCCGTGGAACTGGTAGGTCTGCAGAACCTGTTTGTTGTCTTGTTGTTTTGAAGGATGTTAGCGTTTGAAATTGTATTGGAAGAAAAAAAATTCATTCTGAAAACTTAACCCCTTCTCCTTCTCCTCCTCCTCCTCCTCCTCATCATCATCACTTCGTCCTACTTGGCTATATGAGTACTCTCGTCCTTTTCTCAGTGTCCTGTCGTGCAGGGAAAGGCCCATCCATTCTTGGAAATTGTCTGCCCATTTCTTCTTCTGCCTTTTGTCAATACATTTGTCAGTTTTTTTAAAGAAATCTCCAACTTCACAACGGTGCCTTTTTATTGTTTCGAGACTTTCCCTGTCAGACACCTCGCTGTGAAGAGAGTCAACGCACATACAAAACATGCAAATCTTTTTCGACTGTGTGGACCGATAAAGCATCTCTTCGCCTCATCAAAAGATGAGAGCGAAACATTATCAGTGCGGTCGGCGAGCGTTTGGGAAGTAAATCATTGCTTCCTCCATCTTTGTCGCGGAGAAGACCTCCCCCCCCCCACCGTTTGCGTTCGTCAAGCCCCAGACTGGAAGTGGCCCTCAATTTTTCACCTCTCGCCTACAGGTGTCAAAAAGCCAGGCCAGTTCCACGTTTCGCTTTAGTCGCGCATTTTACGGTCAACTGTTTCGGTGGTAAAAGCACCGCAGGGACCGACTGCCGCCGTAGCTTGCGGCGAGGAGGGGGAAAAAATGGAGGAACCGGCGACACAAACAGTTAGGTACCGCGCCCGGGGCGTCTCCAGGTGTGAGCGAACTGAAGGCTGGATGAAGTAGGCCCACACACAAGCACACTTTAAAATCCAAATTATTGTTCTGCTTGGATGATTATCCTGGGGAGACAACCAGGGAGGAGCGGCAGGAGGCTCTATTACCGGCCCTTTGTGGACTGACCTTAACGTGTTGATGTTGTCGCGGACGCCTTTCACAGCCGCCGTGGCGGCGCGGCTGGGTGGCCGGGTGGACAAAGACAGGACGCGGCGGCTGCATTCTTCTAGCGGGTGTCTAGCTGCCGAATGGAAGCGGGTACGGACGCTGAATTCACGGAGGGCAGGCGAATAGCGATTGAAAAAAAAAAAAAAAGACAAGAAGAAATGAAGGGTGGATGTTGGGAAAGAAAGAAATTAAGATGGAATGAAAGAAAAAAGATTAGATGGAATGAAAGAAAAAAGAAAGAAATTAATTAAAGAAAAAGCGGGCAATAGACTGATAGACAAAAAAATATAAAAATCGGCTTTGGTAGATACAAACTCTGTTTTAAAAGAAAGCCGACTGAGCGGACTTACACCTACACGTACACGAGTACAGAAACAGATATTCGTATAAACTCTTGTCTTCCAAAGATAACGTAGAGGCCACGTGATTGAGTGAACTCACTCCACTGAGTGCTCGTGTTGTACAACCTCCGCCTCACGCAACTGTCGCTTCCTTGTCCACATAACCTAGCCTCTCGTGACTTAGAGAAAATGATTCAAACCAGGATTCATACTCATATTTTGTTGATCGAGTTAAATGAGAGATTTGGTGACTACTAATGATTCTTCACTTAGACAAGGAAATGCATTGAACGTGGTAAGCGTCACCCTCTTAAGTGATCAGTTAATATTGTTAATGACGGAAAACTGGTTTCAATCAAATGGCTGTACTATAGCTAGCTATAACCTAACAATACGTGACGGAGGCAGTCGCTCTGTCTACACACGTAAACCAGTTACGTGACGCAGGAAATGTCTTCCGCTGACCACGTAGCATGAGACTGTGAACGATGAAAGTTACTGGAGATGAATGTTTTCGATAAATCGTTTTTTTTTTCATGGGTGTTCTTAGAATAAGCGAAGGTCATCGCGGGGAAAAAAAATTGGGGATAACAACGCATGCGAGACAAAGTAAGCAAGATAATGATGCGACCATCAAACCAAGGTAGCATCCAGCCAGGGTTTAGACATCATTTTTGTTTGATTGATTGATTGATTGATTGATTGATTGATTGATTGATTGATTGATTGATTGATCTGAAATGAGAGAACTGTTGACAGAGAAACACTCTTCAGACAACTGAAATACTTTTATAACTGTGCCTGCTTCTCTGTAATTAGTTAAAACCGCTCTTAACTTCAGACTGGCTTTAACCCTCGCTTCGCCACTTAATTAAACGACAGGCTAGGCAATTATTCTATATTGTTTCAGCATTTTTGTGGTGATAACGTCGTTGGAATATTTTATTGTAAGATTTAAAAAAAACTACTGTAATGAATAATGTCACTGCCTTTGGAAAGTTACACCTCGAACGTATCCTTCCTCTGCGGTTACTTGCACAGACAGGTATCGCGTTTCTTGTGCATGAATCAGTTGCTAGTGTCATATATATATATATCTCTTTTTTCTGTTTGAGTTGCTTCACCTTATTTGTTCATTGTTCACCTTTTTTATTTTTTGAGGGGGCCAAAGGCTTATCGGATGATTCAGTCGTTAAAGTTGAAATGATGAGAGACAATCTTATTTTTCTCTCAAAATGACTCATACTATAATTATATTGTGCTTACGTCTTCTGTCTCATGCGGGTTTTTTTCTGAATCAGCAGACAGGTCAGGCGTACAGAGAAACAAATTGCTATAATACGTACATGTATACACCCACAGTGCACAAGCACTCATGGAAATAAAGATTGTCTCAACAGTTTATTTTCAAACGGCTGCTTACATCGCACGCTATGTTCAGTCTTCAACTCCTAGACACGGGTCAGAACTAAGAAGAGAGACAAACAGATCCTTTACTTTGTCTGTCAAATGGAGGCGAGGAAAGCTTTAAACCCTCGACCAGCCGAGGCTGCCTGCTGTTAACAGGAGGTGGTGCATGTCGGTGACGCACGCTGGAGGCGTCACATCGCAGATGTGACGAGACTGAAGCAGATGCAGCCGGCTGGTGGAGAGATGGGACCAGAAGTCAAAGCTGGAGTTGTGGCGTGGAGTTCAAAGTACTCCGACCTCGGAAATGTCGTCCTCGATGAGCTTCCGTAGACACAAGTTACTTCCACTCATAGGTTTGCCGCGCTGTGCTCGTAGCCATCATCCTAACTCTGGTTTCGCATTTAGAAGGCTCTGTGATGGATACATTTTATATGAGGATGAAAAGAAAAGGTGCAAAGACCAACAGACGGACTTATTAGGATTTAACCTAAAAAATTATATTTCTGAAATGTAACGGCGTTTAAAAGATTCAAATATAACAATTATCGTGCATTTCTAGAACGAACTAAATGTTTTACACTATTATATTCTTCTTGCAAATACTTCATAAGGAAAATTTTTGTTCGCATCCTGCAGTCGGCTATAGAATGGCTACGTCAAAAAAAAAAAAAAAGCGAAACAAAAAAGTGAAATTCTAGCGAAATATTGCTCTCGTATCGACATAATTTGGCACAGTTCTAGCTCAATGAAAATTCTCACCAAATTATCCACCTAATGTGGCAGAGTTTTAACCCAATGAAAATTCTCACGATACCCGAAAGAGCTTTGGCAGCATGTGACGTCCCTACAGGCCTCCGTCCGTGGGTTCGTGTAACTCAGACGCCGGCTGCTGCCCAAGTAAGTTGACTTCGCCAAACACTTGACGATAAAACTGGGGATCAACTCTCTCGTTACAAAGACCTTATCGAGGCTCGCCGAGTCCCATAGCATCGCCGCGGCTTCTGAAGGGGTATCTTCCCGTCGTAAGAGTGAACGCTCTTCTTATCGCGTCTGTCCTCGAGAGCAGCCTCGTGCTTACACTCGAGACTGACTCGAGATGGAAGTCTCTCCTAGAGGCACCTTTCACACATTCAGGCGCTGCTTTTGTCTTGAAGTTCAGAAGGTATTAGGTGGTCGTAAGCAGCGCAAGCACATAGTTTTCTGGCTGGCTGACATTGACGCTAATTAAAGATCATCTATAAAGGTGGAGGTCGTCCGCTTTTTTGTTTGTTTGTTTTTAGGTCGCTGGGGACTGAGATGTTAGAGAACCTCACTTTTCTTGAGGCCATCTTTATGTGAGGGTGGTGCCCCTCTTCCTCGCTGCCTTACCTTCCACAACCCTCTACGGAGTCATAAAATCCATTTCCGACAGATGGTCGACTGGGGTAAGTAAGCTGCGCTCTACGGGTATCGAATCGGCGCGCTTCTCGGTTTGGACACGAGTGATCTATCCACTCGGTCATCCGCTTCCCAAAGAACATCTAGCGTGGGTATTAAACAGTGCTACTGTGTGTAAGAGAAAGGGAAAGAATGTGTTTAAGGTAGAGAAAGAAATTAAAAAATCGAAACGAAAAGGAAAAGGTGATAAAGAAGGAAAATTGGGTGGGGGGGGTAGAGAGAGAGAGAGCTTGGACTTTTTTGCGTTATAACCTTTGACACTACCACTGTGTGGCGGCTGCTTGCCAAGTGTGTCACACGGTCGGGACGACGCGTTGAACAGTTGCCAACAGGGCTGATGGCCGTCATAACCCTCCAGGACGCGCAGCTGCAAAAACATCGGTGATGAAAACATCAGCGACCTTCACCCAACGGCCCAAAAAGAGGCAGGGGTGGGGGGAGGGCTGGGGGCAGTGGATTATGGGAAGGATGCACGCAACTTCACGCACACACCGCGGGTGCATCAGTAGGTATCACGTGCGCCATCCGTCGCCGGCTGAGTCATAGGCGCGACGTCACAGCATCCCTGCACCATCGCCGCTGGTTTCTACGGCAATGGGGAAGGCGGTGAAGCCGAGACTCAGGTCGCGACTTTTCTTTTTCACAGACCTGGTAGACTCCGATAACCATTCAACAATCCTAATTAAACCTGTACTTTAATAAATTGTTTGAAGCTGTTTGAGCGCAGTAACTGAAGCAGATCATTTTTTTATTGCTTTAGTCACGGTTCGATTCCCATCATGACATTCCATTTCTATCGTGGACGAAAATTTATGGTGATCAAGAAATTAAATTGAAATTTTTTATACTGATATTTAAACCTAATAGAGTCCTGATGTTACGTTTCATCACAGATGCGCCTGATTAACATGGGGGCACCAGCTCACCCACTGGCTGAGAAAGATCTTCCCAACGTAATCGCCTCCATGTACAACCCTGACGTCAGTCTTATCCACCTCTTTGTGTGCTTGGTGATGTTTGTGGACGTGCATCTCAAGTACGGAAGAGGGGTAGGTATTAAAACAAATTTTGTTTTTAAGAGCTAATGGCTTGAAATCGGCTTTACCCAGTCGTTAGGAAAACATCTTGCTCTCGATTAGTCCTTTAAAGGTCGATGCTACTTTTATTTGACCGGCGCGCAGTCTTGGCTGAAGGCTTAGTCTTCTCCAACCATTGATACTACTACTACATTTATAACACTGCCCAATTTCTGCAGCAGATGTAAAATTCTGCCTCTGACAAGTTAGTCGTGGAGAATATTAGTTTCTTTTGTTAACTTTTTAAAATTTTGTTTTCGTTCTTTGACCACGGATCTCAGGTGTCGACATGCACACACATTCATACCTCCACATGTATCTCGACACACCGGTGATATACTGTCACGCACACTCTCAATCTTCTCTCTTTTTCGTTATCTCTCTTACACACACATGCCCGTGCGTACAGAGAGAGAGAGAGAAGGAGAGTTTCAGAGATGAACAGGCATCCATGAATGAACTAAACCTACCATGACGAGGGAGAGAGAAAGAAAAGAGTTTCTTCCCACCCATCCACTCCCTACTTGTTCATTTCTTTGAGCTGTTTCCATGACGCTGATTACCGACGGCCTCCAGTCGAACAAGCCATGCCACCCGCTTATCGTCATAACAAAAGAAAGTTTGAAGCCGAACGGTAAACTGCCGTCTCAAGTCAAAAGGTCGCCATTATCGCCCCAAGACAGAGCAGCATCTTCGTCTGCGCAACGGGCGATCTGCCCGACCAGGGGGCCGTCAACACGAGGTGGACAGTGAGTGGAGTCCTGGGTAATCAGTCACTCCCACATCGGACGATAAGGAGCGAGAGGGTGGGGAGGCAGAAGGAGGGGCAAGTTCGCGAACATCATCACCGATCGGACTCCCGCTAGAGGGCGCTGCCAGTTCCGCTGTGATCTAAACTAATTTTATTCATTACCCTGTGTTGTGAGGTGGAACAGCGGAACTACGTGGGGGAAGGAAGCAGCCACGGAGGTGTGACAGGTTCTCCACCCCCAAGCAGCCACGGTCAATTAATCACCCCGAGGAGCCGCCACAAATCACTCAGCCTCCGAAGATCTCACAGATTCCGACTGTACAGACGTACAGACTGTATAGGTGTGTCTGTCCCTTTTGATTACTAAGGTCGATGGCCTTAGTAGTAAAAGTTTGTTTAAGGCATTCATTTAAAATGTTCCATTTCCACAATACACTTCTTTAACATGTACTTCTTAAAAATATTCTTTTTCCAACGGAAAGTTTTGTGAGCAAACTTATTCGTATATTTCTGAAATTGTTGCCAAGATCTTTTAATGTGGATTAGAACAGACTTAATAAACGAAACGGTAGTCTGATTTTCTACTCACTCCTCCGAGGTGTCGTCGAGTGAAGGTGCGTCCTTGCTATAGTTTGTGGTATTGTAGAGTTTGTGGAACATGATGGCAGGGCAGGCGATGTGAGAGGTCAGGGGTGTAAATACCGTGGTGTGAGAGGAGCAAGACGCCATACTTGTCAAATAAGTAGATAGAGACACGATGATACATACGTAGACCAGGACACAGAAGATCAAAGAAAAGGAGACAAAACGAGGGTTATAGACATGCGGGCGTGTAGACTGAAACAGAAGAGTAGACACGGCACACTAGAGACAGGGATAGAGATGTAGACCCAGAGACAGGGGCACCTCGACAAAGTGATAGAGACATGTAGACACACGGCCATAAATAAGTTAACAATGACATAGGTGTAGACACGCGGATCGAGAGAAGTAGACAAAAATAGAGACAAGAGACAATTATACAAACATATACTAACACATAGAAAGAGACACGTAGACATACACTTATAAAATCTACGTAGACACAGTTCACAACCCCCAGAAAATAAATAGAGAAAGAGCGAGAATTGCGGTGTGACAACAACCTTTATTTTCCTGGTGGTTGTGGTCACAGTCACCAAGGACACGTAGGCCAGAAAACTCGGCACGTCTGACAGACTGTCCACCCACGCGGAAGAGCGAACAGGGGTTAGTGTGCAAGCATTGCAGACAGGACAGACAGGACCATCATCAACTCTTGTTCTCCCCCACTCCTCTCTTTTTCTCCCTTTAAAAAAAACAATTGCACAAAAGGAAATGAAGGAAACGACCTTCGCGCGACCTGACCCCCGCTGCTTCCGTGAAGTCCAAGGATATCCGAAAATATATTTTAACAGCATTTATACCTTGGCTATGAAAAACAAATGTTAGGTATTATCGGCTATTTTTAGCAGTTACAACATGCCGCCGTGCACGACGCTGTTCCAAAAAAAAAAAAAAAAAAAAATGGGGGAGGAGGTGCTGTCGCGCAAAGGCAATGAACCAGAAGAAAAATACTTTTTATTTTTTGTTTGTTACCTGTGCCTCCGAAGGTGTGTGGGCAGCCTCACACGAGTGAACGCGCCCTCAGGCGGCAGCAATTCTGGTCGCCGTCGCGCGCTTAAAATGGCATGGAAATAAATGAATGGACGCAGTGTGTGTTTGATGTATTCATCACTTAGAATTATTTGACTTTTGGTCATGCATTTCCTAGTGCACCAGTAGTGTGTGCATCGACGGTAGAGGCGAGCTCGTTGCCGGAAATGACAGGTAAACACGAAACGGGCTTAGCCTGCGTGTGGGAGTCTGAACACACTTTTTTGTTGTTATTATTATTATTATTATTTTTTTGTCCGCTTGGAAATCCGTGCCACTTTTTTTTTCTCCGAGTTAGTGAGCAGAGGCTGAAAAGAGGGATCATTATGGAACGGAAGAAAACGATAATGTAAATAAAGTTTAAACAAGTTTAAGCCGATTACCTTTCCCCCAGTTGATCCTGTCCTTGATTGATTCGAGTAAAGTGTTGGGCGTGAAGGCCCGTACAGACCAGCCAAACCGATATGGGCAATAACAGATTATTCAGATTGACACTTCAGGCCCATTTGTTCATTGACTGGTTAAATTAATTTCCTTTGTTTACCCTAAAAACAAATATTGGACAAATTGACACATAATACGGAAATAAACATAGCATATAACCAGAAACGAAGCAGAATTAAACGTTGATGTAGTGTAGAGAAAAGTGATATTGTGAAAAAGGTCTCGCGCCCTTTCAGATCTTTAAGCCCTCGTCTCATTTGGGTGTCACTGAGCCGCTGGCTGTGAACTGGACATAAATAACAGCCATAGGTGCGTGCTTTCTGGTGAACCAAGCTCACCCCTTCGGATGCAATTTCATAGCTGTTGTGCGTAATGCTTACATAATATATACTTTCGTTCTCCTTTTATTTCTCATTGACTTACACACACACACACACACACACACACACACACACACACACACACACACACACACACACACACACACACACAGCCCCGATTCGCTATCTCGCCACAATCCCTCCAACACTAATGTTCAGCGACAGAAGTGGCGACATAAAGAGTATATTATCCAAAAGAAGGTAATGAAGATAAGTTTTCACAGAAATTTTGCTCAGTACGAGTTATGTACTGTCTCCATGTTTTATCCTACCCTCGTTTTACGTTTACCGTTAAGTGTAGCTGTTTAATAATAATAATAATAATAATGAAGAGGTTTACTTATTTCCGCGAAATACTTGTACTTGTTCACTGCAGACTAAATGTTAGAACTGAGCAGTTAGTGAAGTGGAAACACATTAGAAAACAGCTTATCATCATGTATCAGAAATTGCGTCGTTGTCAGTTGAATTTCCCAGACCCTCAATAATAATGGTCGACCAGCGACCATTCACAGGGGTATCACCAGCATGTTTTGACACGCTCAAAAGTGCATCCAGAATAAAGGTTTATTTTGGGTTGGCGTTTGTGCATGTCGTCTTACGTCCACGTGAGTGGCTGCTTTTCTCGAAAAAAGGAACATTATCCTTACCACCCCACCCAACAGATCACAATTCTAACCCTGACTTACTCAGTGTCGGGAGACACAAGTGACGGCTGATTCGCCAGCTGACGTCACGCGCATGTCCTGACTAGGAAAACCCGTGTTCTAAAATTAGAACAGGGCTATATTGGGATATCTAGGTGGGGTGTGCCCATCTAGTTTTACTAGGAAAAGGTCACCTACCTAGCTAAAACATTGATAGTCATGTTTAAGACATTCTGAGTAAGCTCTATGCACATTATTGGGCACGTGGCATTTAGTCAGACTTTACTGTCGGTAGGTTTGTAAACGTCAGTAGCACGTCCGCAACGACAAATAAGAACATTTTTGAGAAACATGTTAGGGTGAGGAATTCCGTTGAGCTCTCATTAATTTTGCTTGTTCATTTTTCCGAAAGCTTACAATGAGTGGTCTATTGTACAACAAATACTACAGCAGGAATTTAAGGAGTGATTAATACTTTAAAAAACGTGATTAACAACGAATGCACAATAAGAGAGAAAGAGAGATCGAAAAAGGAAAGAAAACAACAACAACAACAAAACATGTTACAAGAAAATCTGATGATTTAAAAAAATCCGCAAAGATCCAGAGCAAGACATAAAATAGTGTTGTACACTGTACATTTTAGGCATTAACAACTTTACTTGTATCATCCACCTCTAGTTACCGCTGTTTCCCTCGAAAAGCATAAGCACACCACAAAAGCCGAAGCAAAAATTCGTACTAAAGGTGATTAATGTATGCATTTATTAATATGTATTAATTAAAATCTCAAGGTAATGATTTAGACATAAACATGTATACATAAATGTACATGTAAATATAAATTTGCATATACATATACACATGCGCACAGTACTGCTGATTCATGATGGCAGTTTCTATTAGAAATGTTAGAAAGAACGAAAGAGAAGATAAAGCGGAGATTACCGTGACAATATGATGGTAACAACAGCGATGACGACGGCGATGTAACGATAAAAGCAGCGATGACGGTGGCGATAACGTGGTAATAGCGGCTCTGCTATTAAATCATAAAAATAAATAAAAACAACAACAGACTAAACACTTCTACGACTCGAAGTATGAGAACGAAAGAGAACAACACGTATGATAAATAGTATCTATCTACGAATCATCAATGCTTGCATATACTGAACTAACCTGCTGTCAATTGCTATATATCTCTCTCTCACAAACACGCACGCACGCACGCACACGCACACGCACGCACGCACGCACGCACGCACACACACACACACACACACACACACACACACACACACACACACACACACACACATTCAAGTTCGTGTTTAAATTACAAGAGAAAATGCTAAAACAAAGAGAAGAAGAAAGCAAGCTTAAAAGAAAACAAATGATGAAAACTAGAACTGAATGAAATAAAGAAAGAAAGAATGAAAGTAAGACTGAAAAATCAGGTGTCATGACGACCAGTCTAAGTAAAAGTCTCTCTACCACGAAGATGAGGTGTTCGAATGAAACCTTTTGAAGAAAAAAAAAACGAAAACAAAAAAGCAAGGGTGGGCTGTTATGTGCATGACAGAGGCACAGACAAAGGAGGAGAGGGAAAAGTGATGCTACTGTGCTTTGTGTTGGGGGGAGAGATTATTTGTGCACACTGTCCAGTGGCTAATAAACTGAGTGAGCCCCACCCAACCTGTAGGCCCAACAAGCTGATGCGCACAACACTGACATGCGACACTCACCGACAAACGCACACATTCACACACAAAATGGTCTTTCACACACACACACACACACACACACACACACGCACACACACACACACACAGCACAGCACAGCACAGCACATATATATATATATATACACAGACACGGCACGCACACCTGCACACACATACATACACTTACATACACACATACACGTGCAAACGTATAAATAAATATAAACAAATCGGCCTACTGACTCATACATATACAGATATTCATAAAAACGCTCGGACATCGAGGCAGTATTCTCTCTCTCTCACACACACACACACACACACACACACACACACACACACACACACACACACACACACACACACACACACACACAGTCGCAAATGCATAAGCGCACGGATTTACAAACAGGGAGCTTTAAAAGATTCTGCTGAAGGGCTGTGACGTTTGAGTTATGGTGGGAGCAATCGACCTACCGACCATCTTCCAATTATTTCATCATGGATATTTGTTGTCCAGAGCTGCGTGGGTGTCCACTTGTGGGTATTGCCCCTCGTCCTCTGACTGATTGCGGTATATGCGCGCGCACGCATGTGTGTGTGTGTGTGTGTGTGTGTGTGTGTGTGCGTGCGTGCGTGCTTTTCTAGTTGTTTGCGTGTGGGTGTGAGTAAACCTACTTTTTTTAATTGCTTGGTGAGGTGTTCGACGAGTTTTGAGGCATGTGTGCGCTTGCTCAACATATCTGCGCTGCACGTGCGCGTGGATGGTGGTAAATGGAAGGGGGGGAGGTTGTCAAGGCCAGGGATGGGGGAAATGGTCCTACCTGTGCGTGGGTATCTGAGAAACCAGTTGGGCATGTTTGTCTCTCCAAGAGATGAAACAGTCGCCGGTCATCCTCCAGACCCACTGTAGATGAGTCAGCTACGTCCCTCATCTAATTAAGGCGATGACATAAAATATATTTTCACCCCACTCCTTGAGCCCCCTTCATCTCACAAACACTTCTCCCTAACATATCCCCACCTTCGCAAACTCACTTCTCAGCTGGACGCTCCCCTCGAGTCTTCCACCACAACCACGACATGTGTTCGTGGGTTTTTTTTTTAAACAGCGATTAATTGGAGAGAGAAGAAGACAATGACGACATCACGTCAACAACCAGCATCACCATCACCAGCAGCAAGTAATTTAGAGCGTTTGGCTTTTCCTCCCCTCGTCAGTGAGTGGCGAGCGTCACGTAGGATTATCTACATTGCTAATGCTTCTTCACCCGCGCCCCTTGCCCGCCACAGCAGCTCCTCCCCCCCCCCAATCGTCACGTCACGATACGTGCAGCAGAATGATTCCGGGACATGATGGAATGAGGATGCCAGCTGCCTGTTCGTTAGTCGCTCCCTGCAGTCTCTCTTACAGGAGAGTTCCATTAACACCCGGAACTGATTTTATTTTATTTTTATTTTTTGTGGGGAATTCAGGAGTGAGATTTGTTCACAAGTCGTTGTTACTCATTATTAGCTCTAAACTTCCCCAACCTTCCCCACACGCGCGTACACCTGTAGACACCGTTACTCGTGACTGTCCAGGTGGAGTTACAGGTACACCATGATACATGTTACAAGATGTTCTATTGCGTTTTTCTGATCAAGGTACGCATGCACCTTGGCCAGCGGTGTTCTTTTTTTTAATTATTTTTCAAGGTTGAATTAAAGATTAACCGAGTGTGTGGGCAGCTTTGAAACTGCGGAGAAGAATTAGAAGCGACATAAATACAAAGAAGGTCACTTCTAGTATGGATGCCCTTATCATTCATTATAGGATGACCTCACACCATTTTTTAATAGTATCCACAAAGACTCTCGCCATGATGATTGTTACAAGTTCTTTCACAATCTCTGTGTCTCAAATCCTTCATACGTGGCGATAGCCAAATTTCTTGACTTTAAGTAATTGTCAGCAGTGCAGCTGACGTGCATCGATCCACACCACGCATCCCACATTCACCAACTCCTCACGCAGCAGACATTGGGATGCGGCACCAGTCACGCCACGTCGTCGCTGGCGTTAGTATGCGATGATGCAACAAAGAAAACAGACACCATCGGAGTATCACGATTTGAATGTGGTTGTGGTAGGGTGTTTAAGTTGGGAAACAATTCGGGCCAATAGGTATGAGGCGAAGGTAAGTCGTTACCCTAGGGGGCAACATTGTGAACTCAATGATAAGCGTCCTGTCTCCGTAGTCGTGATGTTGAGACATCACAGATGTAGTTTTACGCTATGAGCCTGTAGTCAGGCGAAAGGGAGGGGGGAGGCGGATCTGGTGTACCCGGGTCCGCGGTTGTGAAAGGGACCACGCCTTGGACAGTGGATTTTTTTCCTTCTTCTTTTCCTTTTCTTTTAAAGAAAGGTTGACAAAACATTCCTCACTCTGGAGATTTTTTCCCTGGAGCGGTGTTCTACAAGTTTGATCCGTTAACGTCCTCTTTCCTTATTACTAACCACTCACGTGTAAACAACTCTACGTTCAAGTAGTGATGTAGATCCTAGTGCACTTGTCCTAATATGTCTGCAGTCTGTGTTACGTCACTGAATGAAATGTAGATACAGTGTATTGAGAATCAGATTGTAAGCATATTATTATTTAATGGGAAAATAATTTACGATTACGATTACAAGGGACCCGTAGAGGTCGTCTGCCCCGGGGAGGCCCGTGCTCGCTGTCGGCGGCCCTGGGTGTAGTTACAAAGCAAACTTCCCATACCGAAGATTACACCAAGTGTAACGCTCACGCCTTTGCTGGACAACAGAGTGACGCAATCTTAACGTCTGTCTGACGCCTTGCTGTTCGCCTGCCCTACTAAAAAAAAAAAACGTCGTTCATCTCCGCTGGAACGCACGTCTCCACTCACGCATGCGCACTCGTGGCACCGGAAAAGGAAATGACCCCCGGAGGTGTTAAGGTTCGCTCCAGTCTTTTGACGGGTGCGAGATCGCGGCGGTCTGTGACGTCTAGACGGTGCCTTGAGCCGACACCTAACCTAAAGAGCGGTGACGAGAGAGAAAGAGATTGTCAACTAAATGAGTTTACAAACACTCCGCCGGCCCGGCACGACGTTAACGGAAGGGCGTGTATGGAGTTACCCACCCCCTGTAGTCGCTCTTTCTCGCGCGCCAGCCTTGTCCCAGTCGGTCGCAGCGCCCACTCGCACGGCCATTCCACACATTCTTGACGGCGATAAAACTGAGCCGAAAACTCGAGCCGATAGTCAAATGTCTGCACGAGTGGCTGCATGTCCCGGGTATTTGTTCTCTGAGTCTGTGCGGCGATCCTCGGGTGGCGTTATCTCTGTTTATTTATGTTTGCCCCGATTAAGGAGTCCCAAAAGGCGATGGGGGGGGGGGGAACTGTGCATTCCAGGCCTTAGGGCTATGGAATGTGGTCGCGAGGCGAGGTCAAGGGTGGAAATCGCCACTTCGGAGACTTCCGCCCTCGTCGATGATTCCCGAGCTTGACGTCATGCCTTGCGTGACGTCACAGGAAAGTAGCAAAGCCTGTCGTGCAGCGACGGCCCTCGGCAGAGTTGGGAGTGAGTCGTGTTTTTTTTCTAGGAGTGACTCCAAACTTGTCACTACCAGCCAGTCCAAGATGGCAATTGAGGACCTGCTTACCTGTAAATCCCATACGTCCTTTCTTCCTGATGAGTCATTACTCAAGAATAATGGATTAAAATAAACTCAAGTGGCTCACCTGCTAATCACTAAGTCAGGTTAGCTGAGCTTCAGAGCATAAACATTAGTTATCGTTTCCTTTTCCTGTAAACAAAGTGTTCACAGAGCTTCCTGACTGTTTTGGCGATACATAAAAAGAACCCATAGGGACTTTATGAACGCCGTATTTCTTCTATACGAATATTATAAAGTACTCATAGGGGCGCGCGCTCCCTCTCTCTCTCTTATACACACAGTATAGTGTTTTACTTTTCCTTACATAAAAAGAGCCTGGGGAGACAGTGGATGTTTCTATTTTTATTCCATGCATTAGTACGCCGAGCAGCTACCTCACCGTGGGAAAGTATTCAAGGTTGGAGAAGGAAACATTGCTATACACGTGTGACCTGCATTAATCAAGGAGTCGCATTGTTCAAGCAGTCTTGCGTGTCGTAAACAATGTTTACACGGCGAGTAGCCTGTTGGTCAGCGCGTTCGACGATGGAGCTGAAGTTGATGGAGAACATCCCCAGCCCACCCTGAAGCTGTCAAACAGAAACGGGTACCTTATTTTGTCAGGGTATGCAACTGGCGGATGAGAGGGTTGAGCTCTGTCTTTCACACGTGCCCTAAACACGGTGAACCACTTCCGGCCCCTTCGGCCACAGAACTATGGCGCCATTTGACCTTAATCTGGGTTTTGTAGGTGGGTGAATGCTTACCGTGAGAGTTATTTCATACCCACCCTCTATCAGTTGTGTTCTATATTCACAGTTGGTAAAGTGACGTGCGGGGCGTGCTGGGAGTGCGATCTATACCTTACGTCTACGTCATCATTGGACGACTGAATGATGCCTTGTCAGTGCCAGTTATAGGTGGGGTATTGTTTCCATGGAGATACAGCAGTGTAAGCAACGCAAGCCGTAAACAATACAGTAATACCTCTACATACGAGGCTAAACCGTTCCACAACCGAGCTCGCATGTAAAATACACTCGTAAATTAAAACTAGTTTTCCCATATAAAATAAAGGAAATAGGATCAATATGCGTTCCTTCCCTCCCACAACAACACAGTTTATATGTACATACGGTATAATATACAGTACTGTATAGTAAGGGTTAATGACACAATAATATAGATAATAAAATAATAAAGAATATGTTATATTTATCAATCTTACCTAGGAGGAGACGAAGACTGTTACTAACAAAGGTAGGCAGATGGCGGGAGAGGAGGAAGGAGGGAGGGATCCGGAGAGCAGCCAGGTGCTGAATGAGACAACATTATTTACACTGTTTTTAACTTGAAACAATTACATTGTCACTAAGACCACATTCTTTTTTGTATCTTTACACTACGACATATAAATGACTCGAGATCGTATATCGAATTTTCGCTCGTAAGTAAGAACCAAATTTCACCAAATTTTAGGCTCGTATCTCGATTCACTCGTATATTGGGTTGACTCGTATGTAGAGGTCTTACTTTAATTTCATTTCCACGGAGTGTGATGGATCTGCAGGAGGTCTCCTCCTGAGGAGGTCTTCGCAAAAAAAATAAAACAAAACTAATCAAATCCTTCCATCTACCCGAACTGAGAGTCAAGTAAGATCCCCCCACCCCCCACAACTGGTAAATTCAGTGCAAGTCTCCGTTACTGACACTTCAATAAAGTTTCCACAACTGACATGCATTCGAGTCCGATCTCCACAACTGCCAGCGAAGATCAAAGGTACTTTGTGAAGGGGAACATTAATTAGCGCTTTGCACTTTAACCACACAAAGCCTTGTCTTTGTCAGCGCTGGTCACGAAACATCTTGGTCGACACAAAGGCTTGCATTATGTAAGGCTTAATTATCATTCAATAGTTTTCTCAAGGTTTGTTGTCAGTGCTGACTTCCTCGTTTCACGCTGCCATTCCTTCTGATCTTCATTATTGCCGGATAGAGGGAGCTGGTGGTGGGTGGGAGGAGAATCAGTAAAATATCGAAATATCGGACCTTCTCCCCTTTTCCCACCGTCCCTCCCTGCGTGTGAGTAACGCTTGGTGTATGTGTGTGTAGACAGTGTTGGTGTATGTTTGTCTGTCTCTGTGTGTGTGTGCGCGCGCGAATGCATGTAAGGACAGTGTTGGTGTATGTTTATGTGTGTGTGTGTGTGCGAATGTGTGTATGGACAGTGTTGGTGTGTGTGTGTGTGTGTGTGAATGTGTGTAAGGACAGTGTTGGTGTATGTTTATGTGTGTGTGTGTGTGTGTGTGTGTGTGAATGTGTGTAAGGACAGTGTTGGTGTATGTTTATGTGTGTGTGTGTGTGCGCGCGAATGCATGTAAGGACAGTGTTGGTGTATGTTTATGTGTGTGTGTGTGTGTGTGTGCGAATGTGTGTATGGACAGTGTTGGTGTGTGTGTGTGTGTGTGTGTGAATGTGTGTAAGGGCAGTGTTGGTGTATGTTTATTTGTGTGTGTGTGTGTGTGTGTGTGTGACAGCGAATGTGTGTAAGGACAGTGTTGGTGTATGTTTATGTGTGTGTGTGTGCGCGCGAATGTATGTATGGACGGTGTTGGTGTATGTTTGTGTGTGTGTGTGTGTGTGTGTGTGTGTGCGAATGTGTGTATGGACGGTGTTGTGTATGTTTATGTGTGTGTGTGTGCGAATGTCTGTAAGGACAGTGTCGGTGTATGTTTGTGTGTGTGTGTGTGTGTGTGTGTGCACGCGCGAGAATGTGTGTAAGGACAGTGTCGGTATGTTCACGCACGTATTGTATGTGTGCTCGGCCTTGAGACCTACCGCATGACATTTTTCTGCAGCTGCAAACATTTGCATACGTTTATTAAATACTTCACTTACACAACTTTCTAATACACATTTTTTAGGAAACTGTTTTTTTCAGTTATTTAATACATTCCAGTCACATAACTGATACTTATCTACTGCACATAACAATCTCATATTTACGCTGTTGCAGAAGACACACAATTGAGTATATGTGTGTGTGTGAGAGAGAGAGAAGAAGTTGTTGAGCGATTTTCTGTTGTTCTATTCCCTTCCGTCCCCCTCCCACACACACACACCAACTATGTCAGAAAAAAGGTTTACTTCTATACCTGCAAGTGTTACGTTTCCGAGGCGGGGAGCAAGTGTCATAACCTCGCTTAACTCCGTCTTTGTGTCGACAACTGAACGGCACGACAAGAGCTGCAAACGGCGCCGTCGGCAGAACAATGGCTGACAAAAAGGGACCAGAAGGCCGGTGATCCTTCCAGACAGACGGCGGTTGCGTGTTGTTTTCTACAAAAGTGGCTTACCTGTCCGCTCGCAAGGTGTGTAAAGGTATCCGCCCTTAGATCATCTATGGGGGGGCCAGTCAGCTTCGACGCTCCGTCAAGGGGGGTTCTTTGCTTCGGATTCTCACTCTTACCTGGAGTTTTCCTGTTCGTCTGCTTGGCTTACCCCTCACCCACCCGCCACCGAAACTAACACCATCATTAGGCGCTCGCTTGGGCGCGGGTAAAGTCATCGCAGCCACCCAAGAGAGCGTAGACTACGATTTCAAGACTGATAACCCATTCACATTAGAATTCTTTCTTCCTGCCTTTTTGTCAGCCCGCTGCCGCTGTTCCGCGAGCAGGTGACTTGGTAGTGGATCCCATTCCACGAGGAGACATGCGATACGGCAGTGGACCGCGGGTTGGACACCCCGGGTGACAAGGCAACCCTAACCCGTTTAGCAAACAGGACGAGACAGGCTTTTGTGGTGGTCACCAGGCACCAGCGCCCATTGTCAAAAGATGATGTCCACAAGTAGAAGACTGGAGCAGACAAGAAAAGAAAAAAAAACCCCACAGGCATCAATCTTGTTTTGCAATAACGAACAAAAACGTAACAAACAAAACTCTGCCTCTCTTTCTCTCACTCTCAGTATATATATATATATATTTCTCTCTCTCTATATATATATATATAGAAAGAGAGCAGTGGGCGCAGTTTAGATTTATATAAGTGTATATACATACAAGGAGACGTTTGCTGTTTGTTACTTAAATATGAATTTTCCCCACAGCATGTCTTAACTGGCACAGGTCAGTGTGATAGCAGAGGCTAGGAAAGGTGATTAGAGTCAACTTTGTTTCCCTTTCCTGTGAAAATGTACTCTTTAATCATTACGCTGAGAGGGAAGTTCACTGCTTAAATTGAGGAGAACACAATTTAACCGAGATACCCCATACCGAACTTCCCCGATTGTTGCAGGAACATTGCGAAAATGGTCGTAATTCTAGGGCTGTTCTAGTAGCCCCTCCATGTTAGAAGAAAAAAAATTATGTTATACAGGTCAGTCAAAATTACGTTCACATTTAAATGGTAGACATCATCTTTTCACAAAACATGCATCATATGCGCAAGGACTGTCTTTACATGTCCGCCATTGTGCTCAACACAATACAAACCAGTGAGCAACATTTAAAGCCCGGACACGCAGTCCGTATTATGTTAATAACTTTGAGTAACCCTGTACTTGTCAGAGACCCTGAAATCTGTATTTTCAGTCTCTGCCATGACTGATTTAAATATCTACCAAGTAGAAGATATGTCTGCAAAAGTTTATGAGTAAACGAGTGGTCCAGTGGGAGCATCTGATGATGAAGTTTCCTTGGTAACGAAAAGAAACTCGCTGCGCGATTTGCTGATGGGAAGGCAACCCACTACAACCCAGGGGCCAGTTGCACAACATGTTTCTAAACCTTAAAACTGTTCTTAAGAAGCAAAATCTCTTCTTAGCCATTTTGATGCATTGCAGAAGAACGTACAAAAAATTGTACTGACAGGACGGAAAGTCAGACAAACAACTTTATCTTAATTAAAGCAGTTTTAGTTATAAAAATTCTAAAATTGTGGTGTGCCCTTTAAACTAATTATCTAAATAGAGGCCTAAAAGTGTTTAAAATTAGAAATGTGTTGTGCAACTGGCCTCAGGTCATTAAAATGGTAGGATCATCAGGAACGTATTAAAATATTTTGTTATAGCTCCCGGTGGAAGGCTACAGACAGAAGACAAAGATTGGGAAATGTTTCAAAAGTGAGAGTTAACAAATGCACATACTTTGTTGCTTCTCATGAACAAAGCGTTCAGACTTGTCTAAGAGCGTAAAACGAGGAGATTGTATGAACACTTTTGCTTTAATGTAAGCCCAAAATTTGCCGTGGCGGTGGTCGTAGGTCGAGGGAAGATTTAAACTCTTATTACAGGCGTCATTGCCTTACGACGTGACGCGATTACACGTGACACTCCGTTAATCTCACTTTTCTTCTCGCGAGAGACGGAAACATCCCCCACCAGCCTTTAACCGCACCTTCTCTCTCTCTCTCTTCCTCACCCCCCCTCCCAAATGCCCATACACACGCACACACACACACACACACAAACAAAGCAACAGACGGTTTCTGTAATCAAGATCGCGGTGCGTACGGCTCAAAGCCTGTTGCGAGTGACAGGTGAAATCTGCTCAGCTTTGGTGATACAAAAGACGAAGCAAGAGGAGAGCGCTGGGCCCGAGCGATGTGAGGGCGAGGGTAGGAGCATCTGACATTGTGTCCTTGTCACGCCTCGCCGCGTCCGGTGGCGGAGGGTGAAAGGTGAGAGACGACTTCGGGTCCTCGACAGTTACAGTCTCCTCCCGTCTCTCAGACGTCGTCGTCACGGCTGCTTAATTTTCACTCGACGACGCCTTTGATGCGGACAATGAAGACGTGTTTCTGAAACTGACGCCGACGATAAACGAACAATGAGGAGGAGAAGAAAAGAAAAGCAGCTGGAAAAGAGATAAAGGTAGGACAGAGGGGCAGTGAATAAAAAAGACGAATATGGAAGAAGAAAAAGGGAAAAATAAAGATAGGTAGATAAGACGGTTATTTTAAAATTGCTCATTTCATGAACTTTTTAAAGGGCTGTTACAAATAAAATCCTGTTTTTTGTTCCTTCAAGAAAATTACTTACATGATTTAAATATACATACCAGCAGCCCTCAAGCAGTGTGTCGATCGAGGAGGTGTTCCTGTTGAACTCCAGCCTCTTGGCAAAACTCAAATGTGTGTCAATTTTACGGAGACGTTTGATGAACAACTCTCAGCTTCTCATTGTCCTCGAAGATTGGCCACAAAACCACCGGTTTTCTGGGACCTTTACAACTTTTGCCAAACATGGTCAAACGTTTGAAGAGATTTGCTCAGCTAAAAAAACGAGTTAGGAGGATATTCTGTAACAGTTTGCAGTGATAAGTGGCTTGTGCCGCTCACGTGTCACATGTCACACCCACCCACCAACCCACACAGAGGAATACAAGCTACTTTAAGACCCTCTTGCTGAGAATGGCTGACTACATGATATTCTGCAGAATATCAGATTTCCAAGACATGTTCACCTGATCATGCAGTCTTACCATCTGCGAAAGTGTAAAGGTCGGATTAATCTAGCACAGTCAAGAAAAAACAACAACTGTATTTCATTCACCGGCGTTCATCATCAGTTTGCTGGGTTCTCGAAATGCATGCTTTTGACGAGAGATATTTTTTCTCGTCTCATTCGCAGCTTACCAGGAGGAGACATGTCGTGATTGATTTTCCTTTCTTCCAGATCCACACTTAGCTCTCCCAGGTGGTCATGAATCTATTTTGTGAAAAAAGCACAGAGAGAGAGAGAGAGAGAGAGCTTGGTTGATTTGTCAGGTTACACCTTTTCTAAGACGGTGCAACTCAAGCCTTTTAAAAAAAAATCATCGCGAACTATTTTAAGACCCCTGGTGTACTTTGTTTCGACGTAGGGAAGTATCACAGATTCGGATTCACTTTGTAATTTGTTAGTTTTTTTTCCCCTTTAAATCAATTAATTAAAACAATCACTTTAACGAGATCTGGGGCCACTTGCACAACACATTTCTAACTTTAAACACTTTTAGGCCTTAAATCTATTTAGATAATTAGTTTAAAGTTCACACCACAATTTTAGAATTTTTAAAACTAAAACTGCTTTAAGTAAGATAAAATTGTTTAAGTCTGACTTTCCGTCCTGTCAGTACACATTTTTATATGTTTTTCTGCAAATGGCTAAGAAGAGATTTTGTTTCTTTAGAACAGTTTTAAGGTTAAGAAACGTGTTGTGCAACTGGCCCCTGGACTTAATTGTCCATACACATTCAGTCTGTATTGATATATTAAAGTGCACTATAACCAGAGAGTTTTATTTCTGAAACCTTTTCTTTTACCAAAATGGCACATCACTTTTTTTACGCATGAATGCGTCTTCTAGACTTTTTAAGTATATAATAATATGCTCTAATAATAAGTCCTAACAACGATGGATATGGAAAGGTTTGAATGCATTCACAAATATTCACATATTTTCAATTTTAGACCACCGTGTGTTCTTATTAAGACATATTCCAACACCTTGGCAGGTAAAAGGGTGTTAAATTCTGGGCACAGCACACTTTGAAACTAGGGTGTGGTAATAAAGAACTGAAGAATAATAATGTAGTTATAAATAACGCAGCAGTTTATAAATAGATAATAGCTGTGCCTTTAATGTACGATTGCACACGATCGCCAAATGGGAGACAGTTCAGGATGACGGAAACCATTTTTTGTTGTTTTTGGATAGGATGGTGGATGATCTTCGAGCGAATATAACAAGTTTTATAAAGGGATCGGCAGTTTCAGCCCTCAACAGGTTTGTTGGTGGCTGAAGTTACGATTACGTTACAAACTGTCAGGATCAGCCCGTTACGACAACACTCATGCCTTCCGGATGTAGATATCAATTTATCACGGGGATAAAGAGGCCACACGGAAACAAAGCTTTATATCGTCACACCGCACAGGCAAGCCCAGCAGACACAAATGAATCATAGGTGTGTGTGTGTGTGTGTGCGTGTGCGTGCGTGCGTGCGTGCGTGTGTGTGTGTGTGTGTGTGTGGTGTGCAAAGAGTGTTTACAGCAAGATCATCAAGGACACAAGCCTTGGCTTCAGTAGAATGAAACTGGAACACACGAGGTTGCAGATGTACAGCTAAAGGATAGATGAAGCGTTGTCAATACGAGGACTTGCAGATGCAGAAAGATGCCTACATGAACGGGCTATGCTACAAGAGGGAAAAAGTTTCCAGCACTTAAGACCTATCCTGTCTAAAGACGGCAGCTTTACGACAGATATCTGCCACAGGATCGCAACAACAGTTGTGGCAATGGGCTACACAGGGTCTGGCGCCGCCATAACATCAGGTTGATTACAAACCACAATCTGTACAAGTCCCTCGTAGTGCCGATCCTGCTTTAGGGATGTGAAACGTGGATCCTGCTTGTCCCTACGGAGAGGAGAATCTAGGCATTCTAGAACAAGTACCAGAGGAGACTGCTCCGGACCTCGCACATGGTCGCCACACTCGTCGGACACCACGAACCCTTATTTGAAACAGTCAAGCGAATAAGCTGGTCTGGTTTTCCATGTGACCTGGCATGAAACGTTTTGTAAAAGACTGTCTATCAAGGTACCTTGGAGGACGGTGACGCCGCGGTGGTCAGAGGAAGAACTGACTTACGAACGTCAAAGAGTCAACTGTACAGGACCTGCTCACCGTCGCCCAACATCGGCATGAGTGGTCGGTACTAGTGACCAATGCCTGGTGCAAAAAAAGATAACAGTGTACGAAATATCCCTGGGAGAGAACAATGGGATTCAGCAGCTACGAGAAACGCCGAGACACATAGTGGACCTCGATTGGAACTTAAGCCGCTGTCTTACAGACAAACCCGAAAGCAAAATTATTTTCTAGTTCATTCAAAGAGAAACACGTCTGAGCAAAAAGTTATGTTTCGTTCACAAGATACCAAATCATTTGAAGACTGCAGTTCCTACCTGGTTTTTGAAAGGTCAAAATCGCATTCTTATGTGATGTCACACTTATCGGATCGCTAACTGGGCAAGGCCTCATTAACATATACTTGAAGCCTCGCTTTGGCCTGTGGACCATGATGATGCCAGAAGTACACCGTTTTGTAGATCCATTTATACGTTTTCTTTAAAAATATTTAAATTTACTAAGCATTTGTTTTGTTGCAAAAAGTAATATCTGATATATGTAAGATCAACTGGCTCGTAGTATCTTTGAGTGTAATCTTTTGTTTGTAAGGTTCGCCTTTAAAAGACTGCTCGCCAACATGTGCCTGTAGACGCCTTCAGTTTGGAAAGTAAACTCGTAGCTTATATTTAACGAGCTTAGTGCCTTGGTGTAAAAGGGGGAAGTAATTCAGCTTGTTGGCCTTCGACAGCCCCTAATTATGAAACCTTGGTTATCATCTCTTTGGAAAGAAGGGGGAGGGGAGAGAAAAAAGTTTTTAATCATTAGAGAGCTTAAAGAGGTCAGCCAATAACGCCATATATAATTACGAGACAGAGAGTTATTGTCACCGCAGATGTCGGTGCTTCAGAGAAACTGTTGATAGCCAGGTAAAGTACGATTATCAAGCAGTTTTCTTTCTGCTTTACCGTTCCATCCCAGCTCTTTCCCTTCCTCCTTATGTTAGAGCTATCTAACCTTCTCGGAAAAGACAGGTGTGGGAAAAGTCTGACTTATTATAGGAAAACAAACAGTCGACTTTTATGTTGGAGCTTGCTTGGTTCAAAAGTCGACCGACCCCTCCCCTTCCTCGCCAACCCATCTACAAAAAAAAGTGAGTTAGCTCCACAGAAAGAAATGGCGACACTCAAAATGAGTAAGGGAAACAGGAAATGAGATTTTTAAATGCTTGTTGTGGGGCTTCTAGGTGATTGTGGTGGCTACCTTTTTAAGTATCTTTCGTGGACAGCAAGAGACAAATGAAAACCTTATTATGCTGTACATCAGAGCAGAAACTCATCCCTCATCGACGTTGTATGCAGGTCAAAGGTGATGCTTGAGTTTTCTGTTTATTGTGGTGGTGTGGGTTGTTAATGATGGTGGTGGTTGTGGTGGTGGTGGTGATAATAACGACGGGACAACAACGACAGCGCTGCTGCTGCTGCTGCTGCTGCTGCTGCTGCTGCTGCTGCTGCTGCTGATGATGATGATGATGATGATGATGATGATGATGATGGAAGTGTTGACGACATTATGGTGTTTGCGGCACTGACACCGTTTCATGACACTATGAGAGGGTGTGAACAAGCAAGACAAAATGGCGTTTGTTTGCTTGCCTGCGTTCGTGCGTACGTTCCGAGTGCATGTGTACTCTTGGGGGGACAAAACTACTATTCTTTGTTCTGTAGAATTTAGCTAAATCGCTACAGGGGTCAAAGTCCTTTGAAATTTCCCTTCAACCTCCCCCCGAACTAATGTCCAAATTATGAGTCCATTCGAAAATCACTTCGCGGACAGCAAGAGCAGCCGGGTGGATAAGACCATTAGAGGACTCTGTGGTGCGCAGACTTCTAATCACCGCTTCCTTTCAGGCGCCTCAAGGGCCATGATTTTGAGAAAAAGAGAAAAAAAGAAAGAACGAGAGTGAAAAATTCCAAGCGCGAAGAGAGCTAACTACCGACGTTTGGCCAACAGGCTGCCACCCCCGTCCTCCCGCGCAGTTAGGTGTTTGAAAAGGTTAAAGCGGGACTTAACTCACTTTGCTCACGTATCACAAAGGTATGTGACCAATTTTGCGTATTCCAGGCGCCAGCAATTGCAAGCCACCCAGTTGGAGGAACTTTCCACCTGTGTCCGCTCCCTCGCGTCCTGCTTGGGTGGCAAGGCCCATCGCACGGGGCGTGGGGGGTGAGCGCGAGTCACCGGCACTATTGTGACGACACTCTCTGGAATCCTTTGCCTTGAAATCCCTCGCTAATCATCACACGGTGAAAATGGTGGAGGGTTCTTTTTTTAACGAAGGATTGGACGAGCAAGCACGCACCGTACCGAGGAGCCACGGGTGAGTCGGGTGGGAGGGTCGGGTGGAATGAGAAGGAGAGGTGACTGCAGTGCATTGGCGTGACAGTCCAACTAGAGGCTGTTGCAATGCTCTATTTTTTTTTTTTTGGAGGGGTGGGGGAGGACGTAAGACATCCTTAATTTCATGTCTAAAAACAGTCTCAATCAGGAGAAAAGCGAATTAATCTAAGACATTGGAAAGATCTGGAAGGCTTTCCTTTCGGAGACTTCAGATCAGATGAGGAAGGTTTCATCTGATGAACATGATCAATGTCTCTGTGGGAACCAAATACCCGCTTTTGACTGGTCAACCGTCAACACCAGTAGTTTTCTTAAGGGGAGAGATTACCATTATAAACGACTCTTTAAGATCATACATAGTTTTTTCCCGATCTTAATTACATGAATATGGTTGTAAAGCTCGGCATAACAGTAGTAGTTGTGATGATGTGCTTTCAGAGAATAACTCAGCTATCTATTAGGGACATTGTACTTTAAGTAAATATTTTAGTTTTCCTAACCCCTAACATAACTTGACCTGTAAAAATTTTTATTACTCTCGCTTTCTCCATTTTCTTTCTCTCTCTCTCTCTCCGGCCTTTTCTTTCAGTAGTTTCTTGACTTACAGGAAGTATAAACGTTCCTGACCTCCGGCAGAATCTTTTAAGATGGCGCTATCTGCGTAGCAAGCCACCTACACTGTTAGTTCTGCCGGAATCACATGACACGGGAATGCTTCTAGTTGCGCCGTAGCGCTCCCAGCGGGCAGTAGAAAGTAAAGAAATATAAACAAATCATTCTGGAGTCGGCAAACATTCACGGGACAAAAGCAGTTATTTTTTCCGGCATGCCTGCGCCTCTGTCTACACGTGGAAATCGATGCAAGTGCAGCATTGTGCCTCACCCTCTCCGCGCGCTGCGCCGAACACCTTACCTTGACCATTCATCTATTATATATATTGTCAAAGAACAAAAAGTCAAATGCTAGTCGAGTCGGGTTAAAGGTGACGTGAAGAAAAAAAGCCAAGTCTTTGGAAATCCGTTATGGAAATGTCTGAACATACTTGTAACCCTTTCAGTCCGCGGAAGAGCTGAGGGTCCACAACTACAATCTTTGAAACGACTTTTCCCTATACCTCGGACTAAATTAGTTTGCTTTGAAGTCGACAAACCCTGCCTGTTTGATCGACTGCCTATTGTGTTCCCATCCTGCAAGGTCTGCCCTGACCCTGTATTGTACCTTCCGCTAGCAGGACTGCCCGTAACCCCCTCTGAACAGGCCGAGCCCCCACCTTCCCACCCGTTCCCTCTGACCCGGAGGAGCTCACTCCTGATCGAAGGGCGTCATTTTCCTTTCACGCGGACAGCGTTATCGCCCGCTGAGGGAGATTCCCTCCCCTGTAAAGAGCGAGGATGGGTGTCGGTCCATCTCCATCCCTCCCTCTCCCACCCCACTTTTCGTTGACGACTGACAGTGGCGCCGCCACTTCCACTGGTGGTAGCGTGAAGCTCATGATTGACTCCCCTTATGACCTTCGTCATTCGCTCCTCTTGCTTTTGTTAGAAAGAGAGAAAAGTGTGTGTTCTTGTCCGTTTGAGATAGTGTGTTTGTGTTGGTGTAGTCTTGCACGTCACCAAGTCTTTTAAAGGTGTTGGACTTAATTGTTTCATGTGCATGGTCTTCCCTGATAAAGTTTGGCTCATTTGAAACGCTCTTTTCCGTTCTTTCTTTGCATGAAGAAAACGAAACTGGAAGAGCTGCACCTAATTCCATTATGCAGCACCATTTTCCCTTCTCCTTTACTCACTCTTCACTTCTCATTCTTACACATACGTACGGACAGGAAGTGTGTATTCACTCATTCACACATAGATTTATTCACACACACACACACACACACACACACACACACACACACACACACACACACACACACTGTCCTTGTTCTTTCTTTCTCCTTTAATTTAAGAATTTCAGAGATTCCCAAAGTACAGCTGAGTTGTCTCACTAAACAGTGGCTCTTCTTTTCGCTACAGTCAGCAAGATTCCGTGGAAATTCCAGAAACAAGCACGAGAATGGCGTCATCTAAAGCCAGTGTCATTCCACTCACGAGCACTGTACGAGTGAGTACTCACAATGATGTCATACAAGTCCTTTCACACGCATGCCAGTGACGTCACTATCAGAAGTCCAGACTCCTTGCAAGAAGAGCACCCAAACCTACACCAGCAGACAGACCTGGCAACACCGTCAAGTCGATTAAGTACAACATTTTCTCTCTAGCATAGAGAGTTCAAGGTCCAATCTTTTTTCCCCCTCACCCATACAGTGGATTAAATTAATTTCCTTTTGAAGTCAACACCGTGAAGACTCCACGCACATGCTTTCGTGTTGCCAGCGAGACTATTTTGCATAAAACAGGTCAGCAGAAATAAAGAGAGAGAGAGAGAGACCAGCGTGAAAAAATAAGACATTTTTTGCCAAGTACAGCGTTAATAAACATGTCATCCCTCCTCCTCCGAGAACAGACATGGATGGCAGGTGACACGCAAGCCGACGAGAAGTGTATCACGTGACACGGAGCCACCCCCCCCCCTCCTCGACAAGCGGAGAGCGACATATTTACCGTGCAGAGACGGATTATACCTAATTTTTTTAAGGGAGGGGGTAGTTTACTTTTTTTTTCTTTTTTTTTTTTTCATCCTGCATCATCCGCTTCCACGTGAAAAGTTGACCTGAAACCTACCTTGTACAAGTCAACACGTGAAAAGGGTCAAACTGCAAGCAGGCCGAAAGATGTCCTTCACCCCCGACAATGTCGTGCGCAGCAAGATGAAAGCGTTGTAACTCGCAGCACGTGCAGCTGCTTCTACAAATAAGATTAGTTGTGACTGTTCACCCCGCCCTCGGTAGCGACCCACCCGCCATCCCCACAACTCCCCTCCCGTCACCAGACGGGGGGACGACCGGGTGTCCATCTTGCGACCGCTCGCATACGTTACTCAGATTCAGGTGCTTACCCAATGTTTTGATCTCCGGCAGGTGGCTTTGTATCTCAGCGTCACGTGACTCCGTAACCTGTGCCGGAACATCGAAACAACGTATTTTCGAGAGCGTATTATGTAAGAGTACAAACGATTTTTTTTTTGTGCCTAGGTACAGTGCGCGAGTGGTTGATAGTTCAAGGTCGTGTTTAGAGGAAATGATCTTCCAGAGACAGATGAATGAAGCTCTAAGACAAATCTTACTAAAAATAGAAAAGGGACTCAACAGGTTAGCCGACAGTCATCCTCGCAGTTATCATTTTCATCTCCTTCACCTCTGTTTTTTTTTTTTTTTTTGGCCGTATATGAAGAAAGAATCTGTGTGTGTGTGTGTGTGTTGGGTTGGTCTGGTAGCACAACGGTTACCGCCTGTCACCAATACAGTGAAGATTGGCTGACCTAGGATCAGATCTCACCTCGGGCACACTGTTCTTTCTCTGCATGTGGCATCTGTTTACAGGGCTGGCATCGCCGTTTATAGCTTGGTTGCTGACTTTGATCTAGCGTAGTAGAAATGTTTTGTTTTTGTGAAACGCCTCATAAACTTCCTTAAATACAGGTTTTTATGCCACAAACAGAAGAAACTGGTTGGACCATCAAAGCAGCTCAAAATTTCTTAATCGTTATGTGTCACAAGTGAATAATAATTTTTAAAAACGTACGGAATACAAGTCAAAACTTTTTTTTTTTAATCTAGAAAAAAATGAAAAGGTATATTAGGCCAGCACTGGGACCTTGACGAAACATCAAACGCATAAAATATAAAGGAAACGACTAAGAGGGATGGGGTAGAAAGACCCTTAAATGTGAGACAGTCAGCAGTTAGGGTGCCATTAAGCATGACGTCAACGTCGCCAACACGTGGATCATTGATTGATCCGCAAACTAGACGAGGCCGGCCTCCGCCATTACGACAAACGGGTGTGCAGTCGGGTGTCTAAGTTGAAGACCCGAGCCGCGAGGACCGGAAATCTGTCATATCCGTTGTCCCACCCCGCCACCCCAGAAATAGTCCGGCCCGCGCCGTGTGCACGCTTGATCGCGACAAAACTGCCCAGTGCGTGCCCATGCACATGCCTGCGTTCGTGCGTGCATGCGTGCCCGTAGCCCAGGCACCCATGTCCCTATCTGGACAAGCGGGTGGGTTTTTCTGTCGTCATAAGCGCTCGCTATCGACAGGGAGAAGTGCTCCTCATTATTTGTTGATCCGCAGTCACTGCCTTTAGCTTCAGGCAGAATTTTCTTTTTTTCCCATCTGTTCTCTCTCTCTCTCTTACACACACACACACACACACACACACACACACACACATCTCCCGTGCCGGTGACGATTTAGGGTGATCGACTACCCCCCGTGGGCATCGGTTGCCACGTTTCGATGACGTCATTGACTGTGCCCATGTTGTGCAACGTCAGCGCTCGCCACGTGTTTAAACGTGACGCCGGTGGCGTAGTGGGAGGCAACGGGCGAGCGATAACGGAGCCGATCCCACGGACGTAGGCCGCCTCTGCTGGTCTGAACGATGAGGGCCTCTTGCTCAATGAGGGATCCGGTGAATAAAGTTAGCCACAAATGGACCCAGCGGACCCTTTTCGTCATACACTGGAAGATGAAGGGGTTTTCCACCCCTCGCCTCATCCCATCCCATCCCCTTCTTCAGCATATGCATGTTATCAAATCCTCTTTCATAGCGTTCGATGTGTTTCATTCCTTCGCCGCTTAACGGACTCTGGACAAAGAAGGCGGAGGAGAGAGACTGTGATAAGCCAGCGATTTCCAGAGGCTCTGTCCGTTTATAGATCTGACATTCCGAGCCGAGTCCTGCTCTTATTATTAGAGCTCCCCTAAGGGCTTGGTCATTGATCATACTCTCCTGAAATCTCTGCCTGGTTTTCATCTCTCTCTCTCTCTCTCGCTCTTGCACAGCTATTCGGCTGAACAGTCGTCCGCGCATGCGTAGGTGTGCGTGGGCGCGAAGATTTATTTCAATTCTCGTGTATCGTGCTTCTTCCAACTTCATCTTATTTTAAACTGTTACCAGGTTGCGCTTTGAAAGTTAATCCGATATTTTTGTCTGCTTTTCTCCCCCCCTCTCTTTCTCGCTGTCTCTGCCTTTCTTTCTTTCTCTCTTTCTCTCTCTACATTCCCTCACGACCATCTTACATTCTCATTTTTATCTCTCAGTCGCTTTATCTACTGTGGCCGCCTCCTCCCTTCGTCACCTCCACCTAAATCACTTTGTCTATACCAACGCCTTCCAAATTGTTTGTGCGTGTTTGTTTTGTTTTGTTCTGTCTGTTTTTGCATGGACATTGAGACATTTCCACAGATGTTGACAATCTGGTTATTGAACAGGGGCCAGTTGCACAACACATTTCTAATTCTAAACACTTTTAGGCCTTAAATCTATTTAGATAATCAGTTTAAAGTGCACACCAAAATTTTAGAATTTTTAACACTAAAACTGCTTTAAGTAAGATAAAGTTGTTTAAGTCTGACTTTCCGTCCTGTCAGTACAATTTTTGTATGTTCTTGTGCAATGCATCTAAATGGCAGAGAAGAGATTTTGCTTCTTTAGAACAGTTTTAAGGTTTAAAAATATGTTGTGCAACCAGGCCCAGGACGGAGACGATGAATGTTCGACAGACAATGGATTGAAGCCTCTTTCTTTCCAAGCAGATCTAGACATTTTTCTTCATCTTTTCTTTCTCACCTGATCGGTCTGTGAAAGAAGTATCCTTGCGGCGATGTGAGGATTACAAAGTACCAGTATGTGTGTAGACGATGTTATTGACGAAGACCACGTTGGTGGAAGAATGGAGTGGTGGGAGGTGTAATCAGTCGTTGATATTTAAGTATTTTATGAGCAGCAGTTGCAGTTTCAAGTGAAAACAAACCGCCAAGCCCCCGGGGGCTGCGCCACCTGTGCGAAACTATTTCCTTTTCCCCATTTTCTTGCTAAGCTGAAGGATCAATGTTTCGACAAGCCCCTCGTGTTTATCATCATTTCCCAGGAAACAACGAAAGCCAATCGGTTAAAACACTCACTGCCACTCCTTCGAAGACATGAGTTCAGATCTCCTCTCTGGGTACATTGTCTTGATATGACTGCGGTTCTCTCCGGGTACCACAGTTGCCTTCGCCCCTTCAGCACTCTCCTCCTAAAACGTACACTTTTACCACAAGGGGAAAGCACCTTCGTATCAATCGCTAAGTGCTTCCTGTTTCTTAACCTAAGTTAGTGGTACAGATTAATAACTTTTACATAGCGATTCATCATAAGCGAACCGATAATCGATGGAACATAAGAGGAGAATTTATACGAGTAATACGTCTCGATACGCATAATTCTCACATCTGTCGTTCTGCATACTATGAGCTCCAGGAGATCAGCTCCATTTGCCATACTCTGTTCATCTCAACCACCAAAATTCTCATTTGCTCATTTGTTCTGTCTAAACTAGACTACCGCAACTCTCTTCTTGCTGGCTGTCCACAGTCCCTCGTTGATAAGCTTCAGAAAGTCCAGAACTCAGCTGCTCGTCTTGTTTTCGGACTCGCAAATCTGAACATGTTACACCACTTCTTCACTCTCTTCATTGGCTACCAATTAAAGCTAGAATAGACTACAAAGTCTCAACTCTATGATATGTATTCTTTGATGGCTCCCCCCCCCAACTACTTTACTGAAATCTTGTCTGTCCACACCCCTACCCGAAACCTTTGCTCCTCATCAGACCCCTGCATTCTATCCTCCCTCCCACAAAGACAGTCACATACGGACGATGGACATTCTCCCTCTGTGCTGCAAACCTGTGGAACTCTCTTTATCATCACATTCGTCACTCGGACTCCAAGGCTACATTCAAACTCTCTCTGAAAACATATCTGTTCACATATCTGTACTATCCCTGAACAGGTAGACACTTGTGACACTTCTAACAGTATTTGCAACTCTATTTCATGATAGGCATGTCCTTTCGAGAGTCTTCATCAACTTCCATCGACCGTTGATTCTGCAGGACCAAGAGATTAAGTTGCGACTTGTAAACGCTACTGTGTGCGAATGAATGTAGATTTTATGCAAGCATGAGTCATGATCGTATGAGGGTCTGTTTGGTGGAAAGGATATAAATATATTCTGGTATTGTTAACTGTTGTGTTTTTATACAGAGCTGCTTCTCTGGGATAAATAAAGTTGTAGTTTATTATTATCATCAGCAACATATAACAGTCATTTCTATGTGGCCCCTGTATTCAGATGTTGACACTGGGTAACAGATAACATTATAAACAAGAAACTTGAAAGTCACAAGAGAAATGTAAAAAGTCTCGCCTAGAAGTTCACGCTGGGCTACTGGTAAAAGTTACTTCCGAGGTAGCTTTGCCTCCCTTTCGTGAGGGCCAACATGGCGGCGGGACGTGGCAAGCCTACGGCCAGGTGGGAGGTCAGACTCCCTCCATTAAAAGCCATCAACAGTAGGCATTGGGAGAAGAAAAAAGGTGAAAAAATGTCTGCTTCTCACTTACAAAACACACAACTTGCCTCCCCCTGGCCTCTCCCTCTGCTACTAGCCCCATCCCCACCCCACACCCATGCGCTGATAACAGAGGTTCAAAGCAACCCCCATAGCTGGGGAAATGTGCGCCATTTTCTAACGACAAAGTTTACCCACAGAACGCGAACCACATGAGCCGAAACCCAAACCAGTCCCAGTCGCCTTGTCCTCGCGCAGGCGTTGAAGCCACGCCGGATATCGGAGACACCTTGTTTCTGGCCGGGTGGTCCTTCAGTCCGCATCTGAACACCGCCAGAACCTCTTGCCTTCGGTCCTCGTCGTGCATGGGGAGGTGGCACATCTCTGCCAGTCTGGCGAGGGCTTTGATGTCGAGGGTTCAACCCAAGCCTTCCTGCCCCACCCTCTCTCTCTCTCTGTGTTTCACACACACACTCACACACACACTCCCTGAGATTTTATTCTGCTTTTTTTGTTGTTGGCTTTTTGTGGTACGTATGCTGTTTACATCTCCTTAATTATCACACATACTTAATAAACTACAAAGATCTTTTTCATTGTCTCGGTCACTCATGCACTATTGGTGGCTCATGCAGTCCGGATTCATAACCTTCAAAATTTTTGGTCACTGACCAGACGTAGTATAAATTACTCTTCTCTAGTCTATTTACGAAGCAGCTATTACCGTAACTGAACACCGAAGATATGATGGTATAATTTTGTCTTGCGCGCGATAAATAAATAAATAAATAGCAGTATGGATTTGTCCGTTTTGATGGAAAATACGCTTCTAAACATTTGTCTCTATGGCTGCGTGTATCTGCCCGTAACACTCTCCCCTCCACTCCCCCGTCTCTTTCACACACACACACACACACACTAGCACACAAACATACACACGCACCCACATACACACACACACGCACTCACACACACACACTAGCACACAAACATACACACGCACCCACATACACACACACACACGCACTCACACACACACACACACACACACATACCCTCACAAGCACAAAGCAGTGTTCCATATGCTTATAGCAAATAGAGACCTCTCTAAAGACGAAAGAAATAAGTCCTAAATACACAGCATTGTTCACAGTTCATAGAATGTCTGGCTTTCAAACTACATTCTGTGTGTGGTCAGCTACAGGGTGATGATACCTGATCGAGCAAAGTCCAATAATGTCCTAGCAATACTCTTCCCTTCCTTTTCTTGTTGGACCCTAACCATTAGCGAGACTTCTTGGTAGAGTTGTCTCCTTCCTGTCAGCCCACCTCTCTTCCTTCCCTGACGTTTATCTCTGAAATACAATTCCACCTTTGTGATGAATGTCACGAAAACGATATAGGAACAAACTCATGCATCACCAGCCACTTATAGCATAACAGATGAACACTGGTGCTAGTGTCTCTAACGCCAGTAGAATAAAAGTAAGCACCGGATAATGTACAATGTGATCTGTCGGTTGAGAATCTTTCTTGCCATTTTTGTCTGATCTCTTTTCTATTTTTTTTTCGTTTTCTTTCTTTCTTTCTTTTTCTTTCTTTCTTTCTTTCTTATCTTCGCAGCCTCATAATGTTCATCTATGAACACCCCCGAGTTGTTTTAAAGAGCAAATTATAAACAAAGAATTTAGATTAAGAAAAATGGACAGAAATAATATTTTATGAGTAAAGAAGAAAGAACATAGTTAAAAACAAATAAAGACACCGGTTGGAAGAAGCAACAAACAAGTGATGATGAGGGAAGGGGTAGACAAACGGAAAGGAAGAGTAGAGGAGAAGTCGTGGGGGGATAACCCTGCCTAAAAACGTTAAAAGCGAGAGAGGAAATGCACAGTTATTGAGGGTGGGTGTCGAAGGGACTGGCAGTCCAATGCACATACCCAGCGGAGCCCGGGGTGCGACCCGCGTCTGTTGGCAACAGCTCCGACCGTCCTTCCACAGCGGGTTTACACGCCATGGGCTTTCGGTTTTGTGGGTGTATGGCCCGCGTTTACTCGACAAGCACATTCTGGACAACAACAATATTATTGCATCCCATCCCATTTCATCTTTCTGTGTTTCACCCGTCTTATTTTTAAATCTTTATGCGTAAAAGGTGCGTGCAATAAAGAGGCAGAAGGCCGCAGACACCCTTCGCTCCTCACAGTTTCCGTTTGCCATCAAATGTGTTTTCAATGAAGTCTCATAGCGTGGGCGAGGGTTCTCTCTGGAAGCTGAGGGGGTCTGGTTAAGCACAAAAGAGGTGGAGGGTGGGTAGTGGTGGTGATGGGTGGGGGGAGTAGGGGAGGGACTCGTCTGTTCTACGTAGAGCCCTCGCACGGATACAAGACTTGGAACACAATTCTTTTCAGTCAGTGGACCCACCACGATGTGTCAACACGCTCCTTTAGTCATTGCCACTCTCTCCTCGTGGTGCGGCGCGTGCATGTGTGTGCGAGTACGTATCTCCTCCTACATGCGTGCGTTTGTGCATGTGTGCGTTGATGCTTTAGCGCGCGGACGATAAACCGGTTGGTGTGAGCGAGTCAAACGCCCAGTTAGTGGGTGTCAGTGATGCGAGAGGAATCAAACGAACGCCGCCTAGGATTGGTGATAAAGGGGCGACCGGAGCGGAGGAAATTTTAACTCATCATCCTTTTCGAACCGCACATACGGGCCAGCCGAGGGAGGAACAAGGAAACTGCGGGGTTGGGGTGGGGTGGGGTTGGGGGGTTGGGGAGGGCATGGAAGGTTGGGCGGAGTTAACAGGAAAGAAATGAGACGAAGGATAAATAACTTGAAGTCGGCGGGTCACCTATAGATGAAGACTCGCCCCCTTGCCAGCCCGTGTTTGGCCACGATGAGACATAATAAGTTCCCGAGCCTGTTGCTGGCGACAGCTTTTCAGTCTGGAAGTCGCAACACCGTCGACAATTTTTTTTTTCTTCTTCTACCGGGCAAATGATAGGCTACAGACGCTATTGGCTGGGCGTCAAAAAGAAATATTTTCCCTTTGTGGAGCCCACTGAATTATTTGTACATTCCACGTCTAGAGAAAGGGTCCAAAGGGTTTGTCCTCTGCTACTCACTTCCTGACGTGACACAGGATTTCTTTTCATGCTTTCCTTTCTCTTTCTCTCTCTCGGTCTCTAGAACCCCGCTGCGAGAAACGCCAAAAAATCAGTTATTAACAACTTAAAAGCAATTCATGTTTCAGAAATTGCAGGTGGTTTGATTTCTGCGGACCTTGATTTCCTAGCCGAGCCTAGCAGAAAGACGAAATTTGTGCATTTGACGTAGCACTAAGGCATATTCTACCCGACCTTCGGTCTCGGCGGGTAGATTAGGGTCTTTATGTTGCTTTTGACTGCTGTGCCGACTGTTTGTTGCATTACAGATGTTCACAGATAGCAATAATAGCAGCGGTTACTTTTTTCACTCCAATATTCCCCCCTTCCCTTGTAGTTGTAACCTGTTAAGATTGTTGATCGCACGATATTGAGGCCGCCATAGCATTCCTCCTGACGCCTGCTTTGATCGGGAGGCTTTCACCTGGCTGCGAGGGAGCGAAGACTAGAGAACTTTAAATGACATCAAAGATTTTGCATCAATGAGCGAGTAGATGGAATGTGTGTGTGTGTGAGAGAGAGAGAGGGGGGGTATTTGTCACGCAAGCCAAAGCGACGGTAGTTTTACCTGATGTACAGGAGGGTCTTGATGGGATATAACCCCGCTTTAAACACCCGCTCCCCCCCCCCAGTCTTCTCTCTCTATAACTATCGATGAACATGGTGTATCAATATATGTAGAAGCTACAACTTCGTTCCCCATTGTGATACAACGCTGTTTGGCTATCGATGATTATTTTCTTGCTTTTTGACTTTCGAAAAGTGAGGGGGAAGCTTTGAAATTCATTTAACAACCGAACGACTGGAGCGACTTGAGATATGGTTACAAAGAATCAACTTGATAACCGTAGAAGGTGATACCAACGTGGAAATACTAAGATAATTTAAACCTTCAGGTGGTGAGAATCAAGAGTAGATTCCTGGTAGAGAAAATATTGTCGAGCTTACTATCCCTTCCCCTATTTAAAAAAAAAGTTATGGGGGGGGGGGTGAAACATTGGGCCCCGGAGAGTGTTCTTCAAGGAAGGAAAACCAGCGAATATAGCTTTGATCAAAGGTCAGCCCATTCATTATTTGTTTAATAATAATATTATAGTTCATTTGTTATTAATCGGTCGTAACAGTTTTTGCTTGCACAGTGTTTTTTTCTTTTAGTAGATTCACTGCACTTTACGGACTCCGTTGAAGAGAACATCTTACTCTAGACAGGAGGGAGTCAACGAGCGACAGATGAGGTCTACGAGAACTGGTTACATTTGTCTATGGCGGTCTCCGATGAATGGTTACATTTCGTTGTCAAAATACAAAGAATATACCTGGTGGCTTGTTTGTGGCGCTGGCTTTGTCTATAATCCAGAATGTTCTGACAATCTTTAGCAGAAAGACGACTCCTTTCTTCTGTTTCCAAGATCCTGAGTAAAGTGTGTGTGTGTGTGTGTGTGTGTGTGTGTGTGTGTGTGTGTGTGTGTGTGTGTGTGTGTGTGTGTGTGTCGCTGTGTGTGCAAAAGTGGATGAGACTATATTTGTGCTCGTTATTCCACCCTTCCCCGTCCATCCGTTTCGTTGGGATCTGTAGTCAGTGTGACGGTTTTAAAGAAAGGCATAGTACATACTCGTCATAGTCATTTCGCTTTGAATCAAATTCTTGAATGTTTAATGCTGCATTTGCTGTAATACCTGTCAGAAATCACTTTTTGTTTTGTTGCAATTACTTTCAGAGACCATTTTATGTTACTCTTCGTTTAAGCATATTGACTTCGCGATATGAAAATGACATTTAATGCCTGCTACTTGTTTTATTTATTTTTTTATTTATTTATTTATCTGAATTACCTGAAAGAGGATAGGATCATTTTTTAAGTCTACAGAGAGCAAAAGCTATAGAAAGCTAGAGAAAAATGTTATATGCTAAGAGATACGATACGTATCGTGGCTACTACGTGATACGTGTTACATACATGCTACGTGCTACGTGCTACCTGCCGAGATACGCTTTGTGTGGGTGTCGGATTTCACACGTGGAGCTCGCAAACACTGCTCTGATGGCGACCAACAAAAAGAAAAACTGAATTTTAAAAAGTGAAGGGACTAATTAATGTCTGATAAATGAATACTTAGTGCCTGATTAATAATTAAACGACGACGACGACGACTCTGTGAGATGCCCGCAGTCCCCTCAAACAGGTGAGAGACCTTGGATCGTATGACACAGAGGAAGGTGCTAGCATTCACTCGCCCATTCCAGCGATCGAGTGAGCGGCGAAGCACAAATCATGACGAAGGCGAAGAAGAAGAGATCCTGGGGAAAGAGGGTAAGAAGGGGGATGAAAGCGCAGCAGCAGTCAGTCCTTTATCTTACCTTTAGAAACACATAAAAAAATTTGTTTCTCTTTACAGCCGTTCTCACCTTTCACCTCTCAGTTTTACGCCATTTGTGGATCCTCGCGTTCCCTACCGGCACGACTGTCTGGGACGGAGGGGGAGAAAACTACGTGTGTTAAAAAATAAATTTAAAAATAAAAAATAAAAAAACACCTGTAATTAGCTGCACACGTGTGAGATTACTGTTACCTGCCTTTTTTAACCAGCAATAAAAAGCCACTCATCTCTGAAACATGCTCCATCTCAAACAACATGTGTACTTAATAAAGCGTTCATCATAGCACAAACACCTCGTGCAACAGGCGCTCTTCCTCTGACCTCTCTCCGACAGGACGAGCCAGCACTTTACCTGGCGAAAGTGCCGTGGTGTGACTGGGCGTGCGCGATTTCAAAAGTAGCCCCGCTGTTTGTGGGGTTTTTTAAAACAAAATATTTTCTGTTTTTTTGTTTCTGGACGCAGCACTTAACCTAACACCCTGCAGTCAGTTAAATCATTTAAAACTTTTAAACGGGGTTTCTTCTCCCCACTCGCAATGGCGGCATTTCACTTATCTCGGCGCACATTCTGTCAAAAAACTGCCCAAGGGATTTTCATGCTTAAGAGTTTGGAGCACTTTGCATTTTAAAAACGCAGTGCGAGTGTATGTTTGTATATTTGTTTATATGTGCGTGTGTGTGTTTGTGCATGTGTATGCATGTTTGTGTTCGTGGTTATGTTCAGGAGTCAGCAAAATAGAGAGTACGTACCCCCCCCCGCCAACATGGCGACGGTCAGTAGAGAAAGAACTCAAAGACCAGAAACTAACCTGGAACGACATAACCAAACTTGCTACTGACAGACAAAAGTGGAGGTCTCTAGTGGATGCCTTATGTACCACCTAGGTATGAAGAGGACTAAGTAAAGTGAGTAAGTACCCCCCCCCCCCAGCTGCTCATAAGTAACTCAGTCTTAACCTGCAAAAACGGTAGCTTGAGAATGGTGCTGGGTCTGCTAGTTTGAGACAGATTTGCTGCTGACCAACGGCTTACTGCCATTTTGAATATTTTCTGCTCAAGAGCCATCGCCCGATCTAGGAAAGTCCCAAAACAGCAAATTTTCAGGAGAGTTACCCCACAATGAAGTCTATTTTTAGATGACTATAATTCAGTTAAAATGAGAGGAACAGACCTGAAGGTAAGTGACAGCAAAGAATAGCAACTTTTTGGGAAAGTACAAGTAAATTGTCGTCTCATGCTGTGCCACACCTCCTTTAGTTTGATCTTTGCATTCCAAGAAGCAGCGTCCAGCTAGGATCCAGACTGGTTCCAACTCAGCAGCCGCTGGTTGCCCATGTCCCAGCCTGGGCTGGACATCATGGCGGGACTGGAACCACAGCGGTAAGCCTCAGCCTTGTCGACTGCTGTGTCAGATCAGGGGCATATCCAGAGCCTTGGACAGCTTCACAGCAAATCAGATGGCTAGCCAAGAAACTTTGGATATCTTCCAGGTCAGGCTAGCCAGATCCTTGGACAGTTTCCCATCAAGTCGCGTGGCTGGCTAAAAGCCTTGGATGTCGTTTACGTTAGGTGGCTAGCTAGCTTAAACAAACATAAAAAACTTGAATAGCTTTGGCATCAGAGCAGGTGGCTAGCCAAAAATTGGGCAGCTTTCACCTCAGTTTGCTACAGTGGCTTTCTCACTCCACCCGGGCTTGTGGATGGGGTGTGGCGGTTGAGGGGGGAGCTGAGTGGAAGAAGAGGAGGAGAGGGCAAAAGCTGATCCACCCGCAACGAGCTGGTGTTTGTCGCATGTTTGTCGCGCACGTGACGTTGGTTGCAAATGGCCTCCTGTTCGCTACCCCAACCTGCAAGAACCAGGGCCAAAGTAAATTCGAATTATCGCCAGGAATGCGACCGTCCACGAGCCGCACGAGGGACGGACATGCCGGTGCAAGTTCTTGACAGGGTGGGAGGTTGGAGAGAGGGGGTGCTAGTGTTGCCTCCCCTGAAGGGGGTGATAGCGGGCCCTTGCTCTACGAAGCCACATGATTTAGCGTCTAGTTTTTGTTGCGGGTGGAATCAAGAGTCAAGGACTGGTGGCACTGGGGCTTAGGTGGAAGAGTGTATGGATGGAAGAAGAAAATGAGCTTCCTACTAAACAAAAATTGATCTTAACCACCTTAAGATTGGTGATCAGCCGACAGGTGATCGTATCCGCGAAAAGTCGTAAAAAAATTGTTCAAATTTTCAGCCTAGAGGACAAGCTGTATATCGCTTGCTTGCTTGCTTGCTTTCAGTGAATCGGGAAGATTTACGTACTTTAAGCACAGGGCCATGAACAAATTTTTTCCCGATTTGTAAAGCGTGAAAGAGCAAAGACAACTACAGCATAACCTGTCTGCCACCACCGGAGGCTGGACGGTTGCCTGTGTGTGCGGAAGCGGGCACGGGTGGCGAGCAGTTAACCCAAGATAACCTGTGACCGGACAAGGAGGTCGTCTGACCCCGGGTACAGCAGTTGCATGTGACTTCTGCGAGGAGAGGTCTGGCGGAAAACCGTTGAGGGCTGCCGTCACGCTGGGTCAACACTTGGGCTGAGAAGGCAGCCCCGCGTTTGCTTACCATCGGCTTTTTGCACAAGACCCCGGGTATTAGCACCCAGCTCCCATAGTTCATGCACGCGCGCACATACACGTGCATGGATGCATGCAACACACGTGCATACGCGCGCGCACACACACACACACTGGCGAAAGGTTAACCATAGTGAGTGAGTGAGTGAGTGAGTGAGTGAGTGAGTGAGTGAGTGAGTGAGTGAGTGTATCGGACACATAAAAGACATTCACGTTTGTGGCAGGAACACGGTAGACGCGCCGGTGGCTGGAACTGATCCTCCACCCTCACACCCACACACCCACACCCACCCATCCACCCACAATTTCCCTTCCTTTTGCCCATCGCATCCTTCAAAAACGTCTGCGTTTTCAGCTTCGTGTTCACGATCGCCTGACTTTGCCCGCAGAGGTAAAAGCCTAAAAAAGTGGAACTGGTGGGCACGGGCAGATCATCGCATAAAAGCAAACAGAAGAGGAGAGAGAGAGAGAGAGCTAAAACGGGCAATTTCTCGAATCTTCCGTAAACAAGGAAAACCCATTATATCTCTCTTTTATCGCTTGCTCTAATATGTACTACTACATAATGCATGGCGGAAAATATAGGAGCTTTTCATCATACCTGCAGATGGAAAAAAATAAATAACTAAAAACCGTAGGGGGAAAAAAGAAATGAATGAAGAGGGGGAAAAAAACCAGTCACGTACGTCTGCAGTGTGCCTGAGGCATGTAGTTGATGTGGGGCAGTGGGACAATTCATGAACGGCATCAAAGAAAGTGTAGCAGCTTAACATACAGACAGCAAGCAGACCCTGGGCCCCCATTCTGGCCCCAACCTTCACATCCACCCTTACCCCCACTCCCCCCCAAATAAAAATGTCGTAAATAATGGCGCCGACCTGCCTTTCGCCAGGAACAAATGTGACAGCGAAACTGCCACGATGCGACATTTCTTTGTACATCGCTAGTTGCATGGAAATGAAAAACTCAGTTTTTTTCAATTAAAAATGTCAGTTTTGCAGAGTTTTGTATGCTTGGTCTCGGGGTCTTAAGTATGACCCACGGAGTTAATATAACTCAGTGGTATGACCCACCGATACAGAATGACTCTGATGGGATTTATCTCCGGTGTAGAGAGTTACACTTTGTGTAAGGTTTGAGTACCGAGACCAAGAAGTATTCTGTAGCCGAGACTTTAGGCGCCATCTTGGTAGTTGATGCTGGGATGGGCAGCTACCCGTCCTGTAATAAAATCCTCCTTCTTTCTGATTCTTTTTGTAATCTTTGATGACTTTAGTAAGGATTTGGCATGATTAACCATAAAACCTACTCGAGCAGCCAGCTCGTAGGACTAGCAAGATGGCATCTGATGACGTCAGGACCTGTGCGATATCTCCCGATATCCTCCGAGGCTTGCAGCGCTTGTACACAAAACAGGCAACTTTGCTGCTGACTAGTAGCTGCCTCAGAAGTAGCTTTAAATCCGGTCCATGAGGACGATCCTAGGGCACAGATTTTCTCATAGCTAGACCATGACAGACGCCCCGTATCGAGGGAAGGTGGCGGTGGTTGTAGTGGTAACGGTGGTGGTAGCGGTGGCGTGACTGGTGTTTGTGTTCGTTGTGTCGATGGGGCTCTCTGGTGTTCTCCGGGGAACAAAAGGAGGAGCAAACCTCTGCACGATGTTTACGATGGATGCTGATCAGGAGCTAAGGGGTTAAGACCTCTTACACGTTGTCTCTCTGGTCCCCAAAGAGTAGACAACCCCAGCGTTTGACTGACTTTTGTCTTCTGTCAGGGCTCGTGATGATCTGTTTGCCCTGCTCTGCGCAGCAGGACTCCGCAATGAATTATCTTCCTTGATTCAAACATCAGGCTTGAGGCTCACGGGAGGCGGGAGGCGGGAAGCGGGAGGAAAGAGGCGGATGGTGAGGGTAAGGGCTGAGAGAGTTGTCTAACTTTGTTTGGACCAACAACGTCAGCAGCTTTGCAGGACCGCAAGCAATCTTCACAAAGCTTCATTTTGTGTCATTCGGTGTGCATATGTCTGTGTGTGTGTGCGTGCATGCGTGCTTGTTTGTATGTATCTGCAGTCATTTTTTTCATTTTGTGTATGTACGTATGTGCATCCCAAATCTCGTTGCTGTGCGACCACGTGCATTTAAGGTAAAAAATTCAATAATTGTCTTATCCCGCTGCCTTTTTCAGACTCTTGCAGGAACAGTAATTTTTTTTGACACCCACCGATCATTCAACCTGCAAGCAATCACTCAACCAACTAACTCAAAACTCATCATTATTATCATTGGTATAATGGACTCTGGGTCTTCCTTTTGGTGTCTCCGGGTGCTGCGCAGACTGACCCCCGCACTGTGGTCAGTACTGTCGGAGTCCTGCAAGGTGCTTACTGCATCTCGTCCCTAAGGCACTGCGACTACATTGTAACTTCCGCGTTGCATGCTGGGATTGCCGTCATAAATGTATTCCGGTCCTCGCAAGCTGTTGTTTAACAGGTCGTGAGAAGTTTACAAAAAAGATTTCGTACCGGCAGGTACAATGTCCCGGGTTCCTAATGCGCAATGCTGGACCGCTTGATCCTTTTAGAGTAAGTTTTATTACTGAGCCAGGCACTGACTTAAAAATGTAAATACTCTCACTTAAAATAAATGTAATAAATGAAATCCACAAACATACAAAAAAAGACCCAGAAACATGCAGCAAAATGTAAAGGGTAAGAAAAAAACATAACCATAAAAGCATAGGAAGTGAAAGTAAAACCAAAGGGCAACTGTAGTCGAACGTTTGAGGAAGCTGGACAAAGTTGTGTGTGACGTCACAGGAAACGGTTTCGGAACATTGGCACTTTGGTGAATTTGTCGAACCAAACTTGTTGACCAAGACGTTGGCGAAAGTTGCAATAAGATAAGAGGACATTTCTTAAGTAATATCAAGCTGCTTCATTTAGAGCAATGGAGCTTTTGTTGTTGATTTTCATAGTTAAGATCAATAACTTTAGAGATTGATGGGAGCACTACTCGTTTTTGAAACGCGCTTTGGAGATGACATGATAATTACAAATGAAGATCTGCAAGGCATCTTTGGTTCCTTTGGTTGAAGACAAACCACAGGTGGGCGAAGACAGACCACAGGTGGATGAAATCATTTGAAGGATAGTGTCGAGGAAGTGCAGCTGTCGAGGAAGAGGGGCTAACTTTAGGGGGTTTGCATCAAATATAAGAATACGAGTTGATGTCTAACGCAATCGGTAGTGTAATGAAACTTGGGCTTGTATCTATTATCAAATAACATTTTCTCAGTCTTTTTAAGAAAAATATTGTTAGTTTGTGTGTATTGCAGTCGCCCTGTATTTTGAATCAGTGGTAGTACCAGGCATACCTAACTAATCACCTTTGATCTTTTTTCGTAAAGTGTAATCTACAGGTGAGTGAGATTCAGTAAATTTCGTTTTAAATGCATTGATTTTGCTCTCTTGCCTAATTCATGCTTTCTTTCTTGATTGATTTTTTTCGTGAAAAATTAATGTTTCGAGGATAGGACAAGAAACATTTTTTTTTAATAGATTATGTTTGAATTTTTCTGCGTTTCTAGCCTCATGACTTAGTTGGAACTTGGGGATTCAAACAGGTGTGTGTATATATATATATATACACACACATGTGCGCGCGCGTGTTTTGACGTGCGTGCGTGCGTGTGTGTCGTTGAGAGAGAGAGAGCGAGCGCCAGTAAGTCTGCAATAGGTAAACGTTATATAGAGCCATGTCGTGGAATAATCAAAAACAGACAAAAGAACAAGGCTTATAGTGCGACATTTGTGTTTGTTGTAAATGTACCAGATTTTTATTTTATCTAATTTAGGTCTGTATCAAGTAAAAAATATCTATTATTAGCCTTAAAAATCTACATATGAAAAAAATTAAGGAATATGATATGTGGATTAATACCTTGCACGTTAGTATTATATAAAAACTGTTCCTCTCGTGTTACATTTAATCCGATGCTATGCACACAAACACAACTCAACCGTCGTATGTTAGTTTACAGCACCGATGCTAAATAATGACTGAGTCATTGATATAAATGTCACTTGTCCATTGAGAGACTCACTATATGCTTTTGTCAGAGTACGTTTATAGCATTAGGCCGTTGGATGAAATGCAGTAATATTAGTGAGAGATGAGATCAACGCATGTTAACACCGTCTTTTAAGAGATCAAACAAGAAGAGTTGAAAAGCCGCACAAGATTGAGCCAATTGAAAGATCAAAGAAGAGGGCTGAGGATTCGGCACTTTGCCCTGTTAAGAACAGTCTTTACATTTTCACAGATTATCTTGTGAAATGTGCTTAATAAAAAAAAAATAGGGGGGGGGAGGTTGGATGTTTTGTGGGTCTCGTTGAACGTGACTTATTATTAGCTTGCTGTTGTCCCAGCGAAATCTTTTTTTTCTATTTTTCTGTCTTGGCGTTCCTGGCTTAAGGTCCTTACATTTGAAGTCCACGGAGGCACCGGACCGTCTCGCTTTCACTCTCAGTACAGGGGGACCACCCAGTGACACCGGGCGTGTTATCGTGCAATTATGAACACATTGCCTCTGAAGTGAATTAAGTGTCGCTACGTGAGGGCTGCGAAATGTGTGTGTGTGTGTGTGTGTGTGTGTGTGTGTGTGTGTGTGTGTGTGTGTGTTTTGCAGTACTGATCTCATGATGTCTTAGTTAGATTTTTGTCCTCTTCGCGCCTTTGCTGCCGCGGCTGTACAGACCTTCTCGTCAAGAAAGGACCTTGATGCTATTCATCACCGGTAGTCTCCGTCCTTCCATTGCTTCCCCGTCCACCATCATCCCCCTCCCACCTGCGTCATATGCAGTCTGACAAGCTTTCTAAAAAGGGTTTCCAACAGGTTAAACACACCGGTCTTTTTATTTTTAGGAGTTGGGGGGGGACCTTTTTCCGGCGTGATCTGTGGCCCCCGTCGCCGCAGGGCGTAACACATGGCACAAAAGCTCCCGCACGTCCCAGCTACAAGGCGATATCTTGATGTATGCATTCTACACACATTCCCCTTATGCTCGCCATACACTTCTTGTGAAAAGTCAATCTTTTCAACACGCCCTGCTCCTTTCTTTTCTTTCAGTCTTTTTCTTTCATTCTCCCACCACCTTCACACACACCCCTTCTCTCTCTCTTGTCGTCTTCGATCATCGGCAATAGCGGCGCAAAAAAAAAAAAAAAAAAAAATCCTGAAACATGCCGGCGGTAGACAGCGGCAGAGAGACTGTCAAAGATGTGAAAGCATAGTCCGCTGTTAATTGAAAATAAGTTTACCTGTAAGAGATCCACTCACTGGCGCCCTCACACGTACCGGACCCCCCCCCCACCCTATCACCTGTCCTCCCTCCTTTGCGTTTTCTTTCTTCTTCTTCCTGGCCGCAGCCTGTCTTCTGTTGGCGATCAGGTGGAACAGCAAGAGCCCTGGCCGGTTCTCTGTTAGCTCTCCGCCACTAACAAGTCTACATTAAGGGTCTTATATAGCCTATTAAAATGTACATTCTCGCACCCTGTGTTTGACACTGCATATTCTTTTGCCGACTCTTGCGTCTTTCATGTCGGGTGGCTTCAGAACGAAGGGGCGGGTTGAGGCATAAAGAGGGTGTGTGCGAGGGTGGGGGAGAAGGGGAGAGATTGTGTGTGTGTGTGTGTGTGTTTTTTTTATTTGTGGGATGATGACTAATGCAAGTCGACATACTCTGGGTGTGAACTTTGCGCGCCTGTCGGACACCTCCACACAGTCTGTCCAACACCTCCACACACAGTCTGTCCGACACCTTAGCCCACCCTGTCCGACACCTCCACATAGCAGTTCAGGGGCCACTTCGCCAAACAGTTCTAATTTTAAACACTTTTAGGCATTAAATCTTTTTAGATAATAAGTTTAAAATGCACACCACAATTTTAGAATTTTTAACACTAAAACTGCTTTAAGTAAGATAAAGTTGTTTAAGTCTAACTTTCTGTCCTGTCAGTACAATTTTTTGTATGCCCTTGTGCAATGCATCTCAATGGCAGAGAAGAGATTTTGCTTCTTTAGAACAGTTTTAAGGTTTAGAAACATGTTGTGCAACTGGCCCCAGGACTGTAATGATTCTGAGGACTACACCTACAATATAGAACTCTTTCTTCGTGCTGACCTATCCACCATTCTAACCTCACTCACAAGTTGTATGTGGTACAGACAAACATACATATACTCTCTCTCTCTCACACACACACACACACACACACACACACACACACACACACACACACACACACACACACACACACACACACACACACACACACACACACACACGAATTCTGAACATTACTAGAAAATGTCACGTGATAGTATATCGCTGTTATTACATAATGTATTTACGTTGTTAAGCTCTGGACAAACATGTGTGGAAATGAATGTATGCTTTTGTATGTATGTATATTTATGTTTATATACATATGTGTGCGAGTTTATGTGTGTGTGTAAGTGTGTCGATGCCTGTACGTGTTTGTGTGTGTTTGTATCTTAACATGTAAAGTACTTTTATTATCAGTCGCATGATACTGTCATTTCATCCTCCGCGCTTTTGGAAGTTTTGTAATGTGTATGAACTGAAAAGTTCAATAGCATCCACTTACAGTTATTCCTCAAACTGCATTTAGACCAACCATTACAGTGCTGTACCTGCAACTAGATACAGCCACCCCCAAAGACAAAAAAAATCTTGGAACAAAAAGAGATGGAGGAGAACGATCAAACTGTACATGTAAATTAAAATAGGTTGGCGGCATCTGTATCAAGGAGTTTCTCTTACTTTTTTTCTGACGAGCTGTTGAGTGCTCATTAGAAGGAAATACTAGTCCGTTTTCTGCTTAATATAGCATCAAAAATGTTGCAGTCATTAGAAAGTCGCATAGTGGGCTTGTAGTTTTGATCGAGGATGACAGCTCAGTAGTGATATTTAATTCGATATGATACTCGTACAAGTTTTATATCTTCTCAGCTTACTGTGCGTGCATGTAGGGTGGGTGAAACCTAGTAAAGTGCGATATGAGTACCCCGATGAAATCAAGTAGCCATGTGCCCAATGTTACTGATAAAGAAAACTGAAAAGGAACAAAAGGGTGGGGGTAGTGGCCGGTTGTTTAATATCTTGAGGGTTACTGTTCCTTGGGTAAAACCGTAAGATACAGTCTGGATATATGCGCGCTTGCAGAAATTTTTTTTCCCACGATGAATTTCTATGCGTTTGCCATCGTTTGAAGACTGTGTTATCGACGCAGTACATCTACGTGTGAATATCCTGTTTTTACTCCACATTCGAAGTTTTGTGTAGAAAATTCCTGGTCCGCTCCATCTCTGCTTGATTGCTAGCTTTCTAAACGCTGATTTCGGAAGGAACCATTCTGTTCATAATTCATTCTGAATTATTCTGTACGTCAGCGAAATATGGCAGCCATCATACTGGCAAATACAGGTGCAAGCACGAAGGTACATTGTGATTTAGAAGGTAAAATCCCGTCGCGTGTGTAATCTGAGAATACCGTCCCATGCATACTTTGATACCATGAGTCTCTGTAAAAGTCTAATGCTGTCAAGAAAGTCGTTTCAGCGCGTGTTTATATACGAAGCTAACGAAGGACATTCCATTGAAATATACTGAGCTGTGCTGATATACAGAGGAGGCAAACAACATCGAAGATAGGTGTTACTCGGTGAAGCTGACGTCTCTCACTCAGGTTTGTGGGTTTGTGGGTTTGTGGGTCTGTACGCATGACCATATCAAGGACAAATCGTTGTTTAGGTTGTGGTGTGCTGGTCATCGCAGGACATTCAAACAAAGACAGTCTTTGCAAACCAGAAAGTTTGATGTCAGACGAAAGCCAGAAGGACAGGGCATCTACACGAAGACCGAGAGGCTGATGTATTTATTACCTGAGTTAGAAGCCATGATGTAACACGTGGGCCAAATTCCTGGGCATCCATGCGAAGACAAAAAGCTTGATGAGTAAGGCTAGCTGCAGAAGTTTCCAAGCCGTTTTTTTTTATTGTAAAAGAAAACATGTTAAAAGCTGGAAATAAAAAGATCTAAACACGCTTTTATTTCTATTTATACATAACTAGAGGATATAACACTTACCGTAAAAGGATAGTCCTGCATCCACCACGGTTCCAGCGAGCGCCTAACAGCTGGTGGGGTGCCCAGTGAGGGAGGGAGCTTTTCACACCTGTAAGGACGCTTCTTTGCTCGCTGGCTGCCCCCACCCCCCGCACCATCACCACCACCCTACCCCGGCCCTGCCTGAGTGCCCGGCCAGGTAAGTTGTATAGCAGCTCCCTATTCCCACCGCAGAGATGGCGTATATTTCAAGTGCACGGCAAACTTGAAAATCAGCGCAGTGCCTGCTTACCTTTTCACATCGCCCCGCACAATGTTGTGATCTCGGTATGTCCATTTGGGACAGACCGCCATCTAACCAGAACAGGCTCAGGCTCGGGCTGGGGTTAAAACTGTTGGGTCGGTCCTCCGCCACAAATGTACGTGCAGACATCAAAAAGGTCCACGCTGACGATTTTGTTCTGGGGCCGGAAGAGCAGAGAGAGGAAGGCTCTGCAAACTGTCGGAAAGATGGAAAATGTTTGTAGATGAAAATAGTGCATTTCCAACTGAACAAAGATATTTAAATATCACTAATGTCACTTTTTTTTAAATGCTACCTGTAATGTGTGAGTATTGGCCTTCTTGTCAAGTTTAAAGTAAAAGAAAAATTTTAATTGTTAAATTTAGGTTTTACATTTTTTAAAAAAAAATTTACCTGACTTTCGGTGTTAAAGAATCTTGCTGACTGGCGGCGCTACTTTGTTAAGGTCTTTGCCTCATATCTCAGTACAATCACAAAGCAAACTGTTCAAAACTCTCCATTCCATGGAATGGCGTTGCATGGGCGAGAAAAAAAACCTCCCACAGTGTTGGCTTAAACACTTCAGCATTTCCACCTTAAAACGCTTCGTTCTTTTGAAACTGTACCAGCCATTAATTTCTCGATTATTGGGGTTATCCTTCACGCGGTTTCGTTAACCTGCTTGTTGACGCACATCCAGTGTCTGCTCTTTGCCAGACACCTTAATAATTTCCAAACGATCGTTTTCTACCTGGTCGGACTACTGCACCCTTAGTGCCGTGCGCAATGATATCCGCATCACAGGACGCACTTTGACCCCCCCGTAGACATATGGACGAGGGTGACTCACTCGATGACGCCACTGGCACCATCATTCAGTAGTTAGTATGGTGTTGTCTACAGTGACACTGGAATTGGACATAGTCAAACCTGACGGAGGCATTCGTGCTGGTAGAGTGCTTAGAAGCTAAACTAATGCTCCAGGATTTACGAAGAACACCCCCCTTGGGTGTTTCTATCGACCAAACAATTTGGGCGTCAAAATTTCGTATTGCTGGATTAGACACTAGAACGTTTTCATCTTAAAAGAGGGATAAAATCGTTTCATCGTTTTGAAGCTGTCCTTCTGTCAGATATTAATTTTTCGATGATTTAAAATAATAAACACTTGAAATGTTCGCTTAAATGCTGATCTTGAAAGGGAAACTCTCGGAGTTGTAGGTTAATCTCGGCTCCTTCATTGGGCTCAATGACGGCTTGGCATCGGACGTACATCAGGAAAGAATCGCCAATACTGATGAGTAGTCACTGATCTTTGACCTGTTAGGATTGGGCTTGGGACTCTAGCTATCGCTCTGATCAAATTCAGACAACAAAGCGTAAGATTGATGACTGAGTGTTGAACGTTGTCAGGGACGTGCAAAAACTCTTCCATTCCACCATTCCTATATTCCAACCGCAGGAAACAAAATGAAGAGCTTGCCAATCGACGGTGATGCTGAGCGAAAGATGAAAGCCTTTAACCTGTCGCCATGCTAACAAAGACGAATCAGAGGAGTATGAAAAAAAAAGCTGGCGATAAAAATGCGACGAAGAAAACAGAAAATAAAACAAAAATGATCATAAATGCTGATCGGGGTCATTGTGATTGTTAATCGAAGAGATCTTCGGCACGTTACGGATTCGTTTCCTTTGGCGAACGTTCATGTCGCATACATCTGAAGACATGATCGATCCCATACCGGTGTCAGGGATGGTAGTCGTGTGGCATGCCATAGAGGCAAAAAGTGTCACGGGTATCGAACCTCAGCGTGTAAAGGCTGGTGTCATGACAGCGGATGGTGAACGCGGGGGCGGAAAGAACAGATGGCGAACGTGTGGCACATCAGGGTGTGCGCGGGAGGCACCGGACTAGCTCGATCCCTCTTAGTTCTGGCAGAGGCGTCTCCACGAGCAATTCCTCCCATAACCCCCTTCCAGGTATTCCTCAACTTTGGTAAGTAGGATTGTTCCAGGTGCAGGGGCAGTGCATGGGGCAGGCAACACGGGGGAGAATATTTCGAACAAGCGCGGGAAAGGATGGTGGAAGGTAGGATCCAGTATGTGGGTTGTTTCCCTCTCGATACGCCAGCTTCTGCGAATCACATCAGAAGACGGTAGGGTCGTGGTTGAGCGGTGTGGGGTCCCCCGTGGGGTCGGGAGGAGGGAACCTAATTGAGTGAGGCTGGCAGCCGATGACTCTATCAAACCCGCACCAAGTTTGATAGGCGATTAGATACAGACGCTTGTCCTACACGCACAAACACCACCGCGCCGAGAAAATTAATTTTAAAAAAAGGACACCTTAGACAGGATGGGGAGAGTGAGGAAGTGGAGGAGGGACAAATTAAAGCAGAATGAAAGATGAGTGGGTGTTGAAAGCAATCACGGTGGGGGCTGGGGAAGAGAGTGAGTGTGAGAAAGAGTGAGAAGAGAGAGGAGGAGAGAGTGAGAATGAGAGTTGGACATACACCGGCTGTGAAGGGGTGTCATGGATGTGAGGTGGTAGATAACAGTTTTTACCGCTCCCTTCTGTGTGGACAAGAGTTGCCAGACTCGCATGTAATATCGCTAAGAAAAGTGCCGACGATGTTCCAGCCACTGCATTGGCAGGGTCCCACGCCTAGCCTCAGGCTTCTGAGAGTAGGTGTTTCGACCATGGGTGGGATACCTCCATTGAATCCTTCATTTCCCCTCTCAGATGAATGTTTAACATCAGTAGCTCTGTGTGTGTGTGTGTGTGTGTGTGTGTGTGTGTGTGTGTGTGTGTGTGTGTGTGTGTGTGTGTGTGTGTGTGTGTGTGTTTTAATTCGTGGTTAGAGTTTACAAGGGGGAAAAATTAGTACCATAGAGTTTGTGTGAAAAATATTCTTTTTAGACGAAGTTCGTGGACGACATTTTTTCTTGAAGTTGCTTGCACTCTTAGCTCCCTCTCCACGTCATTCTAAGAGAGGAATTTTCGGAGAAGGTCGGAGTTCATTTGTCGAATAACAGTTAAGATTTAAGCTTTATGCGCCGCAGTCAGCACTGTCCGCTCTATTCAGTAGAGGAAAGAAAAAGGAAGGGATGAATAGGCACAAACGGGCACGACGCACGCGGATACATAAAGGACAAAAGAAAGAAAAGATTAGAAGAAAAAAGAACAAACTAAAATAAAATAAACAGAAAAAGAAAGAAAATAAGGAAAGTAAAAAAAAGAAAAAAAGAAGAGGCGAGAGCGAGGGAGGAGTCCAGGCTCATGGCACAGGGTCCAAGGTTATAGCTGACGTCCAGTTGATCCCCAGCAGCTCCGAACTATGACCCTTGTCAGCGCTTCTTACTGATCGAGGTCTCAAATATCGCTGCAACCCCAAATTTGGAACTGGCCAGAAGCAGAGCTTGATGAGAAACTGGTCAACACAAAAACCACACCTGGCTCTTCAAACAAGCAAAGAATAATAATAAAATAAAACAGCGAGAAGCTACAGTGACATGATGAATGGGTTAATGACGATGCAGGAGATTCCTTGTCGTCGTCACCGCAATTATTACAGCTGGAGGTGGTGGCCATTGTTGTACAGGAGATGGTGGTGAGGCGGTGAGCGACAACGGTGACGATGCGTCGTGAAGCTTTTTCATTACCTTAGTCGTCTGTAGAAAAATGACCGACAGTGTTCTCCTAACTCAGCTCCTAGTTTATTATGGTGGGAGAATGTAGCTGATTCACCGTGTTTACACCCATTGGATGTTGATGTCGGAGCCTAACCCTTTACTTTCGCCACCGTCCACCTTGCCTGATTAGCCAGGTACAGCTATTCTCTCGGGTGGGCAAGTTGAGTTTTCAAACGAGCTTCGAACCCTCGACCGTTTGCAATAAGCGAACCACAAAGCGTTTTCTTACAGTAAGAAATTTGTTTCTGTTTGGTTCTTTTCTCACGAACGTAACTGCATCTTTTTCCACACATAAAGATGCCCATAGGACCCCTTTACCCTCAGAAATGAGATTGTGTGTGTAGAACAGATTCGACAAATCGATAAAATTAAGTACCAGACTGTAAAATAAATATTTAAATTAATAATAGACATCACGCACCACAACGGTACAACATAAGGAAATATTGATGCAGAAATGTACATTTATGTTATTTGTTTGATAGGAAGGAAAAGACTAGAATGTGAGGGATATCGTTGTCATTCTGCAAGTGTGTGACTGTTTGTCTGTGTGTCTGTGTGCGCGTGCGTAAGCGTGACGATGATCAGGTGAGCGAGGCGTGTCGGTCGGTCGGCCAACATCAATCTTTGGCGCCTGCACAGCAAACTGTCACCTCAGACCCTGCGACTGGCCATTAAGGGGGTGCTATCCCCACGGAGCAGACATACACTGCGCTCTCAGTGAAGCTAGTGCTAGAGTGGACACTGACCGTCTTCTCTCCTTACAACACACACACACACACACACACACACACACACACACACACACACACACACACACACACACACACACACACACACACACACACACACACACACAGGCTTTAACATGTGGAACTCACTCACTCACTCACCTTGAGGTCAATCGTTTAGATCTACATCTGTGTGTGTGTGTGTGTGTGTGTGTGTGTGTGTGTGTGTGTGTGTGTGTGTGTGTGTGTGAGAGAGAGAGAGAGAGAGAGAGAGAGAGAGAGAGAGAGAGAGCGGATCTAATGTGGGAGCGGAGCGGTGTGTGAGTGAGTGAGTGTTGTGGACGGGAGCAGGGAGGGAAGCTGGGGGTCAGGAAGCTGCTGATGTACGTGCGTGCACGCATGTGTGCAGACGCTGCATCATCGACCACCCACGGTCGCCGAGCCTGCCGACAGCACTCTGACCGGTCCCAGGATTGAACCCTCGCTCTCTGCAGCTGGAGGGTCCAGCGGGACACGTCGGCAGTCTGGGTGAGATGGAGGAGGGAGAGCTGACGGGGGGGGGGGGGAAGGGTGGATGGGCGGGGGAGTAGAAGGCCAGATCCTACCCCCACCTCCTCGAACAAGTCCTGTGCGAACGATGATATAAGCAAAAGAACGACGCAATAGCTTGGAAACCTATTTGTATTCAACCCTACCTGTAAAACTAGACATGGATGCACTCCGCGTGTGTTTCGTCTTCAGACGTTAAACTCTGGTGAGGTGCAGCGGTGCAGCTTTTTTTATTCTAATGATTGGGTAAAGCGTAGTACAGGATATTATTTCCATAAATCTTGGTGAGTAACCCTCTGGCTTCATCGAGATGCACACCTGACAACATCCCGCATGCACAGAAAACCTAACTCATGACATGTTCCGAAACTAGTTAACACGTGGTCCGAGTTTGCACTTTGGATGAAGCCTTCACAACTTTCGCGCGTGTGTCCAATGCTGACGTCAGTGTTACTGATCTTTTTCAGTGCATGGTGATACTTGCAGACGAGTTACCTCTACGACGACAGAGTAGTGGCAGTGATACAAATTTGGGGAAATAATATTTTCAAGTTAAAAACTGTTTTTAGATATTAATTTTTTTTTTTTATTGAAAAGGTCTTTATCGCGAGTTTGAAAATGTAGCTACCCTGTCTATGTAACTGAACGTTTGTTCACTCAAGTCCAATGAGTGGCTGCAGAATATACTTCACTTGGAATATTTCAGATTTTTTTTTCACCAGAGGATGCAAACAAGTCATTGCAGCTATTACAGTAAAAGACAACTGTCACAAAAGGAAAACTTAAAAAAAATACACAACAAAAAACATAAAAGCAAAAGTCTCAGACATCAGTCAGGGCACAGACCAACTTAGTCTTGGATTTTGTACGAAGTAATTTTGTGTTAATCTCCTGTCGTAGATATGTGATCTTTGATTAATAGTTACTGCTTTCGGAAGTACGCAGCAAGGACCGGAAATGGGACTCGCTTGTCAGACGGAACCAGAAGACAAAGAGAGACGAACCAGTCTCCAACATGCTACGTCACTCGCTGCTACGTCACAGGCGTCGGTTCAACTGTGACGTAGAAAAGCACATCTCTCTCCCCTCCCCCCCCCCACTTTACCAGGTGGGATTTTCCAAAACATGCCTCGGGCCAGAAGGCTTGGCGAGGGCGCAAAGTCATGCGTTAGTAGTTCTACGAGATTATTGCGAGAACCACAAAAGAGGCTATCGTGTAAAGTTCTCTCCCCCCCCCCCTACTACTCATCACACCCACGCTGAAGTCTCGCATGCGCTTCCGCCGTCGTCGCCTTTGGCCTTGCCCGTTATACGGTAGAGGCGGAGGTCGGGGATGAGAGGAAAGGTGGGGGGGGGGGGGAGAGAGACAAGCGTGGGTGGGAAATGGGCAGCGGGAGGAAAAGGGCAAGCCGCCTCATGCCTGATACCGAGATCGTGAATGAACCTCCCAGACGACTGTACGAGTCTAAGAAGGCTTAAACTTAGATAGCGATTTCATCTTCATTCCGTTTGACAATAATAAAATGTTACTTTAAAGAAAGGAATGTTTCTCTCGCTCCCTCTATATTGCAATTACAGATTGTACGAGACGGTTTTAGAAACAGAAGGATATCTAGCTTGTTTACAAGGGCAGTTTTAATTTACAATTATTCACTTTAGAATATTGAATAATAAAACGTCCATACAAAGGAAAAGGATTGCTAATATAAAACGTGATGAGAGTTGTGCAATCTTTCTGATTTGTGTGAAGTAGGACGTGAATTTCATTATGTATTACAATGTAAACATTTTGCTTGTCTTAGAGATACTTACATCTCCCGGTATTTCAGGAGCAGTACAAACATTCTGAAGTATTGTGATGTGTTCAGCAGATACAGTCAGGAGCTATAGACACGATTGGCACAATTCATGTGCATATTGAAACAGATGAAATATTTCATGTATTTATCGAGGTTTTTAAAAATAAAATTTTATGTTTTATGTCTTTTTTATCAATGTTCCCGCCCTAGGGGCAATGTTAGGTAAAAATAAAGATTACTCTTTCGCCATCGATTGTTAAGAATTGTCACTGTCATTCTTCGTGCACGTATGTGTGTGTGCTTGCACTTGTATATAAGACATGTCCAAGGTATCCTATCAATGGTGAAGATGACTTGTTCTACATCTAGTAGATCCACTAACCCGTGTGATCACAGGAAACTATTACAGTGCTTCTACGACTTCAGAACCCTGCTTCTAAGGTGTGCGAAAAGTACGTGATTTGGTTATGATAAGCTATGATAATTTAACTTTGCACGAAAGAAAGACTGTTTTTTTGCTAAGATGCTAAGAAGTATTTTCGTACCTTATTGTTCATGAGTTCAAAAATTGCGACTTGGGATATCATGTTCAACACTTTGAAAATCAAGAAATACAACCTGATCATACCCCAACTTCCCCTTACAATTAAATAGACGACGACGCGCACCTGAGTCACGCAAAAGTTTCCGACTCAAAGAAGTAAAAGAAACGTGAAACTGGACAATCGAGAAAATGGCTTCACTTTCGTTTTCCGTTTTTCTGAGGCTGTTTCCAGTTCAAGAACCTGCCGCAAAAAAAGTAGTCTGGTTCAGACATTTGATTGCAGTGTACTACTTTAGCTAAACCGTTTTAATTTGAAGCTACAGCCAGAGAAAACTCGATTTATTGCCCAGACAAAAACTTTTAAAAAACTTGACGATGCATCAAGGCAGTTTGAATCCACAGCTGTTGTCTACAAGCTTATTGTACTAAAGTGGGGTATCAGATCTTCGTCTTAAACAATGTTAGACAATTAAGGATTTTAGAGGCAAAATGAGTGTCTGGGTGTTTTTATGCATGTCTCTATTTCTCTCTCTCTCTGTGTGAAAGAGTGTGATAGATAGAGAGAGAGAGTCAGGAGAAGATGTATACATTCTGAATACCAAATTGAAAATATATAAAGTTATTTCTACCTAGATCGCCATATTTTCTTGCATTTAAATAAAAAAAAAATGCTTTACCGTTGTATAGATTGTAAGAGGTGAGTACGAAGCGACAAATTCACGAAACGAAGAGGGAGACAGAGATGGTCTGGGAGATTAATCCAGAGGCCATTTCACACAGACTCGCTCTCGCCTAATCACGAGGTGAGAAAAAAGGAGAAAAAAAAATCGCTAAGGGTTGGCCGGAAGGAAGTGGTCGCAGTAACATGGCGCCACGGTTGCAAGAATATGATGAAGGATACAGCTACTTGCTGCAAACACAGGAGCGTCACGCTCTGATTAGTTTGTTATCAGAGCAGCAAGCGGTGCAGTTGTACGGGGCGACACTCAGCTCGGATGTCGGTGAGACTAAATAATCTTCGCGCACGGGCTACCTGCACAGGGAACATCCGTTTCTTAATGAATGAACTGACCTGTACCTTGCATCATCATCATCATCATCGTCGTCATCGTCGTTGTCGTCGTCGTCGTTTCACCTGGCTGTTCCTGCTGGTTATCTTTCGGGCTGTCTGTGCAAGCGCGAAGAAAATACGGTGGGTCACCCCAGCACCCAATCTTAATCGTTGGGACGAAGCAAGAATTTTAAAAATAAAGAAGTAAAGAAAGTTAGAAACTAAAACAATTACAAAGAAAAGACGAAAGCAAGAGTAAATGAACAAAAGAAATAAGAAAGTACAAAAGAAAGAAACATTATAATAATGAAAAGACGAAAAATTAAAAAATTCTTTTATAGGCACAAGAGACATGCAACTACAAAAGACTTAATATGCAAGATTGTTGCAATGAAAGGTCATCACAAACATGAGCAATATAAATCATCAGGTGACCAGTATGACGTATTTGTTATTATTATCTGCTGCTAAAAGTCATCCCGTAAAACTGTTTCCAATCCTGGATCTCGAAAACGCTGTTTTCAGTCCAGCAACTCACTGAATACTCTGCTCCTACACTACACAAAAAACTCTGCTTCCAGTCTTACACTACCAATACTCTGTTTCCAGTCAGGCATCGCCAGTTCGGTTTCCTATCCTAGATCCCCAAGACTTCGTTTCCAATCTTTTCGGCCTTAGGGTAAGAGGCGATTCACACCTCACAATAAGTTTCATG